>VXBZ01011013.1:498666-509380 GCA_013399135.1 Heliornis fulica | reverse complement strand
CCCCATGACAAAAGACTACCAGCAGTGAAGGTAGAGCAAGCATCTCCTTCCAGTGCCTCTCTTTCCTTTTAATATTTATTTCTTTCTTAATTAAAAGGGATTTTTTTTGGCTGCCTGGCTAGTAAGTGAAAGAACTCATCTAAGGCATCCCTAAAAATGCTTTTTTTTCCGTATTTGGGAGGTATTTTTAAACTTTTTTGTATACACCTATATGCCTCTAGAAAGGGATACTGCATTTTCATGCGTTTGAGCAGCTCCGTTCCTTTTCTTTTGTATCATTAAAGTAATAATGTTTTCTTTAAGGCTGCATTATGTTACAGGCATCGGTATAAAAAACAACAACAAAAAAAAAAGGTGACCATTCCTCAGTACCTGAATAGAGATTGTTGTGAAACAGAGGTCAGGTAATTTCCAGAGTGTTAGCACTGTCTGAAGTAAGTTAAATTCCACATAGTTTTCTGTCCGTACTACTTTGTACAAGTGTAACAGTACAAATGCAGGATAGTAAAAGCTTGTTGCACTAAAGAGCTTGTGATGTGTGATGTTACACTGGATGGTCTTAAAAGTAAGATTTAAAAATCCAAGCTCCAAACCACTGGTAGTGGGCCTGCTTTGCATACATCTAACATACGCATCTGAATATACGAGGCATTCCTTGGTTATTAATAAAAGTCACCTGGGAAGCTGTGTATTTGAAATTATTTCTGTGGTTGCAAAACTCACTGGAATTGTGGCAGTCTAAATCTTAACAACACCTAAAGAACTCATCAGCAGGATATGTAATTTCTGTTCTATTTGGAGTGTGTACAACATACCACTTGGATTAATCTTCAGGTCTTTTTTTATTCTGATTTTGTCTTGTACCAGGTAGTTCTGTGCCAGTAGGACAGCACCTAATTATAGGGCTGTTAACTGGATATTAATTTTGCTGCTAGTTGTAGGTGAACCCAAAATGAGAGTGAAAAGAGAATAGCCGTTAAATACCTATATTGTGTATTGAGATATTTCCTCTGGATTTGGTGGTAGAAATGATACATATTTTTCTTTCTGATGATGCCTATTTTTGAGATGGATGTAAAGGAGAAAAGAGGGAAGAAAAACTACAGCGCAACAAAAAACCCCAAACTGAAGAACTCCCACCAGTGTGTTATAAGTGTTTTCTGTGATTGCAAGATTAGAGAAGTAACGTTCTTCATGAACTTATTAAAAAATACACACAACCCCCCCAGCCATTATTTGCACATTGACGATCTGTGTTCTGGAACTCAGTAGGGAATTATGTAACTTGTAATAAAGTGTAAAAAAATCTTTGTGACCTGTAACATAGTGCAGCTTTAATACACTGGCTTATCCTTAACTTAAGTTCAGACTTCATTTCATGCTTCCCAGCCTTCTGTCGAAATACTATACTGTAACTGTACAAGTTCTGTAGTTAATGGCAAGGCTTTTGGAATACTGTATCTGATCTCTGCCTTACAGCACAAGCAGCGCTGTCCTGTGCTGGAGGACCAGCTGGTGGATCTCGTGGTGTATGCCATGGAACGGTCTGAGACTGAAGAGAAGTTTGATGATGGTGGAACCAGTCAACTTCTGTGGCAGCATCTCTCCAGCCAGCTCATTTTCTTTGTGCTCTTTCAGTTTGCAAGTTTTCCTCACATGGTCCTGTCACTCCATCAAAAGGTAAATTGTTTACTTCACTCCCACTTGGTAAGGGAGATCTTAAAAACAAAACAAGCTACAAAACCCCCAAAAGTCACCCCTGCAAGACACATCTTCTGTGTAACAATTACGTTTCTGATCATTGTGCTCTGTAAAGTCAGTCAGATTCTCAGTTTATATTGCTGTGAGGTAGGTCTCTTTCTAGTGAGAGATATTGCACTTAGAGGATGTTGCATTGTATTTGGATTCAAAATGTGCTAGTAAGTAGAATAGAGAGATAAACTGCCATAATTCAGAAGGTCCCGGTACTCCACTTTTGGATCCAGTTTGCAACCAGGCTTTAAAGAGAGCAAATTCCCTGTCAAGTTTGTGAGCTACAGAAACATGCCATGTAAATGGGTGTAAGAACTTTGTCTGACCAGTCTAATCAAAATTGGAGAATATCCCATTACAATGATACTGGCAGTCAAGAAGTTTTTATCACTTCCTAATAACATATCCATTTAAGATGATACACTTCCTAGTATTTCCCTTTTTTCTGGTAAAGAGGTTAAATAATAACAAAATAAAAGAGCCAGAACAGTCCAGATGAAGCCTAGGTTGTTTTGGTTCAGAGACTGCCTTTATAGATAAATATAAAATAGAGTTATTATAAAACTGGTGGCCTGTTGCTAGGAATGGCAGCACTGCACTTGGCTACAGGGCTGCAAAGTGACAAATCCAGTATTTAAGAATTAGTGACTTTTCAAAATGGTGATCTTTAAGAGCTAAATATGTTCTGAGTCCTACCATTAACTGTCATGGCCTTCCCAGTCTGTCTTAAAACTAATGTAAGTGCTTGTCATCTTTCTTAAAGCACTTTCTTCTGCCTAAGTCCTGCTATAAAATTCCCAGCAATCTCTGCTGGAACTGTCTTAGTCTGACATTTTACTTTATAGAAATCTTTGCAGTGATTTTTCTTCTGCATGCAGTATGTCAGTCACTGAATGTTTTTGTCAGTTACTGAGTGTTTGTGGCAGTTGGCAGGCCGTGGCCTTATTAAAGGAAGAGACCATCTGATGTGGGTGCTACTCCAGTTTATATCTGGCAGCATCCAGAAGAATGCACTGGCTGACTTCCTCCCAGTTATGAAACTTTTTGATCTCCTGTATCCTGAAAAAGAAGTAAGTTATCTCTCTGAAATTAAAAGTTTTATTTTTAATTTTTTAATTCAACTGAGACCTTCATATACCAATATTGCTGTCATTTTTGAGTCACATTAGAGCAGTGTGCTGCATAGTTGCATAGAGATGTTTCATAATTAAATTTTTCAGGATTTCCTAGCAATCTACACTTGTGCTCTCTTCTTAGAGGTTAAAAAAGACTTCCGTTATCTCTTCATTGGCATTGTTTTGACTAAGGTTCTGAGGATACTGTTAAGGAAGTCTGTGGAACAGTATCATTACGTTTGGGCCGTGACAGAGTAATCCACCGAGAGACACTTACGGGTACAAAGAACTTGAAACTGCACTTTAAATTTTTTTTGTATTAGCTGTTACTTAGAATTTGTTCAGTGATAGCAAATCAAATACTAGTCATGCTTCATGCATTCCTCCAGAATCAAGGTGGATCCTGAGGAGGAGGGAAGTTTGGGGAGGCTCTGAAACTTGCATTGTGAAAGTATTGTCAGCATAAAGTCCTGATGGGTTGCTCTTATTTATCATAGTGCCTTCTGTTTTGGGTCAGCAGATCTGTTAATACAAATGTGTGGTGTGTCAAACCATTAAGTAGCAATTTCCCCCCCGCTTAAGTTAGTTTTGATCAACAGAAATTCTTCAGTACAAATTGTTTCATGAGCTCACAATTGTTTATGATAGCACAGACTGCAGGAAGATTGACAGGACTATTTACTAACTGTAGTAATGGGCTCTGAGTTACACTTGTTTGAAGTGTTTGTGGGACTGAGAAATTTCTGAGGATTCCGTTTCCCAAGGAGTTTAAATATTATCTACGACTGTTGCCCTTAAGAGGATATCTTACTCTCCCCCTTGATGATGCATTGCTGCTGTCTCACGTGCACTACCAGTGGTGCTTGTGCAGTAGTAACTATACCAAAGGGTAAGAAATGCGAATGTTGGCAAAAGGAGAGCACCAGAATGCCTTTTCTGAAAGCAGTGGCATGTCAGAGTCTGTAGCCAAAGCCTTTTGTAGTGTTTCATAGAAAGTGTATTAATCTTTAAGTATAATGGTGATTTGGTTTTTGGTAGGTTTGATTTGGTTTTTTTGGGGGGTGATTGTGTGTTTGTTTTGGGGGTTTTTATGGAGTAATTACTGATATTTAGATCTATTCCAGAGCACTTGATTTAAAATTGCATATCCAGATGAGGGTAGAATCTGTTCTTTCAAAATGTTTATGGTGTTGCAAGTCAGAAAAGTAAAACTTGACCTTGTGAATGGTAGCTAGCTTGGTTTTCTGTATGTTGGTACATGCAATGTGTCACATTCACGTCTTCTTTCTTTAGTGTATTCCTGTACCTGATATTAACAAACCCCAGTCAACTCATGCTTTTGCAATGACCTGTATTTGGATTCATCTGAATCGGAAGGCCCATAGTGACAACTCCAAGCTACAGATTCCCATTCCTCATTCTCTTAAACTTCACCACGAGTGAGTTTTGGGGCATTTGTTTTGCTTTGTCTCTAGACATAATGGGATAGGAAGCTCCAAGTCAGTGTTCAGAATGTGTTGTGTGATGGGATACTGTGTAAGGGCTATCGAAGGAATGAAGCAGGACTCAAAGTGAAAATATGCTGCTATGATGCAGCTAACAGAAATGATGTATTACATCTCAGATTATTAAACTCAGATTACTTTTACTGATGGAGAATGTGAAAATAAAATGAGTGTTTTATTATGCTTTGTTTTGGAAAGTGTGGATAAGAAGCACATTGGTATTTGTCTGGAAAGGTGATTTTTAAATGTATATTTCTCCTCAAAAATATCTCTGATATAAGCAAATAGTGACACAGTGAAACGGTAGCATGAGCTGTAGTTGGTTTGATGTGGTGCAATTAATGAGTATTTTTAGTATGTTACAATGGATTTTTGATTGAGAGTTTTGTGGCTGTAGTTCTGAAATGCATGTGTATTCTTCTGCTTGCTTCTCCCTACTTAATTTTAATCTCTTTGTCATGCAGGTTTTTGCAACAGAGTTTAAGAAATAAAAGCTTACAGATGAATGACTACAAGATTGCTTTGTTGTGCAATGCTTATTCAACCAATTCAGAGTGTTTCACTTTGCCAATGGGTGTACTAGTAGAGACTATTTATGGAAATGGCAACATGAGGATATCTCTTCCAGGGACTAATTGTATGGCATCAGGGTCTATTACTCCGTTGCCAATGAACCTCTTGGACTCCCTCACAGTTCACGCAAAAATGAGGTATGGTATTGACGAATAGCTTTTTTTTTTTAACCTGTGAATCTGTGTGTAAGTAATTGATATCAGGACATGTAATGTATAGTTCTGTTGATCTACTTAACTTTCAAGTCTTTGGTTTTGATTGAAAACTACTTTCTCTCTTTCCTCAGTCTGATTCACAGCATAGCTACAAGGGTAATTAAGTTGGCTCACGCAAAATCTAGTCTGGCCTTGGCTCCTGCTCTTGTGGAAACCTATAGTCGCCTGTTGGTTTATATGGAAATAGAGTCCTTGGGCATCAAAGGCTTTATCAGTAAGGAAGAAAACTTTTTTTTTTCCTCCCCCCTTTCCTTTTGTTCAGCATTTTCTTTTAATATCATTTAAAGACTGAAGTAGAAATGAGAATCTAGCAATGCAGCGTGTTGAATTAATGCATAAATTATTTTAATATGAAAGAAATTGTAATAGTTATCCTAATGCTGTGTGATACTTCAGGTAGTGTGCTGTTGTCTTTTTATGCTGTCACTGGTCGGGACCTCTATTGTTTGTGCTGCATTGTGGAGAAGTATGCTTAGTGAAAAACTGTAAGCCAAGTTAATTAGATGCAAGCGCTATTTAGTTGCACTCATTAAAACAATTTACATGTGTGGTGATATGTTCATTCAAAGATTATTGAGCTCTACACATTTACAGCATCTTCAGACAGTGCTGCACTTGTACTCTTTAGAGGTAATAGAATTTTCAGATCAAATACCTGACTTGCAACTGAACATAACCATCTACTCACAGTGTAGTCTGTATATTAAAGTGCAATCACTTGGAAAACTTACTTTACAAACTTTTTCATAAGGTCAGCTCCTGCCAACAGTGTTCAAATCCCACGCATGGGGAATCTTGCACACTCTGCTAGAAATGTTTAGCTATCGGATGCATCACATCCAGCCTCATTACAGAGTCCAGCTGCTCAGCCATCTTCATTCCTTGGCTGCTGTGCCGCAGACTAATCAGAACCAGCTTCATCTGTGGTGAGTCATGGTTACCATATTTAACCATAATCTCACACTTCTCCTTCGCCATATGTTGAAAGCTGTAGGAGAACTATGTTTGAAATGGAACATAAGTACTTCCCAGTGTTAGTTCTGTGGCTAAATGATTTTCTGGTATCTCTGTGGGTTGTTTCAGAAATAGTTACATCTTAGGAGTAGTACATCTTTCAGAAATGCACTTAGACCGTAGCTGTAGTACTCTGCAGGGTTGCATTGAGGCAGCCTCTTGCACAGACATGGCAGCAGCGTCACAGGTCAAACAAAACACTGTAACATGCACCAGAACTGTCAGGTCAGGAAGTGCTGGCAGCTCTTGAGCCTGCACTGGAGATAAAGGGCAGTGCATTATCCTTGTAGTCACAGTGACTGATGTATCTGCCAGTGGCACAGCACTTTCTTACTCCTGTAGAGGATGCTTAATTCCATAGTGAGTTAGGATGGTTCCACTTAATTCTTGAATGAAGTTAATTTTCCACC
The DNA here is from genome assembly GCA_013399135.1 of Heliornis fulica. Lineage (NCBI taxonomy): Eukaryota > Metazoa > Chordata > Aves > Gruiformes > Heliornithidae > Heliornis > Heliornis fulica. The sequence continues at coordinate 502,796 of VXBZ01011013.1, read as the reverse complement.
ACATCTGAGAGGTAACGTGATTCATCGTGTAGCTGTAAAGGCTGTGCAAAGATATGGTGGCTGTACTTGAACCTGAGTGGAGAAAGAAGTATCAGTTTCATTATATGGGGGGATGTGTTTTTATCAGTATAAACTATGCATAAAGCAACGGCTAATTTGGATTCAAGAAAGATGGTTAAAGAAGCTCTAGAGTTAATTGGGCAGCTGTGTTCTAGGGAACAGCTTTGAGATACACTCTTTGACTTTCTTAACAATGAGTTTCAGTTTGTATGTTGAACCTGGAGCTTGTAGAAAAGCTGGGGAAAAGAGTCCATTCACTCTTCAAGTACTACTGGTGTTTTTGAGGGAGGTAGAGCAACTTTGTTATTGCCAGTTCATATCAAGGAAATATAATTGCGCAGGAATTTCTTAGTTCAAATTTAAATTTGTTGGTTGCTTATCCTTTATCAAGAGTAAAGAGAACAAGTGAAGACAAGCTTCTCAAATTTTAAGGTCTTGCTCTTGTGCTCTGGTTATTCACCTAAATCTTGTTTTGTTGTCTTAGTCTGTGAAATATTGGATGTTAATCGGTCACTTTTGATAAACACTGCATGTAACTAGATCAGAGTAAATTAATCTGAGGGTTTGACATTTCAAAGACACAATGTTATAGAAGTCTCCTGAATTATTTCAAGCTACCTGGTGTGAAAAGTGCTTCCAACTAGAGCACTGGAAAATAAAGTGCTCTTAATGTAAAGCAGCAGTACTTTCTCACTCCTTTAATAAGGACAATTTAGTGCTGTCTGCTTCAAGGTGATAGTTAGCTTTGAAACTTCCCATGCATTATTCATGCTTTTTTTTTTCTTCTGCATTTGCATATATTGATTTATTTATGTATCCTTGTTTAGACAAAGATGTTAAAAGAGATCACAAAAAGGAAGGCATTCTAAATTGGAGAGACACGAGGTTCTTTTTAAGGGCTCTGCACCTGGAATTTTCACTTTGAGAGCTTTATTTGGAAATAGCTGATAAAATTATTAAACAGTAGAAAAAGCAAATTTTGCAAAAAGCTTAAGAAAAAGCTTCCAAAACAAACATTTGCTGCTTCAAATAATGCAAAAGTGGAGGAAAAAGATGGGTATCTTTTGAATCTTAGTAGTGGTAAATGAAGTTATTTGCTAACTGGACTGTTTCCTTCTTTCAGTGTTGAGAGTACTGCTCTGAGGCTAATCACAGCTTTGGGCAGCTCAGAAGTCCAACCGCAGTTTACACGGTTCCTCAGTGATCCCAAAACAGTTCTTTCAGCAGAATCAGAAGAACTCAACAGGGCTTTGATCTTAACTCTGGCAAGGGCAACACATGTGACAGGTAATAGCTGTACTGGAAGGGAACATCTAAGTGAAAGCTGCAGTCAAGCTATTTCTCTAAAATACTGTGTAATAGAAGATTGTGGAAGTGACCCAGTCGTAAAGTATATCCCATATGCATCTGGCTTTGGAAAAAATATAATTTTATTTCCAACTACTTGCTTTTAAGTAAAAAAAGTTTAAGTAAAAAAAAAAAATTAAAGCAGTAGGGAAATCAGAAATTGTATAAAAGTTTTTTTTTTATTTTTATGAACAAGATACTAGACTATGTACTAGATAGATGACTAGAGGGTTTTAAAATTGTTTTATTTACATCTGAAATAACGAAACTGAACATTCTTTTGATTGATTACCAATACATACTATTTCAAAACAAACATTAAAAAAAGGAATTTTCACAGCAGGTGTGTTCTTCATGTAGAAGGCACACCCTCTACAGCATACCTTTAAGAAAAAGAAAAGACTTGGGTTTGCCTTTCTTGGGAAGGGAGAAGTAAAAGCTTTTATTGTGCGTTGTAGCATTTTACAAATGTGCAGTGACATGAGTCGGGTTTTTAACTGAGAGGGATGTTTTCTCTATCTCCATTTTGTCTTCTGTTGTTTTCACGGTTCCAGTCTGGAGACATTCTGGAGAGGTAGAACAACTGATTTCACAAAAACAGGTGCACTGATTTGAAAGAGAAAGGGCTTCTTTGTATTAGTTTCTTAAATTTCTTTAACCTTTGCTCAAACTTTAATATTAAATCAACACTTGGGTTGCGGGGTGTAAGGCTTGTGTTTGGTTTCTGCAGCTTAATTGGGAAAAGTACTGCAGAGCAGCCTTTTTAAAGCAACATAAAATGGCATCTGGCAATTTCATCATCATTATCTTCCTAAGAATTATTTTAAAATTTAATCAGTTAATCAGAAAAAAGCTTGTCTTATTGTCATTACAGGAAATTAAATGTAAAATCTTAAAATCTTGATTGCTTAATTTCTAGCTCAAAACCTAAAAATAATTTTGTTATTCTTTTTTTTATGCTATTAACAACATCTAGCTTTTTCTATAGAGGAAGTAAGATTCAGAGAAAGGGGATGGGAAAAGTTTGCCCAAAAGAAAGCTCTGTTGATTCAGAAAAGCCTTGACACATGCGACTGCGGGAGGAATATCAATAAGAATTTTTCTTTTTCTGTGTGAAATTCTAATCTCATTAATCTATTTCCTAGACTTTTTCACAGGATCTGATTCAATTCAGGGAACTTGGTGCAAGGACATATTGCAGACAATCATGAGTTTTACTCCACATAACTGGGCTTCACATACACTAAGCTGCTTTCCAGCTCCTCTGCAGGTAATTCCAAACTTACAATTTTTAATTGTAAATACAGAGAATTTACTCTCATAACAAGATCCTTTGCCTTTTGCTAGTTGGTAAGATTCTTCCTCTATCTAAAGTACGTTATTCTCAAGTCCCTAAAGAGTGCAACCTGATTGTAACGTTGCTATTTCTTCCAGTGGAAGGAAAATCCGATCTTTTAAAAATAAATAATAAAAAAGAAATGGAGAAGGCTTTTTTCTTGTGTCAATTTGATATGTAGCTGTGGTATTGGCAGATCAGTCACTGTGGTGTCATGGTGAAGCAACAACCCCACCTTGTAGGTTTGTATTATACAAGGAAGTAGGAACTCATAAGTTGCTAAATGAGGCAAAACCTTGCCTGTTAGTGTGATTTATTCTAGGCTCTCAGTCACAGCAAAGCCACCTTTATTTCAGGTATTCTTCAAGCAGAATAACGTACCTCAGGAAAGCCGTTTCAACCTGAAGAAGAATGTGGAAGAAGAATACCGGAAGTGGAAGTCTATGACCAACGAGAATGGTATCATCACACACTTTTCTGTGCAAGGTTCACCTCCACTTTTCCTTTGCCTTCTGTGGAAGATGTTGTTAGACACCGATCACATCAATCAAATTGGCTACAGGTAAGCTTAAAAAAGATGTGTTCTCTCCAGGCTATCACAGCAGATTTATTACAGCAGCATTCTGAGGACATAGGACTTGTGCGTTAACAGCTTGATATGTGCTTTTTTATTAATTCAGAGCATAGTAAAAAGGAGTGGAGCTTGATATTAGTGAGCGTATGATAATAATTGTTTAAGATTGCTTACGCCACACAGTGGTCTGCAATGCATATCCTTCCTGCTAAGGGACAAGGTGCTTGAATTAAGAACTTTACTTACAGAGGCAATGCGAAATAGTAAACAGAAGATAGAAAAGATAGAAAGCATGTATTTACTTAGCCTTTATATGTGAATAAAGGTCACTGCTTTTTTTTTTAACAAATGTTAGATTGAGACTAAAATCTATCATAGAATTCACAACCCTGCAATTCTTGAGTTTTTTTGCTCTCAGTAGTAGCCGCAGCTCCAACCGTGACCTTGTCAGGTCTGTTGAAACAATATTTGTGGTAGCATGTGCTATTCCTCTCTGCAATGAGGAAATAAATACCTGTAATTAATGGTATGCTTATATTAAAGTGGATACTCCAGATTGTGAAAATAGGTATATAAGTGAAAATTGTATTACTTAAGCATGCATTCTGAACAGAATGCTATATATGTGAGAAGCAGTCAGTTTGAAACATTTCTTCCAGATTAGTATCCAGACTTTGGAATTTTGCTTCTCTCAGTTTTCTGTGTTCTGTGTGGTTTTTTGTTTGTTTTTTTTTTTTGGGAGGGGGAGGGTTGGTTTGTGGAGGTTTCTTTAGAGTTTGTGGGTTTTTGTTTTTTCCTGTGATTTTTTTTTTG
>VXBZ01011013.1:471605-498607 GCA_013399135.1 Heliornis fulica | reverse complement strand
GTTGGTTGTTTTGGGTGGGGTTTGTTGTTTTGGGTTTTTTTTTAAAGGCTAAAGGCAATTGTATTAAAAAACACTGAGTCCTGCAATATAAACCAGTTAAATATGTATTAAGATCAGTAATAATTGCTTGTTGCTCTTTGTTTCTTTTCTTCTTCCCTACTAGAGTGCTAGAAAGAATTGGGGCCAGAGCTTTGGTGGCACATGTCAGGACATTTGCAGATTTCTTGGTGTATGAATTCTCTACCTCTGCAGGAGGCCAGCAACTCAATAAGTGTATTGAGATTCTCAATGACATGGTGTGGAAATACAACATTGTAACACTGGATAGGTTGATTCTGTGTTTGGTAAGTATTGACTTAGAAGAGAAGTTGTAGAGTCTGCTCTTGGAGTCACTTCTGTAGGGGAGTTTTCTAAAAAATTTTAAATAGTGACTGTTTATTAACCCACTAATAAGATAAAATAATAGATTACTTCTGTAAGCAGTTTAAAACTCAGAAGACTTAGTTCTCTGAATCTTCAGCTTGGTTCTGAATCTCTCTGGTTATTTAATGTCAACCATTAACTATTATCATTAATTAACTGTTTTCAAGAAGACAACTGACAGCTAAAGGAGAGCTATAGTTTTTCAGACCCTGCTGTCACTGGGCATTTCATAAAACTTTCTGCCTGTGGAATAAAACTCATGATGGGTAATTTTTGCAGTTTCTGACTGTTCTGCCTTCACTTGAAAAAGAGAACTAAAAGACCGTGTGTTCACTGTGAAGTTGTGTGCAGATGTACCTGATATGTAGCCAGATTTGCTAGTTAAGTGTCTGGGGCTATAAAGCAGATAGCAGTGTCGACTCTAATTCATGTCTTCTTGATCCCTTATGTTTAAGGCTATGCGTAGTCATGAAGGAAATGAAGCTCAAGTCTGTTACTTCATAATTCAGTTACTCTTACTGAAGCCTAACGATTTCAGAAACAGAGTGAGTGATTTTGTGAAGGAGAATTCTCCGGAGCACTGGCTGCAGAATGACTGGCATACTAAGCATATGAGTTATCACAAGGTATCAGAGTTTAATGAAATGTGGGGGGTTTTGTTGTGTTTTTTTTTTTGTTTGTTTTGGTTTTTTTTTTTTAATACTTTCTCTGGAGTTGAGATCATCCAGAGAGTCTTTTGTCCAGTAAATGACAGGACAGCTCTGTCAGTTTTTGGAGTTACATTATGACTTATCCAGTATTTGGGCTAGTACTAAAAAGGCAATATCACTGTGTTTACATAAAATTATAATGCAGTGATATTAAAAGATAAGAGCAGCTGAAGAGTTGGTTAGACATTGACTCCTGCTCATCAAAGCACAATTGTCTTAAAATTTTTGTTTTTCTGAAACTTATTTAGAATTTTTTGGCATCTTTGTGCATCAGGGAGAAGGTATTTTCTTCTGGTGTTTTATGACAACATTATTAAAGCAACAGTTAAACCTGTATTTTGTACTAATTGTTAAAGCTTCTTGCTTCTGTTAAAGCTTCTGTGACAGGAATGTGATATCCCGGTATGTTAGGGGAGAAATTGCTGAGACTGATGTTGCCATAAACAGTGGCTTCTGCTTAGTAGAAAAGGATGTAATAACAGAGTGGTCTGTCAGAAGATAAATCAGCACTGAGATGACATGGATAGAAGCAAACTCTTGTGTAGCACAGCACATACAGTCTAGTTACGATCCAGAATCAATTTGGTCTGTATAAACCCTCTGCTTTAGTTGTGAAGTGTCTTAACAGTGTCTAAAAGTGTAGGGGTAATAGGAAAGCAAATTATGTTAGCCTGGGAAGTGCTCTCATATGGCTGCACATTTCCTAGACCAAATATGGCACGTAGAAGTTTCAATCACTCATCAAGTATCTGAGTACACTCCAGTTCTTTCACAGGAAGTTACTGCATGCATATTATTTCTAGTCTTCTCATGCAGTGTATGATGTGGAAGCCTTCATTAGTGCTGATTTCCACTAGTTGTTTTTTTTTCTTAAAAAGTGACAACTGACACTGCTGTGCTGGCTGCTTTCCACTTTGCCTTGGGATGCCAAATGTTCTCTTATGGCCACTTTGAGTGGTTGAGAAACTTGGTTTTATTCTGAAGTTATCTACTAATTTAAATAATTTCATTCCAAGTTGAGTTTTCTTCGATAAACTGTACAGTGACATCATCCCACTGCAATCATATGTGATACTGAAGGTTACAAATTGTCTTTTTTAAAACAGTGTATATACTGAATGTTTAATGCACTGATCTTATGAAAAGACTTTTTGATTTTGTGGCATTTCTTTCTCTCCAGAAATATCCTGAAAAGCTGTATTTTGAAGGCTTGGCAGAGCAAGTCAATCCCCCAGTTCAGATCCAGCCCCAGTACCTTCCTATTTATTTTGGAAATGTATGCCTGCGCTTTCTGCCAGTGTTTGATATTGTAATCCACAGATTTCTAGAACTGCTTCCAGTGTCCAAATCACTGGAAACCTTATTGGATCATTTGGGAGGTTTATATAAATTCCATGGTAAGCTATCTGTGAATACAGACTTCTGTTCTTGTTGGGTTCATCTTCTGTCATATTTCATCTCCTGCATTTGTAATTTTCCTAGCGCAGCCATATTTTAACCCTTTCCTATTCTGTAAGCCCCTGTACATTTTCAGAGACATACTATCAATTCCAGTTCAGTAAATTGCAGCTTAGCAATAGCAAACTTGCTTATATTCTGGCAGCTCTTACTAATGCATGCTTCCTTCACACCTATCCTTTCCACTCCTTTCTAGTAGTTAACTACCTTAACCCATGTCCTAAAAAACTCTGTTACCAAAACAGCAGAAACAGCTAAAAAGCAGCTCCTTCATCTCTCCTTGTTGAAGATTCAAATAATTTTACCCTGATTTTTTACACATATATAACTCTGCTTATTCTAAGAAGTTTTTCTATAGATGTCACTGCTATGTAATGCCCAGATAAATTACAATATTCTTTCTTTACTGTGACTTCATAACTAGATTGTTCCTATTTAATAACTTTTATAGGAATAGGTGATTTAGACAGTTTACTTCAGAAATTATTAATGTTATTCATATATTAATATTAAGGTGTATGCTCAAGACAAAGGAAAATCAGTGTTAACAGTGAAATAAAGAATGTGAATCAATTCTGTATGTGCTGATTTTAAATGCATACATCTTAGTCTTGTAGAGCTCTTGATTTTAATTTTGTGTATGGCACCATAAACATAATAGTGATAGTAGAAGTTATTTTTGTTTTCTGTCTTCTTCCTTTCTTCTTGGCAGATCGTCCAGTGACTTACCTGTACAACACTCTTCACTATTATGAGGGGCATCTCAGAGAGCGCACAAACCTTAAGAGAAAACTTGTTCATGCCATAATTGGCTCTCTCAAAGATAATCGCCCACTGGGCTGGTGTCTCAGTGACACTTATCTCAAATGTGCTATGAATCCCCGAGAAGAAAATCCATGGGTTCCTGATGACACTTACTATTGCAAGCTCATTGGAAGACTAGTAGACAATATCCTTCTTAGAGATTGTGTTAAGTGAGCTGTGCCAATGTCTTATAGCTTCATTTCCTCAAAATATATCATTTTATTTCTGTCTATTCAGAGATGAAAAAAAGCTTCGAGTCTTGGCTGCATATATCAGTCTAAATTCATATTAGATTACTTCAGTGTACTTATTCTGCACAGGGACCATTCTTCCTTAGTAAGCACATCAAAACAAAGTACAATACATCTGTATAAATATTTCACTGCTTATGCATCACTTCTAAGTACAAATACTGATGTTTATGCACTCTGAATTGAATTTTAATTGCCAAATTAATTCAGCTTGATACAATGCATGAGTATTTTAAAAAATGTAGAAAACTGGGTTCCTTTTTTCTTAAGGCCATCATCAAGAATAAAATCCTGTAAGAGGGGATACATTTATGATGATGTATAACTAACTGTTGGGTTGAAGATGGGTATATTTGCTGTTAGCAGCTGCTGAGAATCTCTGTTTTAGGTGGGTAAAACTAGAAGTTATATTTTTAACATTTTTTTTAATTGCTGCCTTTAAATCAGCTCTGGTTATAACTATAAAACCTAATTAAATTTATGTGGAAATAGCTGATGAACCCATGGAGCTGTGCTCTATAGTACAGTGCTAGTGGAATCTCCTTGAATGTTGTCTTCTTTCTGAGTCATCTTTATGGGAGTTGACCAATATTCTGGATGTGAGGTGTTTTCCTTCACTCCTCTTCCAAAACTTGTCTTTCTTTTATGTGTAACCTGAAAGCAATTTGTTAGGTGTCTCTAAAGAAAGCTAAAATTATATAAACCCTGTTTTAATGCAAATGTTAACAGTGTGTTCAGAGATCTTTTCTGTATGTAGTTCAAATGAGTTAGTCTTGGGTGAGAAAGCAGAATATTTTCAGAGACTAAGCAGGTGTTTATTTTGCATAAACTGTCACCCTAGAAATCTTCTAGAAGTTCTTACACTAAAGCAAATTAATGGTTTCAGATTATGCAGGGTAGAAAATCTTGTAATCTTCATTTTCTTGTCTTGGAAGCAGAAGGTGAATGAGATGGTTGGTGTTGTTTTGTTCCACCTCTTTATTGGGGAAATCTATCCTCTGCACAACCTTGTGTGTGTAGTGTAGTTACAACTGTGCATTCATGCAGTCCTTCGACTGCTGCATATCGCTACATTATATTCATATTCTTTTAGGAAGTACAACTTTAGTTGTTCTCAGTAGCTTACCTTTCAGTTCAGTCCAATTTAGTATGAGTGATATATACATTTATTTTCAAGCAGTGTGGTGTTTAGGCTAACTCGTGTTAGGGAAGCTTTTTTTTTTCCTTAATCAATGTCACCTATGGCAGGCAAATCACCCGGTCCATTTCCAAATTGTGACTGGAGATTTAACGAATTTCCTAACCCAGCAGCCCATGCTCTCCATGTCACCTGTGTTGAGCTCATGGCTCTAGCTGTTCCAGGGAAGGATGTGGGCAATGCACTACTGAATGTTGTGTTGAAAAGGTAAGTTGGCTCTCTGAAACTCTTTCCTCCAGTATGTAACAGCGCTAAGTTTGCTAAGGTAGTCTGCGATACTCATTTTCTTAAGCTTTTATTAATGTTCAAATAATAAGTTTTATACATAAAGTATTTTTGGAGAACAAACAAGGCTACAGGGATCAAGCAGAAAAATCATGCTTGATTTCTGGGCTGTGTGTGCTTCAGGAGCAGTTGATTTCAACATGATCCCTTTAAAAGATGGAGGGACGACCTCCTGCAGGCTAACAACATAGCCAGTGGGTTCAGCAGCACAGAGACTGGAAAATGTCTGTTGTTCATCAGTTAATACCAATCAATTAACAATCAGTTATTAGGGACAAGCAGCTCTAAGTGTGGAAGCCTGTTTTGTAGGAAGAACAGTGTGATAACAGCCTTTGAAGAAAACATGCTACTAACACAAAATAATGCCTAAACAAAGTTGTGTAAACAATATCACATTGGCATTTATGCTGTCTTTTGGTCCTCCTAAACACCTGCATGTGTTTTTGTGGTTCACTCAACTCAAGAAATAGTCTCTATGTAAGTACACTTTGTCTTTATGTGTACCAGAAGCACAAATTGAAACTGAATGTCAGAGCTTTAATTTTCGTGTGTGGTTTTATTTCTCCCTCTAGTCAACCCCTGGTGCCAAGAGAGAATATTACAGCTTGGATGAATGCGATTGGACTAATTATCACAGCCTTGCCAGTGAGTCAATCTGTCATATTTTGAAATAAACAAAACATCTCTTCTTCCATGTAAGGTTTATCATCTTTCTAGAGTATGTTGTAAAAATTTATTGCCAACATCTGTAGATTCTGCATAGAGCTATACAGAAGGCTGCTTGCATATTTGAGAAATGTCTATTCCTCCAGCGTGGAAAAATCGACCAGATTTTCTGTTTTCTATGAAGTTTTGAGGCTAAGATGAAAAGAAGTAAATCCCTCTTGTGTAAAAGCAGTTAAATGCTATCCGTGTAGTTTTCAGAGCTGGAGCTATGAAATAAGATGTTCTATAAGGGTTCTGATGCAAAGATGATTCTCAATTAATGCTTTCACTTGCACATCCTGTATCTCTTAAAGCATGTAAAAGAGATATACCACACACATTTGCTCTTACAGTTGTAGGCATTGGAGTTTTTCTATCAGTAAAACTTTGTCTTCCGAATATGACTTTTGGTACCTGACCAAGAGTGCTGGAATAATTTTGATCTTGCTTACCTGTTGTTTACAGGTCTAACAGTTATCCTCTTCTGGCGACTTCTCTTCCCCAACAAAATAATTCCTTTTCTTGGAAGAAAGTAAACATGGATTTAATGCTTATTATTTTTATAATGCTTTTTATGGTTCTTCCTCTTCCATCATGCATTTTCATCTGCATCTTCATCTATATTCTTTGACTTTTGTACCTTACTTGCTGGGTGTTTCCACCTTGGAGTTTTGGCCTGTTTGTACTGGCACTCAAAAAAACCTAGGAAAATTCTTGGTCTCCTAATAAGAGTTTTTTGCCTCTACTCTGCTTCTTTTGGAGACCTTTATATTAGCTTATTAAAAAATTAATCAAATAAGTTTTGTGTATGCCACGTTCACTAACATGGATGATTTCTGTATTGTACTTTCCTGTTCATCAGACAGGTTTATAAACTACTGCATTTCTAAAATGTTTTTAATGTAATGGTAGAAAGAGTTGAGGAAGCATAGTCTTAGATGGTGGTCTTTTCAGAAGAACAGCTCTGCCTTTGGGGTTGTTTTTTTTTTTTGCAGGAGCCATACTGGATTGTTCTGCATGATCGCATTGTGAGTGTTATGAACAGTCCCAGCTTGACGTCAGAGACAGAGTGGGTTGGTTACCCATTCCAGCTGTTTGACTTCACAGCATGTCACCAGTCTTACTCTGAGATGAGCTGTAGCTACACCTTGGCTCTGGCACATGCTGTCTGGCATCATTCTAGCATTGGACAACTTTCTCTCATTCCTAAGTAGGTGTAATGACGCTTGATTTAATTTATCTTTTAAATCCCATTAATACTGTAGATAACAAAGCTGTTCCTGTAGCAATTAGAGCAGCAACTATGTACAGGGGTGCTCCAAAACTCACCAGATAAGTACTCTCTAAAGTATCAACTTTGAAAGCTGTAGAGGAACTCTTTAGAAGAGCACATAATGATAGGACAAGGGGAAATGGGTTTAAACTTAGAGGGTAAATTTGGATTGCATATAAGGAAATAAATTCTTGACTTTGAGGGTGGTGAGGCTCTGGCACAGGCTGCCCAGAAAATCTGTGTCTGCCCTCTCACTGACTGTGTTCAAGGCCAGGTTGGATGGGGCTTTGGGCAGCCTGGTCTGGTGGAGGGTGTCCCTGCCCATGGCAGGGGGCTTGGAATTAGATGGGCTTTGAGGTCCCTTCCAGTCCAAACTATTCTATGATTATATCAACTTTAATCAGTAAATGTATCCTTAATTCTAGCAAGTATCCTCTTATGCAAGTTTGAGATACTTTGCTGGCTGAAGGATATGGTAGTGGTCCATGTAATCATTAAAGCAAGTAAAAAATACAATTGCGTTAAAAAGTTGATTAGACTTGCCATAGTTTTCTCACTAAAATGTCACTAACAGACTCTGCTTACTAAGTCTTAAAATACTGACTAAAAGTGAAGGTGGTATGATGCATTCCTCTAAGTTGATCTTGAAACATGTTTTAAGGCTGGTTGGTGTTAAAATGTCAGAGGACAGGTTTTTAACTGTGTGTAGTTATAGTCCTGTAATGCCTGAAAATGTTCTAGAGTTTCTCTGAAATTACTAATATTTAATATAAATGATATCTGCAGAGCTACACTGTATTTTCTAAAATGATGGACCAAAATGCTGAGAGAGAAAATATGGTATTTTGACTAGAATACCAATTCTAGAAGAAGGGAAAAAAAATCCAGCTGAAATAGTGTCTTGAAATATTACAGGTTCCTCACAGAAGTATTGATACCTATAGTGAAAACAGAGTTCCAGTTACTCTATGTTTACCACCTTGTTGGTCCTTTTCTACAACGGTTCCAGCAGGAGAGGACACGGTGCATGATAGAGGTAAAGTTTAGCTTTTGGTCTGCTTTATACGGTATATTTTAGTTTAGCTCTGTTGCTATATTACAAAGCAGAATCCGATAGAGATCTTTGACAAACGTTTGTAATTTAAGTCTATACAACTTGAATTATTTTCAGTGACTTGAATTGCTGAGGAGTTACTCAGCCATGCAGTTAACTCAAATCTTGTCAGAAATACAACCCCCCCCCCCAACCAAACAAGCGATACGTGCTTTCTTTGGTTCTCCAGCTGCATGCAAAATACACATCAGACTTACTCCGTGGTTTAAAAGTTTCTGTGCAGGGGAAGGAAGTATGCAAGAACCGAATTGTGGGGATAGAGGAGCACAAGCTGTTTCTTACATTCATACCAATGTGGATAAGGGCAGGGTAGGAGAAAAGAGTTGGAGCTGACCAGTAAGGAAATAAGCTGAAAACCAGCAGGTAGCAGAGACACAGTGAGAGAAGAGTTTTCTAACTGTTGTTCCTATGGTTTTGGATATATCATGAACATTGGATACTGTAAGAAACTGTATAGTTAAATAATTGTATGGCAGTATATTACACTGTTTAACTGTATTTCTACTCTGAAGCATTTTAACATGACTTTTCCTTTGGGATGCTTTTTCTGTGTCTGTGGGAACAGATTGGAGTCGCGTTTTATGAAATGCTCCTGAATGCAGATCGGTACAGTTCACACCTGAACTACATAGATCCTATATGTGACTTCTTGTATCATATGAAATATATGTTTACAGGTGACAGTGTGAAAGACCAAGTAAGTAAACAGTAGATATTGATACTTTAATTATCTCAATTCCCATGTAGCCATTTAATCTTTTTTTGAATTATTTTCATAGGTAGTAGTATAACAAAACGCGTAACAGCTGACTAGTTTCTATATGCAAATTGGAAAGTTGATGCACTTTTACACATTTAGCTTCAGATGAAGTAGACTGGGTAGCTCAGATTTTAAGATTAATTTCTGTAGTCTTGAGATATAAGGTAGATCTTGAGGGTGCTTTAAGTACTTGTAGAGCAATCACTAGAAATAAAGCTGTTGTGTGTTTCGCAACTTTTCCTCATTTCAAGTTTTTACCTAATTTCTGATCCATTAATGTAAGCTGACGTGACAAAGAATGCACCCACAGTGAGTGAAAAATTGTTAACCCACTGTAAGCTTAGTTAATAACATTTTGCACTTTTTAAAATGCCAGTTGTGTGAATTGTTTTGCAAAACCTTGTACAGATGATACACCAAGGAAACAGGGAGAGGTTTCTTAACACTAGTTATCAAAGTGGTCCAAATGTTAACATGGTAAATAAAATACTAACATAAATACCACTATTTACTGTATTTTTTTTCCTTTTTTTATTGTTGTGCTAATGGGATATTTGTGAGCAATAGTGACATATGTCAATATACTCCTGTTTTTAAAAAAAATACAAAACCCCAAAAAAAACAAAACATAAAAACCCAACACATTTCTATCTGGTTTGTTTTTGTTTTTTTAACAGGTTGAGAAAATAATTTGTAATTTAAGACCAGCCTTGAAACTTCGGTTACGCTTCATAACACACATCAGCAAAATGGAACCTGCTGTCCCACAGCAACCTCTCAATAATGGATCACCAGCACAGCAGTCAAGCCAAGTGCCTGTTAATGTTGCTTTGCCAGTAACTTAGTGAGATGAAGTGTTCAGCTGGCTTTGAAGGGAAGGCTTCCTTCTGTTACTGGTCAAGGTGAAACATCATCTACTCTGAAATCTGGTGTGCTGGTGGTGTGCTATGTAAAAGGAGAGAGAACTGTGTACAGCTTTCGGATTTGCTTTCTTTTGCATAATGAATCTGTCACTATCTGCGTGCAAGTCAGTTGTCCTAGATACTTGTATCAGACACCAGGTGAGGTATATGCTGCCTTTCCCTGAAAACACCAAGTAAAGATACTCTACAAATAATATTTGGATTTCTGAAGACTTTACAACATCCTGCTCCCTATCCTGATCCAAGTCATATGGATTTTTGCTCCCTTTCTGTCTGTGATATGAGAGGGCACTCAATGCATGTAGCCTGGTAGAAAATGGGCTTTCCAAAATTGGGTTCCACCTTATTAAAAATGACTGTTCTTTTTGTCCGAGAGAAGAATTTAAATTTATTTTTTGGGGCAGACAAGCTAAACCCCTATACAGAAACATTCCTAGGCAGAGAGATTGCCTCAGTTATATTGAGTTAATTATAACATCTTTCCAAAACCTAAGAATGATCTTTAAAAATATCTGTAAATTTTGTATGTACAGTTAACATTGAACAAATGAGCCATGGGTTTGATCTAGCATCAATTACTAGACTGTTGGATTACTACCCAGAGGCTGTGTCTAATTAATCTATTGGAATATTCAGTTCGAGGTGTGCTGGTTCATATTTTATCTTTCCTATTTGGGAAATGGTGTAGTTTTTTATGAAGTCAATCGCATGAATTTTATTGACATCTTACTATATTTTAGATTTGTATAATATTCTACTGTGGTTTATATGTACTGGGTTCAGCAGGTTTTAAAAACAGATTTGGAAGGCTTGATGGTTTGTAAATACTAATAATGTTTGACATACTTTTTTAATTAAAAAACCCAAACCACATTAAAAGACTGTATTAGTACAGTTGAGCTTATTTATTTTCCTTACCTATTACCTTAAAAATAAGTATAGATCACAGCAAATCTACTTCCACATCATAGTGCTGTTCAGGTCTTGTCATTCACCTCATTAGTGCTTCTTAGCTTCCATAGCAGCTTAACAGTAATGGCAATTTTAACCTGTAATAATGAGCTGAGTCCAAGTCAGATCTGATTTATATCTCTGTTTTTCTAAAACTCGTAACCATTGTGAAAAGGAGTTACTGATTCAGTGGGTGGACATTTTTTTTTTCCTGTTTATTTTTGAAGGACAGAAATCTGAATTGCTGAAAACTGCTGTTGTTTGTATTGAGAGCTGAGAGTACTCTTCAATGAATTTGTAGTCTGATAGAAAAGCATATTTGCCTATCGTACGCCGTGTGTTTGGTTTAACAGGTGGTGTGTTCTCTTCCAGAATCAAGGGACTCCAATACCATTCGGCTCAATTTAGATAAGAAGATGAATATGGAAGGAGGGGGGGGGAAATGTGGGAGGAATACTGCTGAGGAATGTAGAATTCTAGAATGAATGTATATACATAGAATGTATGTAGAATAATATTGTCAATGTAGGGTGGCAACTAGGAAAGCTAAGGCCTCCTTGGAGTTAAACCTTGCAAAGGAGGTTAAGGATAACAGGAAGGGTTTCTACAAATATAAAGCCAACAAAACTGATGTTAGAGGCAGTGTGGGTCCGCTGATGAATGAGGTGGGTACCCTGGTGACTGAGGACAGTAAGAAAGTGGAGTTACTGAATGCTGCCTTGGCCTCTATCTATACTGCTGAGACTTCAGGAGACACAGATGGCTGAAGCCCCAGAGGAAGGCAGGATAAATGAGGTTGACGAGGGCTGGGTGAGGGACCAGTTAAGCCGTCTGGACATCCATAAATCCATGGGTCCTACTGGGATGCACCCGAGGGTGCTGAGGGAGCTGGTGGGAGTCATTGCTAGGCCACTGTCCATCATCTTTCAGAAGTCCTGGGAAACAGGAGAGGTGCCTGAGGACTGGAGAAAGGCAAATGTCACTCTGGTCTTCAAAAAGGGCAAGAAGGAGGAACCAGGTAACTACAGACCGGTCAGCCTCACTTCCATCCTGGGAAAGGTGATGGAGCAACTTGTCCTTAGTGCTGTCTCCAGGCACATCAAGGATAAGAGGGTTGTTAGGAGTAGTCAGCATGGTTTTACCAAGGGGAGGTCATGTCTGACTAATCTAATAGCCTTTTATGAGGATATAACCAGGTGGATGGATGATGGTAGGGCAGTGGATGTGGTTTTTCTGGATCTCACTAAGGCAATTGACACTGTCTCCCACAACATCCCAGTGGGCAAACTGAGGAAGTGTGGCCTGGAGGGTAGAGTAGTGAGGTGGACTGAGAACTGGTTGAAGGGAAGAAACTGACAAGTTGCCATTACTGGGGCAGAGTCTGGCTGGAGGCCTGTGACTAGTGGAGTCCCTCAAGGGTTGGGACTGGGACCAGTATTGTTCAATGTCTTCATTGATGACCTGGATAAGGGAATAGAGTGCACAGTCAGCAGGTTGATGACACAAAGCTGGGAGGGGTGGCTGACACACCAGAAGGTTGTGCTGCCATTCAACATGATTTGGACAGGCTGGAGAGCTGGGCAGGGAGAAATTGAATGAGATTTAGCAAGGGCACGTGTAAGAAGGGGGTGGCTAGTAGGTCAAGAGAGGTCCTTCTCTCACTCTACTTTGCACTGGTGAGACCGTACCTGGAGCATCAGTTCTGGGCCCCTCAGTTCCAGAAGGACATACAACTCCTTGAGAGAGTCCAGCGCAGGGCCATAGAGATGATGGAGTGGAACATCTTCCTTATGAGGACAGGCTGAAGGAGCTGGGGCTCTTCAGCTTGGAGAACTGAGGGGTGACCTCATTCATGTCTATCAACGTGTTAAGGGTGAGTGTCAGGAGGATGGATCCAGGCTCTTCTAAGTGTTGACCAGTGATAGGACAAGGGGCAATGAGTCCAAGCTGGAACATAGGAGGTTCCATGTGAATGTAAGGAGGAACTTTTTCACTGTGAGGGTGACAGAGCACTGGAACAGGCTGCCCAGAGAGGTTGTGGAGTCTCCTTCTCTGGAGACATTCAAGACCAATGTGGATGTGTTCTAATCTAGGTGATCTTGTTTGGGCAGGGGTGTTGGACTAGATGATCTTTTGAGATCCCTTCCAACTCCTGACATTCTGTGAATCTGTGAACATAGTTGGTCTCCAGAACTCCAGCAGACCACCTGTGCAGGTCTTCCCATAAGGATTTTTGGTACAGACCTGAGAAGCAAAATTGTGATCATGGGTTTGCAGAGTTCTGTCAGCAGTGAAGCTGTGTTGAGATGACTTCGCTTCCTAAACAGAAGTGCTTGTTTTAGCAGCACACGATTAGAGAAGCCTTTAGAGACAGGATATGTGCACGCATGCTCTGAGATAATGCTAGCACCACAGGCATCTTAATTATTGAAATAATTTTGGTGCTGCTTGTGGACCCAGAGTGTCCCTTTTAATGTTTAAGCTAGCACCTATTTTCAGTCACTGGAATTTCGGAGATACTGTTGAGGAAGTTGGATGGCTGTCTTCAGAAGCAGCACATCATGAGAGCTGTGGGGACTCTTCAAAGCTTTGGCTGGTTTTAGTTTCGGTTTCTCTATTTTCCTTTCTCTTCTGGTCTGGAAAATTAAATTCTGTATTGCTGTGGCAGGCAACAGTGGTGTGCAGGAACGGCTCGCTCGTTCAGCTTTCTGCCTTGACAGCACGTGCAGTTGTGTTAAGGAGCTGGCTGCGGCACGCAGGCCTTGCACTATGTGGAGGGAGCTTACCACAGCTGGGCCGGGCCTGGCAAACCAGGGAAGAACTTGTTGCATCAGTGCTGGACTACACCTTAACTTGACTTTGAGCTGAAAGGCAATATTGGGCAAACCCCCTCACAGTGCTGCCCGTCGGGACCCTGAGCCTTGCTTACCTATTGGACTTAGTCGTTTATATGGTTTATGTATTACAGAGCGTGAAGACTCTCTTCCTCTGGTCATGCACTCTTGTTCTCAGCAAAACTCACCAGGTTTCTGAAAGTGCTTAAACCCTTGCTAGTTGTAATCCAGTAACTCTTCTACTAAAATCTGCACTTGTGTTTTCAGCTGTACTGGTCTAAAAATTCATTCTTGATGATGCTTTCTTTGGGTTGAATAACTTATCTATTAAAGCCCAGCTAACCAAATTCACTTTCTAAAATACTAGCACAGCAGGACAAAATTCCAGTGTAATTCCAGCTGTATGTCATGGATTATAGCTGTCACATGGCTGTTGTGTAAAATTTAAAATAGTGCATCATAATTTGGCTGGCTGAGCTCACAGCAAATGGTTAGAAAAAAAAATGGGATTCCCTCTTTAACCACCAGAGGGAGATTTCTTAAAAAAATTTAATCTCATCTGCTGATGGTGTGTATACTGCAACATCCCGAACACTCAAATCTTACTTGTGTATCTACCAACAATTTGGCACAAGATTTAACATAACAGCTTAGAAGACATGTTACACTGTTGTCCTTGATTTTAAAATACACTTATTATTTTTTTCCTCATAAAAAAGTTTGCTGTAGGATTACACAGAGCTACAGGATTTGCAAAATCTTCCAAAGCAATACAAAGATTCTTAATCTTTCAAGATTGTAACAGATTTTTTACTTAAATAAAAATCCAGCCCAGAAAACCCCAAACTCAATCATTTGATGTATGCAATAGTTACCAGAGCTGATGAGAGGTTTTTGACTTAATCATCTCAAAAAATAAGCAGTAGAAAAAAACAGTTTATTTGACTGTTAGCACTAAGTCTTTTTAGGACACAAGTGAGCACCAGTGGCTTAGCAGACATGAAATCATGCAGCTCTCTGGAGGTGCACCAGATAGTGCTGTATGAATTCACTGATTCCTGTGACTTCACAAGATGGGCTTAACCCCACCGTGTCTACTGCTGAAAGTATTCTAAGTGAAGTCAGTGAGTATTTGAATAAAGTGATTGCACAATTTTTAATTTGCCATACCCTCTGCAGCTCTAAAAGGTGGAGAATGTTTTTGGTTTCCACCATGCCCTTGTTCCTTCAGCAAATACAGGTTCAGTCAGGTACAAACTTCTGTCTGGTTTAGGATCCAGACACCCAACATTGAGAGGTTGCTATTAAAACACTCTAGTGCCTTGCTTGTACTGTCATTAGCAGTGGTCCGAGGCGCACCACTGTGTTTCTGCATCCTTCTAATCATTCCAATCNTTTTTTTTTTTTTTTCTCTGCCTTTCCCTTTTCCCTCCCCCTCTGCCTGTTGTTCTGTGTGAGCTCTTGCAAACTGCAGTCCTCCTCAGGTCTTGTCATACACCTCATTAGTGTTTCAGAGACTGCTCCATGACTTGGTGGTGAGCATCTGATGTCAGACTTAATAGGAAAGAGTTGTTTTGAAGATAAACGGACACCTTCTAATATTTTTCTTATGGAATGTGAGGGAATCCTGTCTGTGTCCTGGTGAGTGGAATATGGTGGGTTCCTGTTAGCCATCAAAACCAGAGGATCTATAGTTCTGCCTTAGCCTTGTTTTGGCACTGAGCAGCCTCAGGCTGCTTTATAGTTTAATTAAAGAGCTGAAATGCCCCCACACCTAATTGCCCCTGTGTCAGTGCTGAACGGGAAATTTTTACAGCAAGGCAGATGCTTTTGAAGCAGAAGGCTGAGCTGCACAAAGGAAGGGAGGCTGTGCAGGCACGGGGAAAAAAACCAACATTGCTAAATAGTTCCCAGGTATATAATTTCATCCCCATTGTGCAGGGCTCTGATCCTTTCATGTCTTTGTTCTATAAATAAATTGTAAGTTTGATGTCCCATATTTAAGGTGGGACTCCATTAATGATTTTTGATCACGAGAAGATCTGTGTAGAATAACATACGGCTTTGTTTGGGCCAGGATTGTTTATTGTGGCGAAGACTTGAGGGGATGAGATTTGTACTTGGAAAGCAAAAGCAGAAAATACTGGTGTGATAGCAAATTGCAGTTAAGTGGCATTAGGATTCAAGAAAGTTGAAAAAAAATAATCCTTTCACTGTAGTACAGATGCAACTTTAATGAAAAGTGGCAGCTGGTGACTTAAAACACAGCCATGGTGCTGCAAGCCCACACAGGCGAAGGTTCTCTGTTACTGTGGGCTGAGGAGAGTCAGATCAGCCTGCACAGTGAGAGCCATTCTTCCAGTTACTGCCTCTACGATTCAATTGCTTCATCACATCTATCACATGTTTATATTTTTATGGTCCCTATCAGGGTGGGTTTTGGACACCTCTGCCTCTTTAATGCATGTCTCCGTAATGGTGGGGGGCTGGGAGGGGACAAGCTGAGTCTTGCCTTGCATTCCCTGGAGACTACAGAATCATAGAATTGTTTGGGCTGGAAAAGACCTTTACGATGGAGTCCAACTGTTAACCCAGCACTGCCAATTCAGCCCCTAAACCATGTCCTTCAGCACCACATCTATGTGTCTTTCAATGCCTCCTGGGATGGTGACTCCACCACTTCCCTGTTGCAACCTGTTCACCAGAGCAGAGTGCAGGGGCACAATCACTTCCCTGGTCCTGCTGGCCACACTATTCCTGACACAACCCAGGATGCTGCTGGCTTTCTTGGCCACACTGCTGGCTCATGTTCAGGCCCCTGTTGACCAACACCCTCAGGTCCTTTACATCCCAGGGCAGGTTTCTAGCCAATATGTGATAAAACAAGACTGCTAACATCCCCACTCTTGGATCAGCCATTAAAGCATCCATTCTCCCTGTCTGGTACTGGGCATAAGCACAAGGCAGGCGAATGTGAGTTGGTTAGTTGGGCAGTGTGGTATTAAAAGAAGCAATCTGGAAGGCAAGAGCTGTAGGGGTCCCCCTGGGGTGGGAGAAGAGGTGGTTGCAAGCCTCTGCAGCTCATTTCTTGCTCTGACCTACACTCCGTGAGGGAGCGTGCCACCTTCCATTGACTGCTCATCGAGTCAAGGGAGGCTGACTGGCCAAGCCAGGAGCTGGATTGTGTGAACACCATCCAGCCTAGTGGTGCCAGGATATGATTGATGCCTTGTGATCTCTAGGGTGTGGTGAAAACAGCAGAACAAGCAAGGGGAGGATGTACCAGTGTGGATAAGTCCCGTGGTTCACACGATTACCAGTAGCTAACTGATGGGTACAGACAGTGAAAAATGAGCTGGGAGAGAATGGTCTGACAGCCCTTCTGTGTAACACTTGTACGGGGATACAAGACTTGCAGGGCTTGTGCCACACTGAAGTGAGGGTTGTATCTGTCATGACATGGCCTCTTTTTTTTGTTTGTTTGGATTTTTTTAATAAAGCACATTTTCCCAATGCTGGTACAATGGCAGGTACACTTAAAATTAATGTAAGTTCTACTGAAAGTCATATAAAACACGATTAGCGTGTTCAGTGTGAGATAAAATGTGTCTGTATGACTGCACTGAAGCTGAGAAATTCAGTGTGGATTCTCACTGCAGCTGTAACTCGGACATGCCATCATTTATTAAATACTGTCAAAATGAAGAGCACAACACAAGGTCCTAAACAAGCCAGTCCTTTCACTGAAGAACACTTCACACACATGTAAATGAAGGTATGCAGAAAGAGAAACATTATATAGTTGACAAAAATGTAATAGTAACCTATTGGGTTTTCTTATTAGCATAGCAATTTTTGAGTGAGTGCTGCAAAAGCAGGATGTGTGTGTAATCTCTTTGAAGGACTTTATAGAGGTGTTTGGTGAGTGGAGAAGGCCTTAAGAGGTGAGAATGAGATAAACAGATGGGAATGAAAACCGTAGATGTTTTCAGAAGAGTTGTGAGGTTGAAGTATCCAAGATAATCCCTGTAGGTTCTTTACTTCCTTGATGCTGTTTCTGCTAAGGTGTAATTTAGCAGAAGGGAGGCCTGGCCATAGCACATCACTTCAGTATTTTTCTGTTATATTTTTGTATTATCAAACCCCAGGTGAACCAGCCTTTAAGGGCTCTTTCAGCAGTAAATTCCCTCTCTTTTTTTTCTTCTCTTTTTACTTACTTTTTTTAAAAGGGTAGATGAAATGATGAGAGGAGCAGAGACTGACTCCACGCACCACTGTATTCAGGCAGATTCCTGCCTGCCTTCAGCTGGCGGATGAATGGCACTGCTCTGACTATGGGTAAAAGGGGGGAAGATGGAGAACATTTTCCTTTTACCAGAATTAGTAATGCCCTGGGAGCAAAAGTCATGTTAAAATACGTGATAAAAAAGAGTTCAGCAACAATACTGGCTTCCACTTCTCCCTCCCACCTATTCACTTCTCTTGCTACCTCCTGGCTGTTGGCCAGTCCCCTGCTTGTCCCTTGGAGAACCCTCACTGAAGGTGCAGAGGGGGGATGCTGAGGACTTGCACATTGCAAGTTATTCTGACAGTGTGGACATTAACACGATAAAGGCTTTCTGAGGCGTCCACCTATAATGAAAGGAACAGCTGAGAAAAATCTGACTGGCACCCAGACATTGGCATTATGGTCTAGAGTCCTGTGGGCCTCAAATTTAACATGTCAGGAGCACTGTATGTGCTGTATCTAGTTGGAGCCTCAAATAAGTTTATTTTATTACGTATAGGCAGCTGCCTGTGCTGTGCCAGAATCTCCACTCCTCAAGATAGCATCAGGGTGAGTAAAGCTCCCACACTACAGATGTGAGAGAGCAACTACTATAGTAATTTGAACTCCCCCCTTTTTCTTAATAGAGAGGCACCTTTTAATATTTAGACTTGGTTTTGCACATTTTGATAGCTAGGTTTGAGCTCTGCAAAGTTTGATGTTTAGAGAAATAGGCTTTTTATTTGAGGGAGCGTGGGGTGGTGGGTAATAAGATGAGACACTAAAGGGCCCAATTGCTCTGACCACTGGACATAATTAACTTCTGATTTTCCTTGAACAACTTTTATGTTAAGTTCAAAACAAAGTTGACAAAAGTCAATCCTAAAAGCAACATTTATGAAAAATTCTTTTTCTCCCCAGTAGAAAGAAGCGTGCCTAAGAGCTTCCTGTGTTTTCCTTGAAGCTCCTTCTTTTGCACAAAAGGAATGAACTGCCCTGAAGAAAGGTCACAGTCAGTAGCAACTTCATCATTCACAGGCTCACATGCTCTGAGCAAAACTGTTTCTATCATGGTCCGTCAAAAGCCAGAGATGCTGTTTCCCTGTCCCCTTGAAAGAGGGGATCCAGTTCTTCCAGCTCATGCCTTCAACTTGACACTTCACTTGAGGTGAAGCTGCTGTTAAGTAGGGGATTCAGTTTTCTTTACACCCACAGGAAAAAACAAATGCACAAACCCCTCAGCAGCGGTTGCTGCTTTCTTGTCCTTGAGCCTCTTGCGAGGCAGTAATGGCTGTACGGTTTCCTTAGACTGCTAGTTTGCAGTTGTTCCTGTGACTGAATTGCCACTTTAGTGGTTTGTGAGAAATGTGTGTTTCCATGACGCAATCCTGGGCACTGCCTATGAGTATGTCTGGAGGACAAAGCTTTCACACAATACATCCTGTATCAAGTTGCTATTTATAATTATTTACATATTTTTCTTTCCCAGCAGCTTCATTTTACCGTGGACAAAGACATTTGCTTTGAAAGGATGGATAGCCTTTGACCAATAATTCTGTCACCTCTGCATTCTCCTTCAAGTTCCCTTTGAGATTTCCTTGGGGTTTTTTTCTATAATTATTTTTTTATCACTCAGCATTTTCTGAAGGAAAAGATAGACAAAGCAAGGCCAGAGGACTTTTGTGATTCCCCAGTGTGTGTTGTCACATTTCAGAGAAGATTTCCTGTACTTCAGTGTTTGCGAGAGTCCCTACCCCAGATGCAAGGCACAAGTGGATAAGGACACCCAGGGAAGGCCATGAAGAGTAGGGACACGTGGCACCTTTCCAAGCTGCTTTCCTGGGCTCCACCACCTTTAATCTTGCATCCCTGAGGATTCTCCTCTCTCACCCACTGAGCAAATGGAGAGATTTCAGACCAGTCCATGAACCTCTGCCATGCCAGTTTCTCGGTTTTACGTAGTCTCCATGGTGGCATTGTCCCACTGCTGTCACTTTTCCATGCTTCTGCTCTCACTGCTGTCATCACAGCTTTCCTCTGCAGAACCTCAGCGGTCATCAGCCATGGCTTCTGCTGGATTCAGCCTCCCCCACGTCTAAGCTCTGCAACCCCGTGAAGCAGCCAAGAGCTGAGCATGCATACGGCAAACAGCAGTAACCATTTGGTGCAGACACAGGACTTTGTGTCTATAAAAGAGAACAAGAGACTATAATCATCAAGGAAAAAAAAAGCATATTCACGATAATTTGTCATTATTTTCAGAGGAATTCTATATGAGAATTCTGAATTATATTTGGTACACAGCTATGATGCAAAATTATTTAGAGTTGTTTTTTTTCCTCTGTCACCCTAACAGGGTTGCTTTTCTTCTTTCTCAGACACCCTAACACGTGAGCAAGATTAGCCGCTTGCAAAGGCCTGTCGCTATGGGATTTTATTTCCCATAGCTTTCTGAGAGACGGGCTATCACCTCAGCCATGGCGATGGTCCAACCTCCCAGCCTGCAGAGAGTTTGGCCGAGTATGCTGGCGGTGCTCTTGCCTCTCTCTCAGAGGAAGTTTGGGCCACCACTTCCTTCTCTTCAGAATGAGCACTCCGGCCAAGATGAAAACAACAGAGTGCTATAATTACATTCTCTTTATCTCTTGGTGCATGAAATCAACACTCAAGAAGATGTTGGCTTGATAACATTTCCAGCCAGTGTGCAAGCAGAACCGGCAGCACTGCAAGCTGTGAAACAGATTTCTATACACACATTCCCCGTCTGGGCCTTATTTACATTAGAAGCGGTAAGTAGTGTACTCAAGCTGTCACACACAGGAGGCTTTTCTAGGGTCCCAAAATACTGGCACAACCCTTTGGATAGTCCCTGCTCTAAGCACTTTCCCAGTGTTTTAGGTAACGTGAGAAAGCCCATAAAATGGAGAGGTTGCTCAGGCTTGTTCCTTCAGGTCCTCTGTCAAACCTCAGTGAAGACCATGGGAACCTTGTAGTCACTTCACTGGGATCTGGATCGGGGTTTGGGCCTTCTTCGGGAGCTGGCACGCACACCCACTGCATTGCTCAGCAGCCAGCCGCAAGCGAGCCGCGGCCCACAGCAGGTGACATGATGCGAATGCTCCTTTCGAAACTTTTCAAATGTGCATCACGTCAGCCCTAAACATTTCACTTGTGTGTGTGCATGTGTGTGTGTGTAGCCATTTTCCTGATTGAGATGTTGGAACATATGGTGTTCAGCTAACTTGAAGAAAATGCAGGATGGATGGTTGTATGAATTAAAAATAGAGATGGTCCTCTGGAGCATGTGCAACGCTGATGAAGTGGCATCCGGTGCCAACACTGTCAGAGAAAAGAAAGCTCCTCAAAATGGATGGGACACTATAAAAATCCAATTTCTGTGATCCGTCAGAGAACTGTTTCTTCTGCTCCAGTAGATGACAAGCTGACAGAGCTTGTTCTAAAGAACATTTTCAACTTGCTTAATAAATTATAAAAGGCACCTTGCATATGGCATATTTAATTTACAGTGACATAAATCCCAAACAGATTTTTCAGTAGTGTTACGAATTATATAAAGTGATTTATAGGTTTTCTTGGCATCAGTTGTCTGTTTGCTCCCTGGAATTAGACAAGCTAAAAGACAGAAAAGTAGGACAGCATTAAAAAAGCATTAGGATGAAACATTACAGAGTGGGAGTATTTGAGAAACTAAAATATAAAATGCTGACAAACCACCTAGGCATGATGGGCTAGTAGCTGAGGCACAAGAAGGGACCTAGACTTCTTCACTGGCACAGTCTTCCCAAGTGACCTTAGACAATGCTTTGAGATTCACAATGCCTTTATTGTCCATCAGTAAAACAGCTTCCCTAACTCCTGGTTAGGTTACAGAGACTGCAAAATGCTTGTATATACACAGCAACAATCCAGGCTCTGTGATGACCATAGGGAAATAACAGGAAAAGTCATTAACTAAATTTCTAAGAGCATCCTTTCCCTTGAGCCTGGTACTGTCCCAGTACCCTGCTACTGTCCCCTTCATCTTCTGCAGAGGTTCCCAAACTTCTCATGCTCCTGTGCTGTCACCGCTGTCACCATTGTCAGCCGCTGCCCTGGTTTCTGAGCGTTACAGAAAAATTTCAGTTGTTTGGTCAGCATCTGTAGGATCAGAAGTCATAGCTTCTGCTCCCCGTACCAAATCTACCACAACTCAGGAATCCCAGGTCGCATGAACTTTAAGATTGAAGTGGATTTTGTTTTTCCCAGAGAAAAGGAGTAGAAAAGGAATTCTCCGATAGAGATAGAAGCATTGAATGGACAGGATCATATTTATCCTATAGATTCTATCTTTTAAATGAGCTGTTCTGCACACCCCTTGTTTATCCAAGTGGGTGACATTTCCTGCAGAAATCCCCATCTGCCGTCCTAGTCATGACCCCAGGACATGTGCCACTAGCCCTGGACTCAGGCTGTGATGAGGAGCCTCCCTTGGCAAATGGAGCAACACGATGGTTCTTACTCTGGAGTTCTTCATCCTGGAGACACGTGACAGTGGAAGGACCCAAAAAAACAGTAGCAAAGGAATGAAAAGACTGTTGACAGCCTCATCACTTCCAAATTAATCCCTATAGTAACTTGGTCAAGTCAATTTGCAGGGGTCAGAAGGTATTAGTCCAGAAGAGAACTAAGAGCCTGTTGATAGCAGAGCTGATATTGTTCTGCCAGGATTGTCTTAGAGGGGTGTGACTGTGCCCTTCATTAAGCTCTCCCGCCTCACAGTGAGGTTTCTGTGCTTGTCTGGCATGTGTAGTGCCATGGCATTTTTAAGCTTCTTTCACCTCCTTGTTTAAAAAATGGTGAAGTAACATCACAGCTGGAAGTGAGGAAAATTTGGACTCTCAGCATTTGCTCATGTGCACGTCAAGCTGTTTGTCCTGTAGACAGCACCCCTGTGGCACTACCAAAGTCTGGTGAATTGGATAGATCTGAAATGTTAGCACGGGCAGGCTGTGACCTAACACCTCTCTGTAATCCCTGCCTGGTGTCAGGTGTGGGGGCAGTGGGACAGCTCCTGCTGGTACCAAAGGCACAAGTGGGCAATGTACACAGTTAAATTTCTTTCATCAGTAAAGTACACTTTAATGGATTCTAATAGTCGTCCTTGTTTTCTCTTCTTCACAGAATCACAGAATCATAGAATCCTGACCTTTAAAGGTCATCCAGTCCAGCCCACTGCAGTAAGCAAGGATACTAATAACTAGATCAGGTTGCTCAGAGCTCCATCAAGCCTGACCTTGAATATCTCTAGGGATAGGGCCTCCACCACCTCTCTGGGCAATCTGTTCCAGTTTCTTGCCAACCTTATATTGAAGAACATCTTCCTAATGTCTAATCTAAACCTGCCCCGCTCTAGTTTAAAACCACTGCCCCTTGTCCTGTTGTCCTGTTTTGTTGTCTCTTACAAAAAGTCCTGCCACAGCTTTCCTGTAGCCCCCCTTTAGGTAGTGAAAGACTCCTATAAGGGCTCCTTGGAGCCTTCTCCAGGCTGACCAAGCCCAACTGTCTCAGACTTTTTCATAGGAGAGATGCTCTAGCCCCCTGATCATTCTTTTGACCCTCCTCTGGACCCTCTCCAAGAGGTCTGTGCCTTTCTTGTGCTGAGAGCTCTGGACCTGAACACTGTGTCTTCAATACATTATGTGGAAGAAGCACCCTCCTCTAAGGATTTCTCACCCTGAACCTAAGGGATCATTGTTTAGGTCGCACTGTCCCTTTTTTCTTCAACCAGTACAAGTATTTCCCATCTGAGCCTTAGAAAAAAAAGAAAGCATACTTAGACATATGGTTACCCCTTCAAGTGAAAGGTGGGGTGGTCTATCTGGGATATTTTCCCCTTCCCTATATGGTGTGTTCCTCCTCCACCTGCTCTATGTGGTCTATATAGTGTGTCAGGCCCCAGGCTGAACACTGATTGCTCCATCCTGGTCCACAGGCAGCCAAGGATGGCCTCTGCAGTGCAGCTTGCACTCAAAGCACTAAATTTTGGGATGCCCCTCCATGTTGCTGTCATGGCCCTTGTCAGTTGGACAGGCCTCATGTGGGGCCAGCAAGGGTGTGAGGATGGCAGGACAGGAGTGCCTGTACCCACCCACACCACTGCCCCCGCAATGGCAGCACCCTGAGCTCTTCTCCCTGGAGCCTGGTGCTCTGAGGACAAGACAATCCAAACAAGCAGGTGACAGCACCAATACAGCCCTGTCTTTTGTGGTCACAAAGAGGTTTTGTGGAATAAAATGAGAGCTGAGATGTTTCTCCATCCCTGCTAGGTCCCAAGAGTGCTGAAAGCAGCTCCCTACTGAGATGTGGGGAACATGGGCTTTCACTCAGAAGTGTATGCAAATCCAATTACCGTAGATTCATACATAGGGATCCTAACCTTCAGTAGTGTGCCTAACTTAATTCACTGCAGCTAATCTCACTGCCTTCAGCACTTCAGATTACTATATTGAGTTTATGCAGCTGTAGCTGAGAACCAGAAGCAACAGTCATATCAGTGGCAGCAAACTTCAAGACCTTCAGGCAGCCAGAACTGGTGCTTTTCTCACATGCAAATATGCAGTAACAAAGTGACCTGAAAAACCTCTTCTGATTGTACGAAGAGATGGGACTTGATTTCTCCAGCATTTACAAGTTGCCTCCTCATCTCAGTGTTACCCGTTGTTCAGAAACAAGTATCAATGGCATTTTCTTGTGTCGGAAACTCTGGTGCAGAGAAACTTTCTCTTCTATTGTGGTAGTTTGCCTCCTCTGCCTTTCCTCCTGTCCCTTTCACAGCAAAGCTGTTTCCATTATTTTTCTGAGCGTTCAGAAGAAGACCTCATTCGCTGAGCGCAGCGGAGCCTTGCCGAAGTTACAGCTTTCAAACCATCAGCTGCTTCTTTCATCAGGCAGCGAAGGGAAAAAGGGTTTGGGTAGTGTCACACAAACTTTGTGTGGAGGTTCAGGAGTGTGTGAAGGGAGACAAATAACATATCAATGCTTTAGAGGTCCCAGTAGTCACACAGAAATATTGCACTCAGCTTTGCTGTTCTCAGTTTTCAAGTGATATATTAAAGTATCTTTCAACTTCAACTGATGCTTGTACTAAATGTGATAATTTTACATTAGGCCAAATTCCCTACATATTTAGTGTGGTTTTCTATTGTGGCTCATCACGTATGAGGTCTAAAGTTCCCTGGGACAGAAACTGCCTTTCTTATTGCATCTCTTCTCAGTGCTGTATAAAGCAGAACTTTAATTCCCCTCAGCAGGACTTTCAGGCACAGCTATACTGTAGCATTAGGTGCTCGGAAGCCCCAGACCTTCAAAGATGTAGAAATCTGCAGATTGCGACATTTACTTTTCCTTGAGATGTCTATACAGTGACTCTCAAGAGCTTTGCTTTGTTCTGCTGGGAATGCTGTGAAACAAGCATATGAACAGAAACATGCTGTTCATAGTTTTGGCTAAGATCTTAGAAACTAAATCAGTAAATTGAATTTTAGAAGAATCTTTTATAATTTCCCAAGAAGGGTTGAATACATGCAGGTATTTATACTTGTATTACAACATTCATCATAATGATCCCAGGATCCTTCCCATATAAACTTCCAGAAGTTTATAGATGCCAATTTAATAATGCTTTATATCTTCCAAAGATCACCCATCCCAGCTTGTGTGTTCACCTTTACACTGTGTAGTACTGCAGCTATAATAGACCTTGATGTGATAGTGCTCCAAAGGCACGTAGAATTAATTTTAGCCAAGCAGAAGTGTTGCAAGGTGTTAAGTAATATGAAGAATTGTAATTTGGTGCATTAGACTAAATGAGAGAGTTAAAAAAAAACCCACACAAAAGTAACAAATGCAAACCTGGAACTTGCTCAAACAACCCAATTGCAAAGGAGGAAAGTCAGACCAATGTGCGGAACCGCAGGCAAATTGTGGCACAAATCCTACAATAAAGATAAGAAAGTGTATTGTGTGCAAGATTTTATACTCTTCAGTTGTCTTTCTTGGTTTTATTTTAGTAATGAAGATTAGTGATGTTCCTTCATTATCTGTCAGCTAGGGAAAAGCTATTATAAATTTTCCAACTCCTAAAGCACTGTGATAGCACAGAGGGGGATCCACAAGTGCTTGATTATGACATAAAATCACAAGGAAATTTAAAAAAAAAACAAAAACAAAACAACACAAAAAAAAAACAAACAGAAGAGTAGAAGGAGGCTCTTTGTATGTGAGGCTTAAAATGAAACAGAAAGGAAGGTAGGATGCGCTCTGGTGTTTTCTCTCCATGCAGAGCCCTTTCCTGTCATGGCTGGGGGTCAGGAGAGCAAGGTAGTGCATGGGGTTAATCTGTAGTCCACCTGGACAATGCCTGGTCTGCAGAGCCTGAATAAATTCTGAGGCTTAATAGGGTGTTAATAGGCAGAAACATGTCTTCAGGTGAGACAGGCAGAGGTACAGCAATGCCTACCAGCCTAAGAGAAGGATGGTGAGATGGCTCCAGGGGACCTGGGGCTAGGGACCACCCCGGGAGGCTTAAAAAAAGAGTCAAGTGTGGTGCTGACTGTTACTGATTCTGTTCTTTGCAGATCTAACCTGCCCATGAAAGGGATGGCAGTGCAAGATGTGCAAAAATGCACTGCAGCAAATGCAGCAGAGGCAGTGCTTACCCACATCCCTGCAACCTGCTACGCGTAGGGATGGTCAACAACCAGGAGGAACATCGCCTCGTCCTGCTGAGCAGCGTAGGCATACTGCCATGGGAGATTAGCCCATGCTAACCCCCAATACCTCCTACCAAGAACTGTCACCTTTTGCTCTGACAAAGGCAATATGGCTCACCTGGGGGAAGAGCTTCAATTCCCCATCAACAGAAAAGCTGTGGAAGGCAGATTATGGAAAGGCTTTTGGAGGGCAAGAGAAATTCCTGGATTTTGAAGGACAAACAAGTACAAAAACAAGAGTTAAAAAAAAAGCCCATTTCCTTAATATTTCCTCC
>VXBZ01011013.1:313053-470203 GCA_013399135.1 Heliornis fulica | reverse complement strand
GCTGCTCGGTATACAAGTCTCTCTGTGGTGTTTTTTTATTTTGTGAGATTAAATAAGGATGAAAGCTAATTATGAAAAAGATTTTCTATGGAAGTTCAAGCAGAATTGAGTGATAAAAGGTGATTTATACTTTGTTACTGAAAAAAACTATATATATATATAAATATTTGTTTACTCAGTACCCTTCAGATCAGTGAGATTGGGTGTAAATTAGAATCATAGAATCATAGAATGATTAGGGTTAGAAGCGACTCCCAGAGGTCATCTAGTCCAACCCCCCTGCAAGAAGCAGGGACACCCCCAACTAGATCAGTTTGCTCAGGGCCTCATTCAATCTGGCCTTGAATGTCTCCAGGGATGGGGAAATTGCCTTCTTTCCTGAAGAATTTTAATTCTCTCGTGTCTTCTGTTGAAAATAGGAACTTTTATAAACTCTCAGAAAGTATAAAGTTAGGAACTTTTAATGCATTAACTTTTCTTGCATGGAATCACAGAATCACAGACCGGTTTGAGTTGGAAGGGCCCTCAAAGCTGATCTAGTTCCAACCCTCTTGCCATGGTCAGGGACACCCTCCACTAACCCAGGGTGCCCAAAGCCCCATCCAACCTGGCCTTGGACACTGCCAGCGAGGGGGCGGCCACAGCTTCTCTGGACAGCCTGTGCCAGGGCCTCACCACCCTCAAAGTCAAGAATTTATATCCTCATATCTAGTCTAAAATAGCTTTTGTGATACAGATAGGAAGAGGTCGATCATCTTGCATTAAGGCACTAGATCACAACTCAGAAAGGATAGTTTACATTGTTTACTCTTTCCCTGAAGCTGTGGCCTTGCCTCATACACCTCTGCTCTACAACGGTGTGGTGTGGAGAGAGTCTTTGCATGTTTGGTCAGATACTGTACGAGGGCTGTCTATTTGTCCTAGCAAATTCAGAGGGGTCTCCCTATATTCTTTCCTTGCACCTTCTACCCCAGGGCAACCAACAGTAATGAAAAGAGAGGAATTCTACTTGAGGTGGTGATATTCTTCATAACTGAGAAGCTAAACTAGCTTTTTCATTCCTTGCAGGAGAAACATTCAATGTTGAACTTGATCTATTGCCACTCCATTTCTGTTACCCTTATATTAGCTATATAGGGAGTTTTGTCTTCATCATTGTCAAGACAGGTGTTCGGTAAAGACCCAGTCTTATAACTGATGAAATTCATGGGAGTCTTTCCACTGACTCTGATAGAAGATAGTGATTGAAATGAAAAATATGATCAAAAGTTTCTGTATCCTCCAGCTCAATGTCCTTACTCATAGGCAATCCATCTTACTGCCTCAGCTTGGGTCAAAAGAAGGAGATTTCAATGGGAGAAGCCATGTATGAGAAGTCCAGCATGAAGTGTCTAAAATGCAGCATCAGAGGGTAAAACTAAAAATAAAATCTGAAATAATTGACTATCCATAATGGCAAAATTATGGGGACAAAATAAACAGTTTGAAGTGAATTCATCCTGTTATAAGATGCAGGATTTACTTTTCGAGCTAGATTTACTCCCTGTAGGAAGGAAGAAATGTCAAAATTGCAGAAAGGTTATACAGGCTTCTCAAAATCTGAAATCAATATTCTTCTCATCTTTATGAAAGATAAATTATTGTAAAAAATGGATACCTAAACTCTAGTAAAAATCTGAGAATGTCAAGATCATGTTCCATAACACCAGCTGTCAAGGTTTGAAAATATAGATATGTAACTGGATAATTCCTCAAAAGTTCCCACTGTAGCCTATGTTCTTATACGCCCTATATAATCTTTAAATAAATTATTCAACTAGGAATTTTGTGTTTCCATTTTATAGAGGGTAAGGGTCCTTTCTAATTGTGCAACTGCTCTCCTCCACAGATAAGAAGAAAATGCAGAGGAATTTATTATTTATGGAGAACAAATATTAATAGTTCATGTTGAATTTGGTATGGTGGTCGCAACAGTAAAGTGTTTGGGCAAAAGAGCTACATCATGACACACCTTTTGTTGTGAATACTTCTACTGCTTAACATTCACTGTGTGAATTATACTCAATGGGAGATGGTGAGGTTGGTTTCATTTTGACACCAGCAGTGACTGCAAAGGCACTAATTAACTAAAAGCAATGGCATCATTACTGAGTGAGTCATTAGCATCATCAGAGAAAAGCATTAATGAGGAGGGAAAAAACCCAACTGCTTAGAAAAAAGCACAATGCACATGATGGAGTATTTTAATTTGTTCAAAAATAGTTTCTTCTCCCCTGCTTCTACAATTAAGATTTTATTAATTTAGGACAGGGACAGATGAGAACATGAAGAAGAACATGAAGAACATCTCTCTGCAAGAGAGACCCCAGTGAATCACAATCCCCTGGCCACTTTCACAGGGAGAGGCTCCTTTATGGTACAGGCTGTGGGAGTAATGGGTACCAGCCTTCTCTGTGTTGATGCCTATACATGGATATATGATGCCTATATACGTATATGGATAATGAGAAAATCTCAAATATCTAACAGTTTAATCATCTTCAGGATAATCAATATTCTGTAAGCTCCTAACAATAACCTACCAGTAACACGCAGGAGGCAAAATACTTTGCCTCTGAATGTAAATGGGAATGGTCACTGGAGTATATTCAGGAGTTCATCCGTAATGTTACAAAATCCCGACACCAATTTGAGTGTATCTGTGTTGAAATTAACTCCAGAAGTCCTAAAGCAAAAAGCCACTGAAATTAAGGATGAAACCAATGTGCTGCAATTAATGAGGTCTGTATCAGGCTCCAAGTCTGGGTATGGCAAAAGGAAATGTTTTTAATTTTTTTATTTCCCCAAAAGTGTGACTATACATCCTGAGGTTCTCTGCAAGAGAAGGGTAAGGAGTATAGAATTACAGTTTTCCTGATTAATTCCACTGAGCATATTGAAAGGAAATAAAGCATAACCTTGTCTGGATTGTACACTTACCTAAGTGGACACTGAAAATGACCTGCATGTTTAACATATCAAGAGAGGGATCATAACAATGAGTGACCAAAGATTGAAAGCTTATTCCTGACGGGCTCTGTGTGACTTGAGTTGCAAATTCAGAAACTCACAGAATAATTTTACTTGGGAAAGGATCTTCTGAGGTCACATCTACTCTGACCTCCTGCTCAGAGCAGGTCTAGTCAGATCATCTTCCTCAGGACTGTGTCCAGTCAGATGTCCAAGGATGGAGGTTCCCCCAACCTCCCTGGGCCCTGTTGTAGTATTGGACCATGCTCATGGCAATGTCAGTCACAACATCTCCTTTGAGCCTCTCTTATGCATAAGCTTTTAATGAAAAGTATATTGCATTCCTATGCAATACTCCTATGGACTCAGGCTCCACACTGCTGCCTAGTATCAGGCAGCAATCCTTGCTGTGGGTAGCCAGACTGTGACATTACTCATTTCTACCCGCTTTGCTCCTGTGTTTGTACCAGGTGCCCTTGTCTCTTTCAGAAATACTATTTTAAGGGAATCACGACTTTCACTGTAGTTGCTGGCATACCTCCCTCTATCTACAGGGAAGCACAGCAGTAGCTGAGACAAGCACAGAAGAGCTCTGCCCTCTGTTCTCATCCTATGTTCCAATGTGGTGGTTGTCCACTCCTGCCCTCACCTTTCTCTGCAAAAAAGATTCCTGTGAACCAAAGTGGGATTTGACTCCAGCACTTTAACACAGATTTAAGAAGCCTAAAATCCATGTAAATCCACAGGTCAAGAGTTTCCTGTTGGTTCACTCTATACTTTCAGGGCAAATATGAGGCATTGGAGATTGGCTGAATATAAGGTGTGATTTAGGATTTCAGTCTTTTTGCAGTTAGAGCTTGTTAGGGGTCATCCTGTTCTGCTCAGTGTTGGGCCCTGCATTTTAGCAGCCAGAAATGGGAATGGTCTGGGTGAAATCTCAAAATTTCTGCATATTAACTAAACTGCTATGTGAGCCCACATGTGTTGGATGTACACCGTGGATGTACTGCGATATTTTTTAATTATGCATCACAAAACAAAACTGAGAGAAAAATAAGAACAACCGAATAGCTGGAGGCTTGCATCTGTGAGACCCACTCGTTATTTTGCATTTTCAGTACATAAGTCAGGTTGCAGTGACAAATGTTTTTAAGAGCATATACATTTTGGGGACAAGTAGGTATCTAAATCCATTTGTGAAGTCAGTTTCCTTGAATGGAATGGGCCCTTTTATAAATCAACACATAAGTAAACAGAATATTATTCTTAAATTGTGCTGCATAACCTTCAGGGGAGAAAAGAGTAATCTACCTCATAGTTGTTAAAGCTTGTGTAATTTTAGCTAAATCCTTTTCTAAATCCATTAATTGCATGTTTGTCTTTCAAACTGA
Source organism: Heliornis fulica (assembly GCA_013399135.1). Lineage (NCBI taxonomy): Eukaryota > Metazoa > Chordata > Aves > Gruiformes > Heliornithidae > Heliornis > Heliornis fulica. The sequence continues at coordinate 465,803 of VXBZ01011013.1, read as the reverse complement.
TGGATATTTTTAATATCTTTGATACAAGAGAAAACCCTTACGTACAGAAAACAATGATTTTAGAGTGTGGAAGAGAAAGAAAGAGAAAATAAAAACATTTCATCACTTCTCTTCCTGAATAGGAAAGTAGTTCAAGCTGCTTATTGCTTATTCTGAAAGCGTTGCAGACTTCAGGTTACCGTGAACCCTGGAAACCCTGCACATTTGCACTTGGGTTTAGCAAACAGAAGCCTTTCTCTTCTCTTTGTTCAGAATTAACAAGCTGGTAAAACACTTTGCTATACATTTTTATACGAATCTATGGTGGGTCACATCGCTAGGTTGTCATGGTGATGAAAAGTGCAGATGTCAAATGCAGACTGGGAAGTGGTATATAGGATGGTTTCATTCTGAAAAAGTTTTTATTAAAGCAGCTTTCAGGGGTCTCCACTGTTCTTTCTTCCAACAGATCACTCAGACCTCATTAGCTCAGTTGTGAGACCACCACACCCAGTAACCCTCAGGCTGCTGGTTTTAGTGGACTGTGGATATGTCCATCTGAGACACTGCAGCTGCTTGAAGAACACATAAACTGAATAACGATTATTTTTAGATGATTGTGTTATAGCATAAATGGGATATTACTCTTGGTAAAGCTTGCTGATATCCAAAGGTTATTTTAGATTTAAATTACAATAAAAATTCTAATTTATTTAACCCAAGCCTAAAAATAAACATACACAAACTGCCAATATATGATACAAAATAAAATGAGTGGCAATTTAAGAAGAAGCTTTGACTCTACTGAAGGTGGGGAGAGAGCAGCTGCAGCTATCAGGAGATAACAATACTGAAGCCATTCTTCTCTTTCTGTTCTGTCTTTGTTCATATCTTTTAATACCTTCTTGTTATTTCTTTATGTTCACACCACAGAGGGATGCTTTGATAAGTATGTTTGATATATGTTCTTTGTTTCTGTTTTTGTGACCTAACATTTATTCTGTTTAGCTCTCAAGGTTGCATCCCTCCCATGACCCGTACTTGTCTGATTCATTTATATTTGCATCCTGGGGCCCTCTGCTATGATGCCTCTCAGGTGTCTCAAGCCTTCCTCCATCATCCTTTGCTTGTATCTTTTGGGGACAAGGTCTACACGTCTTTAGGTGAAATTACAAGTTCACAGAATGAATTGTCCTTCGAGGGCCCTCTGAGCTGAACACTCAAAGCACTTATGAGAGTGCTTTGGTCCAGCTCTTGCTGGACCTGAGGAGGAGCTTGGAACCTGAATCAGTGTCATGTGTGTCAACACAGCATTTTACTGTCAGGTTGTCTAGACTCACCTTCTCAAGAATTAACTCAGATGATGACTAGATGTGGAGGAGTGCCTATCACTAAAATCCAGATAGGGCATGACAGCCTTCAGTTATGTTTAAGGATTGACTTTTACCTTTTAGGACTTGTACAGCTTCAGAGCAGAAGCTGCAATATGCAAACAGTAGAAGACCACCTGATTTATCCAAGTTTCCACCAGGAGGTCACATGCCTCTTATGCCTGGAATAACATAGGAAAAATGCAAGGTGAATGATTTCTTTATCTACACTGATTTTCTTATGGAAATGTGACAAGTAGATTATTGAGAAGATATCCTTCATGTCTATCAAGAATTTGACTAGCTCTACAGCTACCTGAGCCATCTCCTACATGCAAACACACCGAAGTCATTAGTATTGCACCCAAGAATCCTATGGAAATTTTCTGCAGGAGTTCATCTCTCACCATTTTCCTTTGTCCAGGCAATGGGCCCTAGGTCTGCTCTCAGTTCTTGTGAAGAGAAGCAGACAAGGTGACAACTGGTTCTGAGGCCTGAGGTGAAGAAGACAAGAGCTTGGCTACAACTGACCTTGATCCCAACAGTCAAGGGGAAAAGCTTAGGTGGGAGCAGACACATGCTGTGGGTCAAGGTCTAGTTGAGCACTTAAGTGTCACAGGAGGGCTTTTGTGTCTGTAGCCACTCTGATGGATGAGAGCTCCTAAACAGAGACAAGATCCATCTGACAAAGCATCATTGCCACCAGTCTTGTTACAGTAGTGAGTACAGCTTCAAACAAGGCTCAATGGGGAATGGACAACAGAGTCATCAGATACAGGGAAAAACTGAGTATGGGAGCAATGTGCCTGGGACAGGCAATGGTCACTCCCCTTGAGAAGGCAGGGTGCCAGAAGCCCAGATAGGTGCCTATACCTGGGCACACAACATGGGAAACACAGAAAGCAGGAAGCTGAAGCCAAACAAGAACCTGCTCTGCCCCCCATGATTTCCTCTTGAAACCTAGATGACGATATTAACCAGAGTCTAAGGACCGAACTGATTTATTTTTGTCTAAATGGCATTTATGAGACTGCATCCAGAGCACTGTGTTCGGATTCAGACTCCCCTGTCACAGGAGAGATACACTGGTCTCCAGAGAAAGGCAACCAGGAAAGGTGGGATCCCAAAAACATGAGCATGTGATGTAGGACAGAGGGAGATGGATTTATTTACCCAGGAGAAGAGATGACTTTGTGGGTAACTATGACCTTCAACCACCTTATGGGCAGCAAAGTGGTACTCTTCTTAGAGGTGCACACTGAAAGGACAGGACACAACAAGCACGAGGTGCAACAAGAAAAAATGTGGTTGCACATAGGGAGAAAAAAATTTCACAGTAAGTTTGGTCATGCCCTGAGATGGGTGCCAGAGGCTGTGCATCCTTGGAGGTACTGAACTGCAGATGTATGTAGCCCTCAGAAGTCTTCTCTAATTTTGAAGATGATCTTGCTCTGAGCGGGAATCAGGACAAAATGACCTCCAGGAATCCCTTCCAATCTAAGTTATTTTATGATTCTGTGTTTCTCTGATTTAAATTGGAGCAATGTTATGACAAGGGAACCCAGGCTTCTCCTACGCAATGTAATTGCCAATCAGATTTCCTACTTTGTTTTTTCTGTTTAGATTTAGTGACATTATTAAACCTCTTTGTGTTGACCCATAAGTAACTGTAAGATCCCACTTCACAGAAATGTCAGTGCATTTAGCATTGAATATTTCAGCCTGTTCCCCTCTTTAGGCCTGTGAAATGCTCTCTGCTCAGCTGGAGACCACTTCAATCAGCAACACAGACATTTCTGCTATAGATAAAAATCTGAGACTTCTGTGCAGGACTGCTAGACTAAAGCCTAATTAATTTGCATGGCTCAAAACCAGCAGTGGGTCAGTGGTGGAAATGTTTGGGACTAGATGCCATAAAGACCACCCACCCTCACTCCTCCCACCCAGCCATTATTTGTCTACTTTGTTTTCCCAGTGAGATCTACCTTACCAAAAGGCAAAAACCTGGGGACAGATCCCAGACCAGCAGTGGATGTATCTACATGGTACATGAGTACAGTACTTCACATGAAATTGTTGTTCTCACCCACCTTGCAGGCTATATTCCCTGCCCAGAAATGACATGTTCTCATCTCTTGGCATCAGCTGAACCATCTCCTACATCTAAAGTTGACTACAGCCAACACAAGCATCCTCAAATTCTGAGACACCTTTTCTTGCTCTTTGATTTTATTTTCTAGATTACAAAACAAAAAAAAAATCCTGTCAGCATCTGCCTCAAGTACAGTTGAGATTTTGGGCAGTGCCACTCACAGGGATCTTACAGATATGGTAGACACATATGGAATCATGTCAGCATGAGCTGGGCTTTTGAGCTCCAACCTGCTGAGATTGGGGATTTTTCACCCTGCTCAAAAGAGGAGAATCTCCAAGAATGACATAAGAACTTCTGTGTGGTTGGTTGTCTGAATGGAGTGGGGGGTTTGCCATCATCAGCTCTTATGTATTGATGGACATCGGTGTTCAGGTAAGAGTGGAGTCAAAGCCAGAGGGATTACTTGAAGTACCATCAGTAAAAGTCTGAATGTCTAAATATTTTTTAAAAGTTACAGCAGACAGCAGTTCAAACTAACATATTTTGGCTGCAGACCTTTCTTCCACAAAACTGATACTATTTTCTGTGTCGCACACTGTCCTGCTGCAGCACGTACCATGGATATCTGAGTTTCTTTTTCAGAGTTGCATTTCCAAAAAATTTGATGGTCATGGAGGATGGAAGAAAGAGCTGGATTTCTCAGCAGAAATCTCAGAGAGTGCAGTTGAAGAGATACAGACTACATGAACCAGAGCCACATGTTTTGCAATAATGTGTGCTGCCATGAAAAATCAAGTAGCCTAAGCCTTCCCAGAAGCCCGTGGAGATACCTGCAGGGGCAGCCTAGATTTAGACAGGCTGATGTTTGGACAGAAACCCAGTGACTAATCTGACTGGGCAGATGCACCAAAAGGAACTGAAAAGGGCTCTAGAGGTCAGAGTCAATAAGTGGAAATCTCATGCATTAATTCAAGTATATTTTCCTTTGCCACATTATTTCCAGATAAGTAGAAATCTGACTCATTTCCAAGATATAAAAAATAATTTAGTAGAACGGCAAAGGAAGTTTTCAAAAAGCAACTTGACTCTAAGTGCTCTGAGGACATTATTAATAACATAGTTATCTGACAATCTGAATGAACTTCTTGGTATACACAATGTCACATTGCTTCATTGAAATGCTACCTTTAGTAACCTGGATTTTTGCCTAGCCCTTTCAGATGAAATTTGGTCAAAAGCCTTAAATGAAACAATGATCACAGGGATTTCAGTTTAAATCATTTCACCATGTAGAGAATAGTAGTGAAGGATGTAATTATTTGTCAGCTATTGGATGATGCTCTGCTTCTGAAACAAAGGAAAACCTTCGGCTGAGAGTGCAGGCGCTGCTGTGGAATTAGCAGTGGTGTGACGTCGCCTCCATGTTCTGTAATTGTCACAGCTGCTACCACAATTATGATCATTATTCCGACAGAAGCTAATGCTCCTGGTACTGAAGGAAAGTGGGAATGTTTGGCATATCATTTGGTGATGCCTTAACTGTGGGAGCTTGTTCAGAGGTCACAAGTTCAGTGGCAGTTCTGCTGATGGGTGAAAATTGTTATTTGATCACTCATGTCAACTAATGGTTTATGTGAAAGTGTTGGTGTTCAAAACCTCTTCTGCAATAGATTTTTGTATCCTTATTTTAGGATTCAATGCCTTTGTCAGAGGCATTAGCAGAAAGGCCCCTGCTAAGGGCCAGACTCTGTAAAGTGCAAGAAATATCTGCTAATTTCAGTGGAAATTTAAAGCAACAGATCCTACTTCTTGAAACCTCTTTTTTTAAAAAAAAAAAAAAGCAGCTTGATTTTTGCATTCAATGCAAACACAATCAGAAGAAATCATTACCTAAAGTGTATTCTACACTGAATTATAATGTGTCACCATAATTATTCAGTATAATTCACCCATAATAATATTTTCTGAATACTCAAATATAGATTCACAGTGCACTGTATTCACTGCATTAGGTCAGGTTAAACCTCTGGGAAACCTATGCCAGTGCTCAGTCACCCTCACAGCAGAAAAGTGTCTCCGGATATTCAGATGAAATCACCTGTATTTCAGTTCATGGCCATTGCCTCTTGTCCTGTCACTGGCCATCCCTGAAAAGAGCCTGACTCCCTTCAGATAATTGTACGCATTGATAGGTTTCCCTCTGAGCTTTATCCAGAGTAAACAACCCTATCACTCTCCTTGTAGAAGAGACGCTCCAGTCCCTTAATCATCTTCGTGGTCCTTCACTAGACTGACTCCAGCATGTCCATGTCTCTCTTGTACTGGGCATCCCAGAAATGAACCCAGTATGGCCTCACCAGTGCTGAGTAGAGAAGGGCCTACTGGCAACAGTCCTTCTACTGTAGTCCAGGATTCGATTGGTCTTTTGTCACAAGGGCACGTTGTTGGCTCATGTTAAACTTGTTGTCCACCAGGAACTCCCAGGTCCTTTTCTGCCAAAACACTTTCCAGTCAACCCCTAGCATGTCCTTGTTCCCAGGTGCAGGACTTTGCACATCCCCTGTTTGGACTTCATGAGGCTCCATGTCAACCCACTTCTTCAGCCTGTTGAGGTCTCTCTGGGTGGCAGAGCAATCCTCTGGCATTATGAGCCCATTTGGCTGATCAACCACACCTCCTAGTTTGGTATCATCAGCAAACTTGCTGAGGATACACCCTGCCCATCATCCACATCTTTGGGGACTTCGGTTGTCCAGTTTGCTTAAGTATTCCCTGATCTGAGCCTTTACTATGGAGGGTACACCTTCCTTGCTCCAGACTTTCTCCCTGGTCTTTGGATCCCTAGATATCCCAAGGCTGGCGGTCTTCATAGACCCCACACTTAGAATGGATGGGAAGTAAACTTGTAGAAGAACTTTCAACAGAGACCTGTCATGCCTGTAAATAAAAGCATATAGTACTGAGATGAGTGAGAAATGATACTTCATGAACCTCATTTGATGATTTAATGTTTATCTTTTGTCTTCTTGACAAATTTACTGCTTGCCTTCTCTGCAGTGAATGTTATGAGCAAATTACTGTCTTTCTTCAAGCAGCAATTTCTTTGAAGGACATGAAGACTTGTGGCATATATTTTCTGCTTCTTTTATTGTCTAGGGAAAACAATTTTGGTTCCCTCCAACTTTCTTTGCAGGGTAATGCTTTCTAGAACATTGATAACTCACATTGCTCTTTGGTGGACTTTCACCCATTGTTCGCTGGCTTTCCTGAAGTAATAAAACTGGACTTGGTTCTGTAGTTGAATCTCTCCAGTACTGAGTAAATCAAAGAAATTACGTATTATTATAGTATAATATAGTATAATACATTATTAGACCCTATATATAGCATATCCAATAATTATACTATAATAATTATGTATTATTACATGAAAGATGCGTAGATCCTCATATTAAGTTAGTAACCTTACGTGTAACCTCTCCAGAACAGCTCAGGCATGCCAGCTCCATCTGCAAGGAGCAGGCTGCTCTGCCACAGGCTGCTCCTCTTCCCCTGTGCTATTTTTGCCCATCTGTCAGTATTTTCACTAATCCATCCTTGGTATCCTCTCGGCTTTTTGAAGTGTTAAGTCTGATACAATTCTGGTACTAGCCTTGGGTAATGTAGTCTCAATATGTTTGAAGCTGTTTACTTTAGACCAAATCTCCATATTCTTCTTTTTCCTTCTTCTTCTCTGCCTTTTCACAGTCCCTCTATACTCAGATTTAGGCATTAATCCAGGTAATAGTTCAAAACTAGGGAGGAAAACACCACTGCAACTGCATCCAAATAAAAATGCTACACAGTTGCCAATCTAACACACACCATTTGCCACTTCTGTGAGTACCAAGGGTTTAGCAGGAGTTTGAAACTTGGGGATTTGGTGAGCAGAAGACTGTAGCTAATCCCAGGAAAGTAAAGGCTGCTGAAAAACTCTAAAAGGGAGGGGAAGCAATATTTTCTTCTGCACTTAGCCTCCAAAAATACCTCTGGAACCTTCTCTGAGATTCCAGCAGGACATGGTGGACCTTCACCTGCACCTCCCAGAGAAATTCATGGCACTTCTACAAGCCTAGTCTATTCCAGAGTGAAATCTCATGAGCTGGAACTCTCCAGCCTGCAGTTCATTGGCTTGTATCCACTACTGCTCCTTTGAGATTAACATGCAAGAAACACCAGTCTGATATTCACTGTTTTTAACAAAGATATCGTATGCACTGTCATGATATTTAAGCACAGAGCTTCAGAGGTTACAAAGTATACATTATAATTTATTCTGCCTCCACCAAGACAAAAAATGCTGTCTGTACTATCACAATATTTGTGTGGAGAACTGCTGCTCTTAATGGAGTCCATCAATTTTACAGAAGGACAAGTCAGGAGGGGTGTCTACATCCACACCATGACATTCTTCAGATCACAGCCCTTAAAGATCACCCTGCCTCTCCCCAAGACATTTGGAGTCATGACCTGATACTTTAATCTTCCAAAAATAAAATGGTATGTGCCAAGCTGAGCACCAGAGAGAGAGTCCAGATGGTACCAGTGCCCAAAGGCACCTACAATTGCAGGGGTTTGCTGTGTCCAGACATCATGCAGATGATGTGCCATGCTGTAGAGATTGTGTCAATCTGATCTAGAGAAAAATGTGACACTAGAGTAATCGACAGCAGTTTGTAAGTAAAGATGGGTTTTGTGCATCACTTCAGAGAGCTTATCTGCACAGGGACTTTCCCTGATAGTCAACGGGCATTTACTGTCACCTTGACAGTAGACATGATGTGTGTAAGACGGGCTGTAGAAACGCATGGTACCCAGAAGGAGGTGAGCAAGTAGATCACAGGCAATTGCAGTCAAATAGCTCTGGAGGAGGTTGCTTCTCTGTCAGAAGTTGGTAACATCTTTGAAGTATTTGCTCTGCATTGATTACAACAAAAAGAATAGAAATTATTCACCATCAGTTTGGGTTTTTTATTTTCAAATCGCATTGTTGTTGTAGTTGTTAAAATGTTGGGTACATGTTAGAGAAAATAAAACTGAAATATTGTGTTTAAAAAAACAAAATCACAGTATCCTTAGAGTTTCTTTAGTTATTGAGAAATTTTGATTGCTTGGAGTTTGTTCCACCTCAGGTCAGAACTGTGTTCTGATTTTGTAGCAACCTTTGTGAAACATGAAATCCGTTTACTATCCATCCTTGAACTGAGCAGTTGATCAGGTTTTGTTCCTGGCTTGTTTATAAAACTTAACTTGATGTATTCTTGTACTTTTAAAAAAAGCTTAATGTATTTTATTTGTGAAAGGTAGAACTTTGATGTGATCCTAGTGTTTGTGCCTGGTAGGTTTTACATTTGCAAAGCTAACAAAACCATCAGTTCGGGTATTCTTGAATATCGCTTAAAAATTACTTCCAGGTAAAAGAAGAAAAATCATCTTAGCATGTCATGTATTGATTTCATTATGATAAGAGTATGAGTGAATCAGCAGTCATGATGTAATTGAGATAGAACATTTAGTGAAGTACCAGAAGGTAAGTAAGCATGGAAGCAGGGCTTCCGATTTGATCATGTTCTCTTTGGCAATAGTTGTGTTGTGAAGATTGGCGCTTCCCACTATTGAAGTGCCACATGCAAGCCAGATTTTTAAAATAATATGAGTGCATCTCTGGCTTAAGACCTGTTATTCCTTTCCCCAGAGCTGACAATGTTGTGCTTGGTGAGCTCACCAGGGTTTAGAAGTAGATCTTCAGAAAGGTTAGACGTTTCAAAAACTGAATCAAAATGGTGAGATGACCTCAAGTTTCCTTGTAAAGGGGTAATTAAGTCAAAATACATAGTGATGTGAACATGCAGTATGTCCTGAGAGCAGAACTGAGCTCACAGTGTCCTCCCATTTTTCTTTGCAGCTCTTCTTTTCCCTCGGAATCTATTTTAGGAGCCTCAGCACACAGTTCCCACCCCATGACAGCAAGGGAGTCTTTATGTGGCGTAGGCTAGAACAGACTGCAGTGTAGGAGGATGGTGGATTACTGTAGCCTCATATTACAAGCAAATTTAGCAAGTTCTTTAAAAAGCCAACATAAGAAATAACATCAATAAGACCATGACAAAAAAAAAAAAAGTATAGAAATAAAAAGGTGAGGCTTATTTTATTCGGAGAGCATAACTAAGTGGAGAGAAAGGGACTGAGGATGGGAAGAAAAGCACACTATTACAATAGTAGAAAAGGTCAACCCTAATGAGTGATTTCCTGGCTGACTCACAATCTATTACCTTAATAGGATCATTGATTTATCTTTAACTAAGTTCTCTTTTGCCTGTGTTTTTATTTTAAATAATTTTTAAAGTTTAATAATTTAGGGTAGCTAGACAAATGTGACCTTAATAGCAGGGTGAAGAAAGGCTTGAGACATTATATATGGCTACTGTGAATATCAGAGTTCTAGGCAGGGCTTAGAGGTTTGAGAGGGATGTAATCCTTTCTCCCCACTGATTTGATCCAGCCAATTGTCACTGCAGGTTAAGTAACTTCCCCAGTGACCCATAACTCCCCAGTATCCGATGATTTGTCTGTGAATGGGCAGCCTCCACGGAGAGCATGAAAAGCAAAACCTGCCGTTGTCCTTCAGCAGATGGTGCTCTTCCCTCTGAAGTCACGGCTGATGCTGCTGATGACCCAGCTGCCATATTTCAGAAGAGATTTGAGTCTGCAGTTCTACCTTCTGTGCCACCAGTGCTTCTATGGTTTTTGCTAAGGTGTGAAAATTAACCCCTATGCCCAAGCCAAGTCAGATTTTTATCTTGTTTAATCTTAAATGTCCTGCCTTTTCACCTGACAAGGACTGCTTAACAATACATGACGCTTGAGCCTACCGACATTTTGCTTTCAGTCACCAGGAACAAAATGGTGTAAGTGTTGTGCACGGACTTGATCTCTCCCCAAAAGAGGAGATGCTGGTTTTCCAGTGGGGTCCAGCACTGTTAACGTCTCCCCCACTCAGGCACCAATACATACTTTTCTCAGCTGTCTTTACAGCACTTACATCTACATTGGTGGTCTTCAGAGGGTTCAAAGAGTGGCCACCCATGTCTTAACACATTGATTCCATCCTGCACCTTGGTTGTCCTCAGAGAAAAACATGCCAATACCTGTTCTTGCCCAGTCATGGAAGAGCATGCCACTCCTGCTCAGTCTGGAAAAAAACTGAGGGATGAGGGTTAAAGAAGCCAAAAGTTGCAACCAAAATCCCCAGTTGGATAATTAAAATCAAGGATCAGGATGTGTGCTGGAGCTGCTGCTAACAGGGCTTCACATGTAACATGTGATGGACTGGGATGATTTCTAGAAGGCTTTATTGAAAAGACAAAGAAATGTTTAGTTCTTCTTGAAGGAAAAGCTGTTTGTTATATTGAAAGATTATTTAATTTTGGAACACGCTTCTGAGAACATGAAGAAGAAGATGAATGGGAACAGCCAGTGCGGGTTTATGAATGATAAATCCTGCCTGAGCAAACTGATTGCCTTGCAGATGAGGCAAGAGCAGTAAATGTCATTGTGGTTTCATCTGGGTCAGAATGAATTCTCTTCCTAGCAGCTGGTGTAGTGCTGTGTTTTGGATTTAGGATGAGAGCAATGTTGATAACACACTGATGTTTTCACTTGTTGCCAAGCAGTAGGGGCTCTTTCAGCTTCTCATACTGGCCTGCCAGCAAGAAAGCATGGGGTCCCCATGAAGCTATGAGGTGACACAACCGGGGCAGCTGACCCAAAATGGACAAAGGGATATTCCATGCCATATGACATCATGCTCAGTATATATCCAGAAGGTTGGCTGGGAGGTGGGGTGGCTTAGGAACTAGCTGAGTATCAGCTATGGTGATGAGCAATTGTGCTGTGCAACACTGGCTTTGTGTATATGCCAGATTGAACCACAACAATCGATTTCACTGAGTTTAGAAAGACTTTCAATTCTGTCTCCCACAATGGCCTTGCCACCCATCCAGACATTCATAGCATAGGCTATGAATGTCTGGATGGGTGGCAACTAACTGGGTAAAAAAGTAGCTGGATGATTGTTTACCAGTGGTAGGATGCAACAGGTTATATATTGGCTGTATGATGGTTACAAGTAGAGAATAGCTGAAGTCTATCCTGGGACCTCTCCTGTTTAACAGCTTTATCACCTGGAAGACACGATTGAGTGCACTCCTAGCAAATCTGCAGATGAATTCTGATGAGGGCTCCACTGATACCCTGAAGAGGGCTGACATGCAGACACCTAGACAGGAAGGAGCAATGAGCTGACAGGAATGTTATGAAAGTCATCAAGGACAAATGCAAAGTCTTTCACCTGGAAAGGAAGAGCCCTTGGCAGTGGTACAGGCTAGGAACAGACTGAGGCCTGAGGTCCTTGGTGGCAATGAGCCCAACTCATTGGTGGCAATGAGCCTACCAGTGCAACAAAGACAGACAATAATAAACTGGACTGAATCCAGTGGAGAGACCCCAAGATGGCTGTTTTGGAGTACTTATGTGTGCGAGGAGAGTTAGGGACAGGGCTGCTTAAGCCTGGGGAAAAGATGGCCTTTGGAGGGTGGACCTAAGAGCAGTAGTCCCAGTACGTATGGGGGTGGATAAGAGAAGGGATCCAGACTGTTCCCAGTGGTGCTTGGCAAGTGCTTGAGCATATGGGCATATGCTGAAAATACTTTTTACCACAAGGACAGTCATGGCATAGGCTATGAATGTCAGAGAGGCTGGAGGCTGGACCAGAGACACACCTAAGGTCCATTGCATCTTGAACTGTCCTGTGACCCTATGTTACCATAATTCCAAGTTACATTACAATTTGCTTTAAGAGCAGAAGCAACAGTGAAAGATTATGGTGGCTATTAGTGACCTAAGGTGGGTTTTTATTTTGTCTGCTTCAAGGAGGCAGAAGATGCTGAGAGAAATACACACATGGGTAGCCTGCAGCTGTTTGCACTGCCTGCTTGTTGGCTTGCAGTGGGGAAAGAGTTGGAGACTTGCATCTGAACTGGAGACAGGCACTGCATGGGGAAGAGTGAGCCTGAGGGACCTCCCTTGTCCACAGGCTATCCCTGCCTTCCTTTACTCTGTTACTGAGAAGTGTGGATCCACCAGTGAATTCATTAGCAAAAAGTGAAAGACTGGGACTTCAGGGCAAGGAGAAAGATCAGTCTAGGATGATGCCAACTTCACCAAGAGACCATGGGTTTGCCTTTGAGAAGCCATTACATAGCATGCAGCTGGAAAAAGAGCCCATCACAGAAATTTAAAATAGCTGTAAGTATAGAAAATTCTAATAGGATGCTTCAGTTATGAGCAAATGCTGCTGCTGCTTCTTCATTTCCTGCCCAAAAATGGAAGCACCTTGTTATAAGGAAGGCATTATGCTTACTCAATCTGAAAGCAAAGCTTTTAAAGTATGGAGAATCAAGTCTGACAAAAGAAACCAAATCTATCCATCAGTTTATTATAGACTATAATAAACATCTGTTTTGGCAGACTAAAGCATTACACATGATGGTGTCACACCATTTTATTAGTATTGCTAGAAAATTAAACTGCTGATCCTGTTTGTAAAAAATGCAAAATATATTAGGCTAGCTTGATTTAAAGTTATTAAGAAAAAGCAGATCTTTTTGTCTTGCCACAGGCTTCCCTGGCTTGCTACTGATTGCTGTCACAGATTTTCTGCTAGTAGCACCTCCTTCCAGCTGGACCTGCAGAAGTGTTTCTGACGTATGCTTGTCCTCTGTCACAATCTGCTTGGGGTTTGCACAACAATCCAAAGTGTGGGCCCTTCCAGTCTGCACTGCAGAAAACAAGCCAGAAATCTATGACAATGATTTTGCAGGGATTGCGTTGCAAAAATAATAATGGAGCAAGACATTCAAAGTCTTCCATCTTTGATACACTGAGCAACAATGCTGCCATAAATAAAAATCACGCAAAAGGTGGGAGGCTGCATCACCACTACAGATGAGAGAACAGATGCTGGAAGTGCACCACATCAGTGGTTTAAGACCTGTTTATCACCCCATGCAGCACCAGCCAGGCTACAGACAGTGGACCCACCTTTACTGCAGCGTTGCACACTCTTAGTGAGAGTGCCACCATGCAAGAACAGGCATGGATCCATTTCATACAGGGACTCACCAAGAAGCTCCTATGGATGCTGAAGTTCAGACTCTGAGGCTGGATGCAGTGTGTGTTTCATCCTGTAAACGAGCAAGGATTCAAACACTGCTTGGAGTGGCAAACACAGCTTTTTTTCCAAGCTGTTTTGCTCATCACTACTCAGAGGTGAGCACTGGATATGGTTCTTAGTCTAGCAAAAATAGTAAAAATAGTCATCAGAATCAATATTCATTATAAGCTTTTTCTTACTCAAAACAAAATGCTGAGTTGATTTTCAAAGGATTCCTTAAATTAATCACTTTGTATTTTGATTTTCTCTTTGTCTTCTATTTGACAAGTGCTGTGCCATTCTTTACTAGTTGGATTTAACCAAACAGGATTTTTAAGAGCTCTGACTAATCTTTATAGTATGAGAAAAAAATTGTCCTGTGAACAAGGAGGCAGCACTAATTATCTCCAGCATGCTATGTCAAAGAAATCCAAGCTTTGAAATGTATTTTCCTGTCAAAGCTTGGCTCATTAATATGCTTATCAGCCATGTACGCATTCCAAGTGTGTGTCATATAATACAAATCTGAGTCCGTCAGTGTCATGTGGATGAAATATGCAATCCTTTTTTATTATTATTTAATTAAGAGCCTTTTCAGAAATGTACTTATGCTGTTATGTGAATGTTGTTCTGTGTGTCTCTCTCTCCCCTGCCAAGCGAGCAGGTGGGGGAGGGGAATGCTGCGAGGCTCTGGTCTTTCCAGCAGGAAAACTCAAGCAACCAATAATATTTTCTGGTCCTCACCTCAAAGCTCAGCAAGGAATGATGCTCATCTATGTGGACAAAAAGCCTTGGCACTAAAACCTTCCCCCCTTTTTTCCTTCCTCCCCTTCCCTTATATTTTTGTGCAAATGCTCAAATATTGGATACAATAAACCATCTCAGAAGAAAAGCCATTTGAAATAAGCATTTTGTTAGTGTGTGTACTACTTCTGCGATCTGGGTGCATCTTCAGGCAGAGCTTTTCCTGCAGACTGGTCCAGGACCACCTAAACAGTCCCTGCAGCAAAGCAGGACCATGACTTGCCCACAGGTCTCTGACTCTCATCTCCTATTTGCCTGTTCCAGAAGAGCGAGGGCTGTTGTAGCTGAAGGATATGACTGTGGCTGGCAAGCTGTCCTGTCCCTGGGTGGGCAGGCGTGCACATGCCTGACACACTTCTGTGGTCCCTTGAAGGGGGTGATGACTTGAAAACCTTGGCAATAGGAAGGGCTGTGGGACATCTGGAAGGAATGCTGCTGGGAACTCCTAGGGCTCACCATAAACAGTAGAAACTTAGGAAATCTCCAGCATCTAGAGGAGAGCAATCAGCCAGACTCCTGCACCATTAGAAAGCTTTTGGGCAGGAGGAAGGCACCCCAACTCTTCTTTGGGGACTGAAGAAAATGAGCAGCTCTTCCTGGGCATTTTTTTTAAAGGATTGTAACATGATTACTAGGCTTTTTGCTTATGGTCTCTCTTTGCCAGCCCACATGTGTGAAGGCTGGATAAATGCCCCACGTTATGGCACCAGGTCAGTTTGTACAAGGAGTGAAATTGTGCCTGATGCCACCAACTTTCTCCCAGCTGGGTTTACAGCTGGGGATCAGCAAAGGCATCTGCAAAGGTGTCAAACAGGGGATGCAGGTGTGTATGGCCCACGTCTGTCCCAGAGGAGCACATTTGCCCTGGTGCCTCCACTCCTGGAACACTCCCGGTGAGTGAACATATTACTCAGGAGTGGAAAAAACAAGAAGGGAGAACACAATTATTAACTTAGTTTCATGTTTTTCCCCATGCATATTCTGATGACATTGAAAACTATCTGATAAACACAGGCCAGAAATACTTGAAATTACCCAAACTTCTGCAAATACTTCAGTTTTTGCATAGATTTAACAAAAAGATGATTGAAGTCATGTTCATATAAACATCAGTAATTCAGTCCCTTCTCTTCTGGTTTCTTATGGCAGTCAAGTCAATATTGAAAACACTGTGGAGATTTTTTTTTTTTTTAACAAAAATACATAGAGGTAGAGCACTTTCAACTTTACATGCTGTCTGCAAGTGTATATGATTTTGTCACTGTGAAGCAATATACCACCACATTGAAAAAAGTCTTGTTAGTTTGGGCCAGTATTTCTATAAACACATGGCTTGTATCTTCTAACTTGCAGCTCTTTGTTCTTAGCCTTCATACTCCAGCTGAAGTGGTCCTAGTGCAAAGGCTGGTGATGTCTTCCATCCTCCTCAAGGCTTCTCCATCTGCATTGTGATCTGTGCAAGGCCTCAAACCCAAAGCAGACTAATTGGTTGTGCTGACAACTTATTTCTGGTTTAGGGCCTTTTTTTGTCCCCTTGTTGTTATAGTTACTTAGGAGAACACATGTACTCCTTGCTCTACCTGCTGTCTGAGCAGGTATAATTTCCTGTCAAGGTCAGTGGCTACCCTGAGAGTACAAGGGCTACCCACTTTTAATTAAGCTCTATTTAAAAATAACTAAGCAGACATGAAGAGATGTTACAACACCAATAGGCATTTGCTGATTACAGTTACCCCTCTGACCCACCTGTCTGACATACATTTTAATGTTTGAGATGGCTAACATTAAAGGCTGAGACAGCACTAAAGTGCATAAAATTCCATTCTTCTGCTTTAAGCAAACTCTAATGGACTAATTGATACTTGTTCCTGTAAGGAACTGTTCTTCCATCACTCCTGGTTCTGAATATGCAATTTGCAGGCTACTTGAAGTTGAAATCTTCTCCTGATATCCAGGATTTCAAAACAAAACAAGTATATTATCGCTATTGTTGTTGGTATTATTATAATTATCATTATTATCATTATTATCATTATTATCATTATCATCATCATCATCATCATCATCTGGATACGTTAGTTATAAGGGACACACTGATAAATACCCTTCCTCCTCCCTCCTAAATTCCTAACTTCTCCGTATAAAGTGAATCTGGCTGACCTTTTTGCTTGAATTAAGACACTGACATATCCCTTTGTGTATTGTTTACATTTGCCTTTCACATATCAACCCTCAATGCCTCAGCCTTACTTTCCTTGAATTCCCTGGATATGTGGAGAAGGAAAACCCTTTTTTTCCACCTTTAAACTAAATACTGGCAGTGCAGGTCAGAAACCTGGACTGCTTCTGTTATTTGTGTTAAACTTCCACTGAACCAGAAGCTTCTTTGGGAGGCAGAAGCGGGGAATATTCTGCGGGCAACACTCAAATCTCAGCTGCACACAGCCAGCCTGAGCCCCGGGGTGAGTTATCTCAGGAGGTGGGTGGAAATGACCATGTGTTCCGGATGGGACATGGCATGTGAAATCGCTGCTTCCCCAGCCAGGCTGTGTGCAGCAGTGTAGGAGGTGATGCCATCAAACACCTGGCTAAGCCCCCCTGCACCACACTGAGTCAGGTGATGCTATCAGGGGCTGCTTTGCTGTCCTTGAAACACAAGTCACACTGAGTTTCCCATCCTATAGGCTACCTCAACCTTTTCTTAACCCAAGTAATAGGGAGTGGAGGGTATCTAGCATGTTAGGGACGAGACCTCTGAGTCTGAGTTATTGAACAGCTTTAGAGAGCAGAGTCCCTTGGGATCAGTGAAGTGCCTTGGGTCTCAAGAAGTGACAGTAATTTATGTCTTTATTGATTATTACCTTTATTTTTGTAATCAATAAACTAACTGTAAAGAGATATTTATTTTCTTCAAGGCTTTTATTTCTAATTAGAACTAATGAATAGTCAAGAGAACAACACAGAAGAGTCACTGATTGAATCATATATCAGATTTCTAAATAAATAGGCTACTTGGTTCCCTCTGGGAAAGAAGTCAGCAGCATGTCACGCACAGAAGGTGTTACAGTGACAGGTGACAGGAATGGTTTTGTTATGTAATGTTTAATCTTAAAAATGTTTCTTAAGGCACTGACAAAGCAAAAGTTGAAATCTCTGTAATGTTGTATTTCCTTTGAATTCAGAGAGAAAAAACTTGGAAACCATTTAGGTTCACAGTTTGAAAGCTAGTGTCTTGGTTTAGGCTTGGACAGAGTTAATTTTCTTCCTAGTAGCTGGTGTAACGCTGTGTTTTGGGTTTAGGGTGAGAATAATGTTGATAACACACTGATGTTTTAGTTGTTGCTAGGCAATGTTTGTACTAAATCAAGAACTTCCAGTTTATCACACTGCTCCACCAGCCAGGACAGCTGACCCAAATGTCCCCAGAGAATTTCCATACCATAAGACATCATGCTTGATATATATCTTGGGCAAAGCTGGACAGGGGTTTGGACCATGTCTCAGGAACCATCTGGGCATCAGTGGTCTGCCAGTGGTGAGAAATTGTGCTGTGCATCTCTTGGTTTGTACATTCAATTATGATTATGTTGCTGCTATAGTTATTATTATTTATCATCATGCTGTTCAACTAAATTATCTATTGCAACCCGAAAAAAAAGTAGTAGATGTTCTCTCCATCCCACTGTGAGGAGTGTTGAGCAGGTCTGTGATTGTTTGAGCTCCCTGCTGGGTTAAAACCCAACAGCTAGCAATAACAGGCTTTGATGAAGGACATACCTATATTTTCCACATAAAGGTAAATGAGCAGTGTTTCAGAATGTATCAGAAAAGATTTGTTCTTCTGACTGCTTTGGATGTTACAGAGACAGCTTCTGAAGGTAGGCTTCTTTGGTTTGGGTTTTTTTTAATGCCCTGTGGCTTACACACATCTTGCAGAATCCAGCACCATGTCATACCAAGTTAAACTGCTGAGCCTCCAGAAAGAGAAATTGGTATAAATAGCTGTCAGGAGGTCAGGACAGATATGTGTGCTATCTGGAAGTTTCACAGACCCTAATGTCAGGTCAATCCTGTGGCACCTATTCAGAGGAAAAAAAAAAAAAAAGTACAACCTGCTCTAGGCCATTCTCCTTTAGCAGGAGGCTTGGACTAGATGATCTCTAGAGGTCCCTTCCAGCTCCTCCTGTTCTGTGATTCTGTGATTCTGTGATTCTGTGATTCAGTGATTTGTGACTAGCTTGCAACATCCCCAGAGTAATGCAATGGAAATTATAATCCAGTTAAAAAATTCCATCAAATTGCAACAAGGATGAAGGGTTGCCAAGCAAGAAAACCTTTTTTGTACATATCAGGGGTCCTTATGTTGTACATTGTCAACCAATATTTGGTTTGATCTATCGTATGCAATTCTGCATCAGAAAAGAGTGAACTCACCATGAACTGTTGACCACTGATATCATAGGGGTTTAGGCACCAGTTCTACTTGCATTTCTAAATGAGTACAACAGTTACCTGGTGCAGTATTTTAAATGAAAAACTGGAAATCTCAATGGGATACACAAATTTTTCCCTGAGAATCTAAAAAGCCTTCATTTTCTTGGTACAGAGTAATTTTTCATGGGGTTTTTTTGTTACTTTGTTCTGTGAGAGTTTAATATTGTCTGTGTCCTAATGATCTTTGCAGAGGTTCTTTTGGGGTTTTCTTCTTCAGTAACGTGGTTCTTTTAAGAGGATTCCAATGCACAAACACGAGTCCACACCAGAACAACAATTATATCACAACTTCTATTGTTTTAATCCTTGCTAAGGTGTTGCCCAGCCCATAGCAGTGCTAGGAGAAAGCTTTACTAAGCCATGTTCAAACATATAGAAATTGTAGGAGAGGAAGGCTTGCTAGGCTGTTTTGAGGAATAGAATAGGTTTTAAGAGAGTCCCACCAACCCTGGGATCTTCTCAACACCTCTCAGCAGCAGGATGATAAGGGTCCACATCGGAGCAGTGAAGGGAGGCAGGCACAGCATCTTCAGGGCACCCCCTCCAGCTTCAAGGGACGCTTGATGTCTGTCTCCCTGCACCACTGAGGCAGCCTCCTTATGTCCTGCATCAGGCTCAAGCGTGGGTCACTGCATGTGGGGCCAACACGTACAGCAGGCCTTGCTAGACTTGTGAGACTGATGGGCTAACAGTGGGTGACTTACCACCCTGATTGGTGGCAACGTCTCTCTGTTACACTACCACAATGTTATGGTTTCCCCCACACATGAAGGTTCAGTTCTCATGGGAATGTTGTGCTTTCCTTCTCACATGAAGGTCGGTTCTCATGGGAACAGTTTTAAAGTTCGTTCTCTCTGGTCACCTAGCCAGGGCAATCTGGTGAGTGTTTGTCCATCGTGTCCAACTCAGACCATCCTCTATTGCCCCTCACACAGATACCAACATGCTATAGCCTTGAAAGGACTTACTGAAGCTAAAGGACAGCATTGTCACAAGAATGGATTTCTAAGCATCAAAGCTGTGAAGTGCTGATATGCCTTCCTGTAGAATGCTGAGGGATAGAACTCAAATTCCACTAACAGACAGCACTCGAATACTTTGAGGGAGGCATTGCAGCATAGTAGCAGGACCTACATCTCATGGCCCAGTAAGATTTGCATGTCCTTCACACCTTGGAGAAAGGGAGATCTAAGTCCACACAGAAAAAATTCCTGCCTTTTTTTTCTTTCTTCATCATCTTTCCTTTGCCTCCATTCCTTTGTACCCATTTTTTCCTTCTCTATGAGGCAGGAATATGCATGGCTTGAAGAAATTAAAAAAAAAACAGAATAAGCACCAGGAGAACAAATAGAGGGGTGGAGAGATGAAGAACAGACTTAATGAAGGGCTGTATTTCAGAGTTCTTGGTAAATTTTTTTTGATGTTTCAGTCTGAAAGTTTGGGGATTTGATTTTTCTTTCACTTTTTAATTTTGGCCTCAAAACTATATTAAGAAATGTTGGGATTAATTATCTTTTATCTTTTTTTTCCCAAAAATGCTTGAAATTTTCAGAGCTTTAAAAGTTGAGCTTAAATGGCATGAATTTACTTAGAAAATCCCCATGAATCCTTTCCTGTCACTGAAGTCATCCTTCCCCTTCAAGAGGAAAAGACTTGTTCTTCTGCAAACACTTGTTAACTTGCTAAAGATTCTCCGTGGAGGATGGTCACAGAAATGTCTGCAGAACTAATCCTATCTCCCTACCTCGGTTGCAAATGCAGTCTCTGAATGTAGCTCCCATTTTGGAGCCTGCTGTCCTCCATGAGGGACTGCACAGCAACAGGAAGCAGTTTCAAGCATGGAAGTGTCAAAAGATTTCATAGATTTTGCTTATTATTGCTTAAATAAATAATTTTTTGCCAGGGGAAAATCAATGCAATTTCCTCCCGTGGCACTTGGACTGATGAAGAACTCATGGCTTGCCTGTGCACACCAGTAGTGGGAGGTTTTGATGGATGTAATGGTGCAGTATGCATGGATGTCTGGCACAGCGACAAGCCCCAGAGTGCCCTGGAAGCACCAAGCGATGCAGCATCCAGCTTCAGGGCTCCACTGGCACTCGGCTCTCTCTGTTCTTGCTTTCCTGGGTGGCAAGGGGCCTTGCCCTACTACAATGCCTTCCCTGTTGGAACATAAAGAACAAAATGTGCATGTTTAGCCTGATCAGCGCTGGAACAAATCACTTGTACTTATCAGCTTGGAAGGCCTTTTCTGGGAACAGAAATGTGGAGTCCTCATGAACAAGCCAAAGAGAAAAAACTCAAAGAAAATAGCAGCCGTCAGGCAGCTTAAAATACGGTGAGATTGCTTTGCTTCTGAGGGAAGGTTTTTCACTGGTTTCTCATTTGTGTAACTAAGTATTATAGAGCTGGGGTAACACACAGACAGAGATCTGAACTGGAGGAAAGCAGCATTTTCATAATGAAATGCTCACCTGAAATACTAATCCTTACTGCCTAAAGCCAGATTTCTCCCTGTTAGGAAGGCAGGTATGAACTCAAATATTAGGAGCTGCAACCTGGGACAGGACTAGCCCAGTGTCCTCTCTTGCACCATTTTGTGCCAGAGAAGTTGTCAAATTACATCTGTGGTAGTTTCTTTCCTTCCCAGAACGTTAGGTATGACGCTGATGCTACATGCTTCAGCACAAAATAGCCTAGCATCTCAACTGTGACACAGAGAAGGATAGAATATATGACATCAGTGTCAATGGTTGCCCCTTAAATTTTGCCTGACAGGGAATGGCTGACACGTGCATTAGTTCTGAACATAACTAGGCTTAAAACAAAGCACTTAAGAATAGGATCACCTGATGCTGGGATCTGCAGTTCAGTGGCCTTGGCAGTCTCCTTCAGTCTTGTATTATTCCCAGGTCCCTGCAAACAGTTGTTTGATTGTTACTAACCATCTTCTGCATCTCTCAGTAAGCTATATGCATATGTTTGTTTCTTTAAGTTTTAGTAATACTGAGTTTCGTGACAAGGACCCCTCATGGGCAGACACCAGTCCAGTATGTTCCTTCTTGAGCTTCAGAAATTATCTATGCCCAGAGCCTTTTGTTTTTACTTGGAGTTTAGTCTGTGTAGTGTAACAATTTTCCCAAAGAGTATGGAGTCAAGACTTCACAGCCCTCCTGTTTTAGCTTTGTCTTTCTAACCCTGCTTTTCCCAGCCTAACAACTCCACCCTCATGCTTAGGGTCTCACAGCTTATCTCCTTAGGGTTTCCTTCCTGACTGCTCTGGTTTAGCTTGGAGAGACAGGAGATTTAGTTTTCCCACTCCACCTTAAATAACACCCAGATACCTTAATGCAAAAAATGTCTCTGTATTTAGGGTGAATAATTTGGAATTACCTGCCATGTTCATAAAAATCCTTTTTAGTAAATACTGATTTTTGCTCTTCAGCTGACAAAAGAAATAAGTAAAAGTAAAGTAGTAATTCTTTACTGTTCTTATTTATATTTTATGTTCTTTTTCATATTACTAGTTCTCTTTAGTAACAACTCAGTAAAATTTCATCAGTGCTATTCATAGCCTCTCTTCAGCATAAAATAAATTGCTGTGTTTGGATATTTAGGGCACAATTGCAATTTCTGTTAATGTATGCATAAAGAGAGCCATTCCTCTGGTATTCCCATGACTGGGGTAGCTCCTGCAGGCAGGAACTCTGTCTGTGATGTCTGAAAAATACCTTACCTTTTTTACCACCCTGGAAAAAAATGTACTTTACTGACTTTACCCTAACTGGTTCCCTTCTGTTCATTTCACAAAAACAAAGGAGCAATTAAACCTGTCAGATACTGGGGTATTTGGAGACCTTCTCATTTGTAGCAGCTGGGCAACTGGAAAATGGGATTTGTGAGCCGAGAGCAATGCCTGGAAGTTTTGCTAGTGATTTTTATAGGGTTTTGTAATAATTATCTCTCAGTCAGACAGAATGAGGTGCAGTCCTAAAAGCCGCTCTGCGTATGTTTGCAGATGTGTTTAAAAATACCCAAATTTACAGCTCCAATTGAATGCATTCCCATGTTCCCCTTCTTTAACCCACATCTTCTTTCCTTGGGCTCTGCTTCTAATTCACACCTGTAAAGTAGCAACAGTGGTATAAAATTTGGGCATAGCTAGTCTCTACAAGATCTACCAAGCAACAACAAAGGTTCAAATACAGACTTTCTGTAAGTCAAGTTCTGTTGTCTTAAGACAACATCAGGCATGGCAATTTTGTCAACAGGGAAGATTCACAACTCCAGAAAAATATTTATTTGTACCTCATGCCAATATTCATTTAACTGTCTTAAATGTGTCTCCCTTGACAAAAGTGGTTATTTTATTCTTTGTGAGATGACTGGGGTTAATGGTCTCTTTACAGCCAAAGGTAGTGGAGAGGGTTTTGAAAGAAATGAAGGGCAAAGAAGGGTGATGTCCAAGCTAAGGCATGGGCTAAAGGGCAAAAGTTGAGAGAAAGGAGATTCAGCAGTTAGCATAACCCATGGCCTTTCTCCTTTTTCTCCTGGACATTTGTGCTCATCATGTCACTATTGCCCACGATAACATGGGTGTCTGGGGTGAAGAGTGGGTCTAAATCCTTCAGCGGCAGAGACAAATTCTTCTCCCTACTAACCTGATTCATGTTTGAACAAGTAACCCAGAGCTGGAAGGCTGCTCAGCTCATTAAAAATTCCCTGAGCGAGTTTCCTGACCCAGTTCCAAAACAACAGAGAAAGCTTTTTAGGTCGTTTTTTGGAATTCATGTCATAAAAGATTCAGGCAACATATGGATTATTTATTCACGTAGGGGATTTAAAATTGCTGCTTTATTTAAAAAAAAAAAGAAGCATCTGATTTCCAGTGCTGTTTTTTACAGCTATTCAGGCAGCTACTAAAGGAGCGGGTGGAGGAGGAAAAGAGGAAACTGGGACAAGGACTCGGGCATGACTACAAGGACTCAACAAATCCAGTTCTAGTGCCAAATTGTTTTAATGAAAGAGCCTATTTTGCATTTTACTTGCCTTTGAAGGGCAAAAGGGCATATTTATTATCTCAGCTATCTTATTTGATTATTTCTATATAAAGGACCTACCCCATCCTCCATATATTTTGGATTAATCAGAAAAAAACACTGCTCCTGTATTTGTTTGTTCAGCATGTCCTTCATTTCAGAGTCAGACCCACAACAGATGTCACCAGGGACAGGTCTATTGAAGACACACCAGCTGTGCTCATTTGTACCAGCTTCAGCTTTACTCCAGGCTCTGCTAATGAAAATGAATACAGGCTTGTGGCTGCACCAAAGCTATTGTTCTTGACTTCGGGCTCTAGTTAGAAGCTCCCTTCCTATTGCAGTTCTGATGCACACCAAAATCCTCGTGAGGAATCCAAAGGTAAAAATAGAAAAGCAATATTGTCAGTACAGACAAATCTCAAGCAGGCAACAAGTTCTCTCTGTGACCTTCAGGGAGAGAAAGTTTTTTTGCAGGAAATCTGAGCAGCACGTGAACCGTTGGGCAGATGGACCGTCTTCTTTTCAAGCCAGAATAGGAAGCAGAAGCAGGTCAAGCTGTAGTTTCTATCCCTTCCAACATGGGTTAATGAAAAACTAAGGTGGAACACAGTTGAAGAGAGTATAATAATATGCACGGGACTTTTACATCAGACGAAGGGGTTGGAAACACAAAGGACAGAGGCTGCTCAGGGCAGCAGCTGTGATGAGCACAACAGAAAGAATTTGAGGCTTTCTGTGAGTTATTAATCTTTCTCCTAAACACATGAGTCTGGCCACGGCCTTTGCAGAAGGGAAGAAATGGATTTGTCTCCAGCTCCCCTGTCAGGGCTCCCCTTCATTCTCCTTGCCAAATTCAACCTGTGGGGTCAGAGCACAATGATGCTCTGTGGAGGGGCATCTCCATGTGCTGGGTGGAGACAGTCAAGCTCATGAGCAGTGTTACTGGTCGGGCATGGACAGCCATGGCCGGCACTTCTGACAGAGCCATCTGATTGCAGGAAGAAAAGGTATTTACAGGTCACACAGAGCCCTCACTATAGGGGTGGTATTGTACTCTTAATGACACTAATTTCCACACATTTGGAGTCAAAGCACCTCTGGCTTCCCCCCTGAATGAAGGAACGCTAAAAACTGAAGAACATCAGGATGGCCAGGGATGTCAGCTCCTCCCTTCCAATCTGCAGGCAGGTCCCACTCTGCAGGTCCCACTCTGTAGGTCCCCCAAAAGCAGTACTGTTAATGCGGGGTCCCCAGTCATGGTCTCCACACCCTCGCAGCATCCCCACATGCTCTTCCCCTCCTGGCATCTGACCCAAGTTTCCCCCAGCTCCTTTCCTTGTGTATGAGACTTGTCTGAGCTTGGAGGACAAAGTGTTCAATTGCTGAAATTTTCAGTCCAGGGAAAGCAAAAGAGCAGTGCAGTGGACCAGAACCCAGCAGCTTCTCAGCCAAAAAAGGCTGATGTCTCATGCACTCATCTTGCAGTTCAAAGATTCCCAAAACCATCCAGCCAAGGTCACATTATAACTTGGATAAACATCCAGCTCTGTACCCGTGAAAAAAAATCCCAAGCAATTAGCCATATCTTGCCAGTCTTCTGAGAATCCGCATAATTATAAGCCTGATAGCCTGAAACTAATCCCAGGTAAAACGGTCTATAGCTTTTCTGAGAGTCAACTAATAAAAAATTCAAAGGAAGCGGTGCTAAACAAAGTGCAATTACAAAAAAAATAGCTTGTTATCTGCTGATAATATTACGAGATTGCAAAAGTTAACTGTGGCTGTTGTAATAGACTCTGCAGGGTATGCGATGTGGTATGGCATGGCATTTTGATTAAGAGGCAAAGTGGATTAAAAACTGGCTGGTAGTTCTCAATATGTAATGGGGATTTTTGTTTTAATGGTTGTATTTCCACTGATACCCACAGAGACCAATTTTTAGCATTACACTATTTAAATATGTTCATTAACAGCCTAGGCTAATGCAGTAGTCTGCAAATGTTAAATAAGGGAGAAAAAAAAAAGGGTACTAATCAATTCTGATGAAAACAGGTCTCTGATACAGAGTAATATGTTTCTGTCAGTAAATGAGATGCAAGTAAACAATATATATTTGAGTATGGGCAATAATAACACAAGTACATCAATGCAAAGACTGCAATTTAAGACTAGTGGAGGATGGAGGTCCTGGTCATCTGTTGAATGTGAGCTCCAGAGTGATGGTGGCAAAACCACCTGTTATCTTTGCCGTATGCCAATTATAAAAGCACAAAGCAAAAGGAAAAGAGAGGTTTGTGTCATGCCCACAGGGAGGCTGCTGCTGAAATATTCGGCCTGTCTGCTGCCTACAAAGTCAAGGAAGACGATGATGAAATTGGAGAAGATTCAGGAAGGAGCCACAGAAATTACTGAGGGACTGGAAAACATGTCTCTAGAGAAAGGAATCAAGGGATTTAACTTATTTAGTTTATTCAAAAGTATGTTGGCCAGGGAGCTTCCACTTTTTAAGTATGGGGAACAGAAACGTGATAGTGTTCAAGATAACAGAGAAATTCAGAATCTGGAAGATTGACCTAGCCAAATATGGGGTATTTTTCATGCGCTTTCCTAGGGAGGGCAAAGGCTATGAACTGGGCTGTCCATTCATCTTTCAGTTCCATCCCTTGTTTTCTCTCCTCCTCTCCCTCCCAGGCAAGTTTAAAATATCTTTAGATATCTTAAAGATACTAAAAGATACTGGGGTGAGGCAGTGGGAAAATAGAAATCTCAGAGATATGACAAGTCCATAAGTATCCTGACAACAAGCAGCCAGGCAGCATGCTGTGAGGACTAGTGTTCTTACGCAGAGGAAGGCAGCGGTGATTACCTGCCATGCTGTCCAGAACAAATGCCAGCCAGTCAGTCAGTGCATGCACACACATACAGCCCAGTTAGCCAGTTCATGCCCCATTTGGCTGATGCTAGATTTTTCTAAAAGCCTGACCAAGAGTGTAACAAAGTCAAATCAGAGCAGTCTATATTATAGTTCTATATTATAGAAGATCAAGGCAAGCACCCATGGCAGCCTTTCTGGTCTCACTGTTTCTGAATCCACAACCACTTGATTCCTAAAATGAAACCCAGCCAAGAAAGTAAAAGTAAAACAAAAGGTAATCTTGTCCAAGGGGAAGAGCCACATAGGGGAACAAATGGGATGTTAAATGTTCCACTCCAGTTTAACAAGTGCCACTGGGTCTCAGTTTGTGCTCTCCCCAGGGATGGCTCAGAGCTGTGTCAGTGGGGCTACCAGGGAAGTCAGAGAGATGCCCACATCATTGTCTTGTCTGTGGCTGTGTGAGCTGGGAACTGGAGCAGCCCTGGCTGCTGTGCCAGCCCCCTGCTGCACACACACCACAGACAGCTGGACAGGACATCCATCTACCAGTGTCTTTTGCCCTCAGCCCAGCACAGTGGTGGGCTCTGCTGAGGCACCTGCTCATCCCAGCATGGCTGCCCACTGTTCACACTGAGGAGTAGCGCGGCAAGGAAGCTCAGGGAGCACCTCCAGCTTGCTTATTCTTTGGCTGAACCTGAGTCACCGTGCACCTGCAGAGGTGACAGTGCCAGCACTAAACAGAGGGTGATGCAAGGGCAGGAACAATCCTTGGGGAGCACAGGGAAGTTAAGGAGGCCTGAACCAGGCAGGAACCCCAGCGGGGCAATGCTGCCAGCCAAATCCACAACCAACCACCCCCAGGCAGGGAGCCCAGGCTGAACCTGCTGCTTCAATGGCACTCATCTCCGGGCTGCCCCATGTAACGCTAACTCAGCTGGAACTACCGAAACTGCAGTCACACCTCCCAGTGTCCTGCAGGCACGTCCTGGGAGAGTTTCATATACTGTGAGCAGGATTTTCTCACCACTGCACACTATTTATCCTGATTTTTTTGACTACAAAGCAGGCTCCACAGGAGGAAAAAAGCACCACGGGCACTGGGGCCATGGTGTGGGCTGGCAAGGAGCAGAGGCACCCCCACCCCACTGCGCCACAGCCTGCAGCCTTCAAGAGAGGCAAAGGGTCAGTTTGCACAACCTCCTTCACCGGGAATGGCATCCTGCACTTGCTCAGAACATGATGAGAGGTAATTTAAGACTGTGACTGACAGATTTATTCCTATTTCCTTTTCAGATAAGCAGTTGCTAAATAGGGGTCACAGTGCCAGAGCTGTTGTAGGAGCAGTGGCAGACTGGCTTTACTTGAGCGCACGTGTGACTGATTGCAGACATCAAAAAAACATGGCTTTGAAGCAATATATTACCTCATGTATTTTCAGTATTAGAAATGGGGAAGCTAATATTTTGAGCAGGCTTGTGCCACCTCTCATCTCCCAGCTTGAGACAGACGTAGGAAAGTATTGTCTGATGCTGTGGGGCTGTACTCTAGACAATGATGGGGAAAAATGGACAATGCAGTTATTGTTGCTTCTGAGTTCAAGGGGGCACTTACGCTACTGCACTCTGCAATTACAGACCTCCATGAAGAAGAGCAGTGCATACCCCGGCTGCCCTGTCACCTCCCCAGAAGATGTAGTCCTGGGTAGATTGGTGCAGGACTAGCCCAGTGCAGCAAACTCCTGAGTGAAAAACTAGCTGAGCTCTGAAGAACAGCAGGGTCCTTTTTTGTGACCCATTTCCTTGAATTATTTTTTGTTTGCGGGGGTGGTGGGGTGGTGGAGGGGAGTGAACAGTAACTAGGAACCTTGCAAAAAAATTTTCATTACACTTGAAGCACTGGAAACTTAGAGGGCCCTACTATCCCCAGGTCCAGGTCTTCAGTGCAACCAGCTCATACCCACCAGGTCAGGTCCCTGCAAACTGCTGGGGCCACCTATGGGGTGAACCCTGGGTGCAGCCCAAATTCTCTCAGTGTCAGAGAGCAATGAATTAGCTTTTCTGCTGTTTCAGTAACACCTAAGGCCCCAAATACCTTATAATGTCTTTGAGCCACAGTGCAGCCAAGGCTTGTTTTGAATACTCACCAGCCTGCAATGTGGGTCCCAGCAGATGCTGTGCAGAAGACTTGTGGGTAACTCTCCTGGTGCTGTTTGCTTCTATCATGCTATCCCGCTGCAGACCCCACAGAGAAGAAGTGGCTGACTCTTCCAGAAGAAACTGCAGCTCAAAAGGCCTCATGTCAGGATAGAAAACATAAGATAAAAAGAAGAGTCCAGTTTTTGTGCAAGGAGAAGAGGATATTTACAGGGCTGTTCCAGGGAAGAAAGGAAAAAGCTCTGGGGGTTGATATGGGAGAGATCTCTAAACACTGGAAAAGGTTTTAATAGCTGTATACCTGCCTGAATCAACACAGCCAACCAACAGTGTTACAGAGTTAAATGTCACACTAACTTTCTTCATATCTTCCTCCCTATGGTTCTGACCTTTACTCTTCCATCTCTGCTTCCCTGCTTTCGCTGTTTCCTATCTTCTTGCTCTTACTGAGCTCATTCTCCCTTCCCTGCCCGATGCTCACACGTTTTCCAGCAGTAAATAACAGCTGTGCTTTGGAAGTCAGTGATGGATTGGGAAAAAAAAAAGCAAAAAATAAAAAGCAAAGCAGTCACCCTTCCCCACAGACAGCCCAACGGACGCATCTCTTTCTGCCTCAGGAGGTGCATTAGAGAGGGATGGGAGTGGGTCTCCCAGTGCTTTCTATCTCGTTAATGATGTGGCCTGGTGAAATTTCCTAGCTCGAGCAATACAATGTAATGGGCCTCAGAAAGGCTTTGGGAAGGTGGCTTAGATGGGGTTTAAGCTGTGCTACATAAAGGAGTTGCTTTGCACTTTGGCAGCATGGAAAACCTCCGTAGGCATTGCATTCAGCAAGTCCTGTCAGTGTTTAAGGATTCAGATATTCAATTGGGATTTATTATTTAGTTGAAAGCAGAGACAAAATTAGCAGGGAAAAACCAGAATTTTTAACAGCTATGTGTAAACATCTATCAAACATGCTTTTTCCTCAGAGCTTAACCTACAAATGTGCCATGTAGTCCTCCTTTTCACAGTAGAGCGTGTGATGTCTTTATAGTGGTGAGATCTAGCATAAGAATAAAGTCCTCTTCTGCATTCATCTTCAATCACACTGATGTAAACATGCAGAGGAGTCTGTAACTGCGTTTGTAAGTGAAGAGCTAAGAAAACTGCCACACACATATTTTTCTTTCTAGACTCCCAAGAGCTGTGAGTCAATCACAGCTGAATATGCATTAAAAGTCCCAGATAACCTTGTTGGAATTTCATTACAGGCACCATGTAAAAACTGTGCAGTAGTGCAGAAGTTCAGGTAGTATATAGAAATCACAGTACAACATTTGAAATGGTTTAAAACTGCTGATAAATGCAAAGGAGATCTCTGCCCAGCCTCCATTGGTATAAAAGATGGCTAAGTTTCGTCCTGCTGTTACTGTAACGTTTTGGTTTTACATCTTCATTTCCTCTAATTGTTTTGGTGTTAAACATAACATGTTAGCAAACTAGTCTTCCCTTGCCATCCTGAGGGCTCACAGCGAGTGGTCCCTGAGACCTGCCCTGAGGGTTCCCCAGCCCTCGTGGGTGCTGCTCACACGCTCTTGCCAAGCTGTGGTGCTGCAGCTCCTCCTGGGCAGCTCTGCCCACTCCCATGAGGAAGACGATGTTCAAAAACATGTCATGGCAAAAAAAGGAATGGCATTGACTCGGGTCATGGCTTCATCATGTGCAGGGTGGAAAGCTGTGCAGGGAAAATGGTTTGTGTCTCCAGCTTCCGTTACAAGGCAAGTGGAGACCCAGCCCCTTCCTTGGCTGCTCTGGAACCTGGTCAGGATGGTGGCTGCCCTGAGCTGTAACCAAACACAAAGGCACTCAGAAATAGACAGCCTTGCAGGATGCTTGGATCATTGTCTCTTTTTTTGTTTTTCCTCGGTGCTAAGTACCATCTCTAAATAGATTAATGAAGCAGAGCTCATAAACTCTGCTAGTAATTTAGTTGAAAAACAGACCAGCTTGATAACCCAATAGTATGTTAATTGAATAAGCTATTTAGGTAGCAAGCCATGTGGGTAAACAGATTTATTACTGAGCAAGACTTTAGAAGATGGATTATTCATTATGTTCTGTCCATAGATATTTCTCCTAGCTTGTTATCTACATAGGCATTTTTACATATTATAGTCTATGTAATCAACCATTTTAGCAAAAAACAGCTCATATATTGATTTTCAGTGACAGAGGGACAATAACACCCTTGCAGACCATGGCATGCAATAGGCAGTACTGCTAAAGGGCATTTCTTCCCCATCCCCTCTATTACGTTCAGTCCTGCAAAATATGCTATTATAAAGGCAACCAAGTATACAATAAAATAGAGTATATTCTACCCTTCACTGTTCTTTGATTCTCAAATAAAGCACAGAAGAGGAGGCAGTGAGGGGATTAAGGAAAAGAAAGAGAAGATAAGGGAATTTCAGAATGGGTCTTTAACCTGCAAAATAGTGATGAAAAGAGAATTTTCTCTTTAGTTTATGGAAATTACAGTCTGCTGCTTAGATAGAGATAACTCTGCAACACAACTTCATTCTTGCTGAGCTTTTCTTTCTTTCAATCCCGCTGACTAGAAACAGTCTATTTCTGTACGGTGAGCATCATCTACTTCAACTGAAAAGCCTTAATTTAATTTTTCTAGACAGAACTGTGAGATGTTTCTGTGGTTGCTATTATGAACAGAAGAAAGCTAGGTAAAAACTATTTACTTCTCAAATTATATAGTGAGACCGAAGATTTAAATCCCATGAAATTGGGCAGCACAATTTTGATTCTCCCATATTATCTTGAGAGATTCATATCTGTGATGACTGCTTTCTGGCTCCATAGAATAAAATGCATAAATCAAGTACTGAGGTTCATCCTTGTTTCATCTGTGGGGAAAGGGGAATAAGAGAAGGAGCCCTTGAAAAGATTCATCTGATAACAAAATTATAAATTAGATGCTTATGTGGTGGCAGCAGTTGTGAGATGAAGAGCACAATGTGGAGTGCAAAAATGCATAGCTAGCTCATAAACTAGTCATAGCTGGCTTAATTTCACAGAAGTTGCTGGAATCACACTCATCCAGCTGAAGAGCAGAAAAGTGAAGAGCTTTCATCAGGAGCAGTGTAAGAAATGTATTTCACAGAGACATAAATATTGGGCTGATGGTTGTGAAAGGCACAAGAGAAGTCTGTAGTTAGTTTTTCTCATTTGGGAGAGAATTACTGGCACAGACTGATACGCAATAGACAACGGAATTAAGCCCCTCAGTATGGCTGTAGGAAGAGGTGGAAGAATTGCTAATGATGGTGAGAGGTCCAGCAGATGCAATGTTGCAATGCTGCAAGAATCACTTTGCAGCCCTACTGGCATGGTCATCCATGCAAATATCAAACCACATTGGTTGGTTTTCCACTGGTACTGTGGATTTGCAAAGGCCCTGACTGTGGCTTACCAGTCCACTAGTGGGTCCCAGAAGCTGGGCTTTCCTCGCTGCAGCTCCCAGTGTACACCCATCACCCATGGAAAATGGCCCCACTCCCCTGATAATACATTTATTAAGTTTTAACCTCTAGTGTTAGCTAGAATTTTTCTCAAACATCTTTCAAGTTTTGACATCAGCTTTTGTTTTGTTATTGCAGTTGTCTCTGTTCCTCATGTACAGGTAGAGTCCCTTCACTCTGCAGCACCTGGCACAGAGCTTTCGGAGGGCATAAACCATGGAGCCATTGCAATATCAGTTATGGAAATCATGGATTTGTCAGCAGCAGGTCACATGCCTATTTCTAGAACATTTGTTTTAAAATGTGGATGCTGCTCATGCCACCACAGGAGCCTCATGTTTAATGTTTGCAGTCAGGGTTGATTTTGAGTGAGAAAGCCGAGCAGCCAGCCAGGAGCTCCCGCCTGTGCCTGCACTGCAAAGGCAGAGGAAGCCTCACAGGGGGAACTGCAGTGAGCAGAAAATTATGTCCTCTCTTTAGGTCATTTTTAAGCTTCCATGAAATACTTTAAGCCGTGAAATACTTAAGGGAGGCCATTTGACAAGAAGCAGAGTGGTAGCTGTAGCCACAGGATCCAAAGGCACAGGTTTCAGACTCATATATGCTGCCTCTGCGTGACTGAAGCTAGGTAAAAGTGGGATTTTAGGACGTCATATATTTTGGTGGGAAATTAGGTCAGTGGTATCCAAAATTGTTTGATTGCTCATTGAAAATATTTTTGAGCATGCAACCCCAATACATGGATATTTATTTATTTATAAATTACATAAAGCTATGACTGTAGTAATATCATATTAACATTATACAAATACACAAAAATAGAAATTAAAATTATGAGAGAAAGAAATGCTATTTTTATTTAATTTTTAAATTAAATTAATTAATTAATGGTAACAAAGGTATTTTCTTCCCACACCCCAGTACATTGTGTTTAATGGTTGGACCAGATGATCTTAGGGGTCATTTCCAGCCTTAAAATTCTATGATTCTATGATTCAATGATTCTGGAGATGGCCAGTTTAGGGTGCCCCCATACTGCAGGTGCTCTCTCTGGAAAGCAATGTCTCCCCCTTCCCCGCAAGAGGACTTAGGTGTTTGCCTTGCACCTGACCACCTTCTCCTCCCCATCTGTCCTGCTCAGCACAGGGCTGTCTCCACTCCTGCACCTACTGCTGCCCCTGGCAAGCATCGCCTTTAGAAATCCCTGCCCTGAGCACCTCTAACCACTCTAACGTTACTTGTAGCAGATTAAAACAATCACTTTAGTGGCAGGTGATGAACTTTTAATTACATCCATGCTATGTTCAGCCTGTGCAGAACACAGATGTCTTATTTTTCTATTCTATATACCCATCAGTTCTAACTATTCTAAACCATTTGAGCCAGAACAGTGCAAAGATATCAAGGTATGCTCTTTTTGCTTGTACTACTGTGCTGCACAGGCAATAAACAGTGTACAGGCACAACAGTGTTCAGGCAGCAAATTTTCAGTCCAAAAATACCAGACCTCTTTGTCATTCACTTTATCCTGAAGGAGCAGAGACCCCAACCTGTCTTCTGGAAATACTGTCCATGTCTTACTCTAAGCCTAATCTCACCACTAGTCAAAGCTCAAGCACAACCTGCAGAGTCCTTCCACAAAATCAAGTGGTGGAAAAGTCTAGGCTAACACATCCATATACCTTCTCCACACTTTCCAGCCCTAGGAGAAAATCAGTTTGGTTATCTTTCTAGGTCTGGGAAGCAGGATCTGCCCTGCAAGATGGGCAAAGCCCTTGGCTTTCATGAACTCTAGCTTTCTTCTTTCATGACCTTGCAACCTTCTACCATTCTTCCTTCTCTGACGCCTAGCCCTGAGACCAAACCGAACCTCAGTGACAGCCTGGCCATGGTCCACACTGCAGCATAAGTCATCCTTTTCTATGCTCTTGGGGGTAACTTTTTGCATAGGCTTCACAGAAAGCATAACCATGGTTATTCCCTCTGCAAGATGCTAAAGGTGTTTGGCTCTGCTCTGTGCTTGGCATGTCCCTCACCCACTAGGCCATGGCTTGGAGTAGCAGTGCCCCATGTCCATGAGGTGGGAAACAGGTGAACCGGTCCTGGTTATTTTAGGGTGCAAGGACTTTGTTTTAATTTCTCAGTAGAGTTTGTGCCAAATGATGGCTTCCATGAGGCTTATAAAAATGGTCCAAAGCCCAGAAACTTTTCATTCTTTTAGTAGGACTTTGACCACCACCAGGAGTGTAGCTGATGGTGATAATTGAGGGGTTTTGTTGCATGCACCTTTGGGTGGGTCTGTTACTCAGTTTAGAACTAGACTTTTATCTGGTGTTAGACTCAAGTAACCCAGATCTTCTAGTCCTACAGTTGGGGACCTTACGGTGGAGGAGACAGAGCCAGGAAGAAGGTTGTCAGGGCTTGGGCCCAAAGCCTTGTCTCACCCTCCGTGAACCAAATCCCATGGTGTACTTCAGAATTCATAGATTAATAGGATAAAATTAAGAGGATTATATAATATAAAAAAATTATAAAATAAAAGGATTGATGGCCTCACCAAGTTTCCACATCTGCACCCTCCATACTACTCATGTCCTCTAAAACGTGATAACTAACCAAGGATTTTTACTCAAGTGTGCAGCACCTGAGGTGTTATGAAAGCAGCTGACTTCAGTTACAGCCCATCTTTTCTCTCTATTCTCAAGAGTAATTCTGTGCCTGGATGGAGCTAAGGGCAGGCTACTGATCAGTGATGGAAAATCAATAGCCTCAAAACCAAAAGTTATTATTTAGTTAAAGAGGAGTTTACAGGAGGAAAGGAGTTGGCTGTATTAGACAAGGTTTTTGTTCTCTTCCTTTCTCACAGTACCTTGATATGTTGCTCAGGCAAGGTTAGGGTTTCTTCTCACTGAGATTTTGGAAACCTGCATCCTTGGGAAGTCAGTTTGCTCCTGGACAGGTCTTTCCAGGGCAGGGCTCCTGCTGCTACTTGCAGGAGTCAGAATCCTTGGTCTGCTTAGACTGGTTCTCTCGTTAATTACTCCAGTTTAGTGTTGGAGTTATTGACCTGTTGCCCTAGAGTCAGGACAATCTGGAAACATTACAGAACATATACCATACAAGACCTCTTTTAAAATAATTTCTGTACCAAGACAACAAACCTAAGGGCTGTGTCTCTCATCCAATTAGTAAACATGAAGGCCAGGCAGGACTACTGCTGTTGATTGTGAGGTTCAGAAAACATGCCTGGAAACAATTTTCCAGGAAAAGCTCCATGTTTTGTTCCTGAGAAGACAGGAATTAAATTTGTAAGAAGAAAAATGTTCTCTGGCAGGGATGTATTCTTTCAGTATCTTAAAAAAGTAGTTATCATAGAATCATAGAATATCCTGAGTTAGAAGCGACCCATAAGGATCTCAAGTCCAACTCCTGGCTCCACACAGGACCAGCCAAGTCAGAGCATGGAACTGAGTGCATCGTCCAGACGCTTCTTGACCTCAGCCAAGCTCCGTGTTGTCACATCTACTCCTGTTCCAGGGCCCGACCACACTCTCAGTAAAGAAACTTTTCTTAATGTCCAACCTAAACCTCCCCTGTCACAGCTTCACGCTGTTCCCTCAGGTTCTATCACTGGTTGACAAAGAGAGGAAGTCAGCACCTGCCCCTTTGCTCCCCCTCGTCAGGAAGACATAGACCATGGTAAGGGAGACTCAGACTCCTTTTCTGCAGGCTGAACAAACCAAGGGACTTCAGCCTCTCCTCATAAGACTTCCTCTCCAGCCCCTCCATCATCCTCATTGCCCTCCTCTCGACAATCTCCAATAGTTTTGTGTCCCTCTACACACAGTAGTCAAGATGAGGTCCCACCAGCACAGTGTACAGCAAGACAATCATCTCCCTGTTTGCAATACCATGCTTGGCCATGGTAGTCTTTCAATAATAAACATGAAGTCAGGATCTGTGAAGAAAAATAGAAACCTAACTACTTTCCTCTTTCAAAAATATTCTTCCAAAATTGAAATTGCCCTTTTAACTAACTGCCCTTTAATCTAATTTTTAATAGATTGAGTAATCTACTCCATTATCCTATTTTCTATTAACTATACCTGTGTTTCAGTTACAGGAGTAGATATTTATTAAACAAAGCT
The DNA here is from genome assembly GCA_013399135.1 of Heliornis fulica. Taxonomy (NCBI): domain Eukaryota; kingdom Metazoa; phylum Chordata; class Aves; order Gruiformes; family Heliornithidae; genus Heliornis; species Heliornis fulica. The sequence continues at coordinate 429,076 of VXBZ01011013.1, read as the reverse complement.
GTTGATTACTTTCCTGACTACTCATCCTAATTTCTTGGTCAAGACAGTAAAATGATAAACTTTGCCACTAGTACATAAGGAGCAGGCACATTTCAGTCTCTTTGGGCTTTTGAGTTAGATGCAACAGAGTAAAACTCTTTATGTTTCACAGCATTTATGGTTGGCCTTATTTTAATAATCGTATCATTGAAGAGGGTTGGGTTTTTTTGGTTTTTAGGTGAAAATATCAAAACCTGAAATTCTTTCAGAATGTCCTGTTTGTCCTCTGCTTATAGCATTTTTATGGTTCATGTGAATAATTCATGAAAAAATAATTGTGGTTAAAATTCTACTCCTAGCTGCATAAAAGCAGTTTATTAACCTTTCTAAAGGCTTTTCTTTCCATTTTTTTATTGGCTTATACATACATTTTATTGAAAGTTGAGCTTCAGCTGTTCCTGATGCAAAGCACAACTTCTTGTTTGTATGACACTGGATAACCTTGAAATGACCTGAGCCAACTGAAAATTCTGGAGGGAGAAAACAGAAATAGCAATTTGGATGGCATGGCATTCCTCGGGTGCATAGAATATCCCTGGGCCAGCAAGTCAGGTGTTGCACAGTGGGGCATGCTCTGCTATCAAGGATGTTTTGGGACCATTTCCATTATGTAGAGGCCTGTCATCAGAAAAAAAGGATGAGCACTGACTGCAAACACTGTAGAGAAAAGATTTCTTAATGGCTCTTTACATCCAGAAATGCAGCTTTATGAGCTTCAGTTCTTACAATACTACCTTGAATTAGCAATATTTTACTTAGTTGCACATAAAGATGGGTAACTGAGTCATCATAGTGCTTCCTTGCCTTACACTAAGGCCATTTCCCTGAGTCCTGTCCTCTCAGTTCCAACAGTTGCTTACCCTTTCAGATGACAATAAGGAAAATGGAAAAGACAGCTTGCAGGCACACACATTCCATCCTGGTTTTGACAGCTGCCACGTGCTGCCAGGCACACAGACCAATGGTCTGCTCCCGAAGTCTCTTATGGAGGTACAAAGTAATAGGGTATTTGTGGGATACACAAGCATCAGAAAGCTCAGTGATTTCTCTGAACATTTTTGGGGGTGGAAGTTGGGAAGAAGGGAGAACAAAGTAGTGGTAATTTGGAGATTTCTTTGCCTTGAAATATTTGCATCCTATATAATAGGATAATACACGTAAAAATGATCTAAGGTCATTTTCAGTGCTGCATCCAGGATTAACTTTGTTGACAGTAAACAGGGAACTCTTCTATCTTTTCTTTCTCTTCTTTGCTCTGGCTTATGCCTTAAAAATAGAATGGTTTGTGGGCTGACTGTATGGGTTTGGAGCCTATGGAAAAAATGTGCCTTTTTTCTAGAAACCTTCTAAAGCTGCTTCCACATTATCATTCGGCTCTGTGATTGCATCCAGCCTTCAGTAAACAAGAACTTACTGTAAAGCAATCAATATTCTGTTCTAGCTAGGTCTGGAGGAAGAAAAGGTCTTGATGAGCCATTAACATCCGTGGTGCCAGCAGAATTTACACTATCTGATGATCTGTCTTCTACAGTCTACTTTCAGCACTGTTTTATTCCTTATTCTTCCTTCTATTTCCCGTGATATTGAAGCCTGCCTTGGAAGAGGTCCAGCTCTCCCCCGGGCAGTCATCTTTATGGTACCAGATACACCAACACAGGCTGGAGGCTGCTGCGGATTCGAGTTTTGCACGTAATGAAGCTTCTTCCACTGTTGCATTCTTAACACATAGTGAGGGAAAGCCTGTTAACAAGGACCCCGCTGGCCATGCCGACTGCAAGCTGCTCACACCTGGAGAGTAAATAAAAGCACTGTGTGCCTCCCCAGTCTATAGGTACAGCCCGTTGTTTTCATCACACTCGAGAATCTCTCGTAAGAAAAAGAAACCACACACACACGCAGCCCCAGGGAATTCAGTTTCATGTGTAAGTGGGGTGATTATCCCACTGTAAATACACCAGGCACAGCAGTCAAGCTAAATGTTGAAAGGCAATGCTGTACCATCACTACATTAATTCACCAAGCTCATCAGTATTTTAATCACAAGGTCCAGGTGGCTTTTCTGAACCATGGGATTATTAAAGCACAGTGGGACTTCTTACATCTATTGCCGCTTTATTCAGGAAGCAAATATTCTGCAGCAACAATACATTGACTTCCTACAGCTGTCAAGCCTTGCCAGCAATACATGCTACTGTTCCTGAGGAGGAGCTGCTCCTAGCCAGAGTGTCTCAGACCACAGGGTTGTAACTGTGACAGGCATCTCTGATCTGCAGCCTGCAGTTTAGCAAGACAGAGAAGTAGATTCTGATTTTAAGAAGTCAAAAATAAGGATGTGTTTTCTCATGGCCTGGTTAAGAAAATTCTGCAGTTCAGACTAAGATGGCAGCAGCCTTTCTGCACTGAATCTGCAAGGTGAAACTACTCAGTTTAGGACAGGAACATGAGGAGGAAAGAGACCTGGCCAGGTCTGCATGCCCAGCTGCTCCTGGGTGCTGCCCAGTGCCTCAGCACTGCTGCATCTGATGGCACATATGTACCATCAGACTGCAGAGAAGGTCAGAGAACAGCAAGGATGCTCCAGGGTGACAACATTATATGGTGGCTTGTCCAAGACATGGGCTACCTGACCATGGGGAAAAGGTGAAACTCATTAATATAACACTGCACATCACATGGACAAAGCCATGGAAAGAGTTCCATCTTAATATAAGGAGGAACTTTTTCACTGTGAGGGTGACAGATCACTGGCATAGGCTGCCCAGAGAGGTTGTGGAGTCTCCTTCTCTGGAGACATTCAAGACCAATCTGGACACATTCCTGTGTGATCTACTCTAGGTGATCCTGCTCAGGCAGAGGTATTGGACTAGATGATCATTCAAGGTCCCTTCCAACTCCAGACATTCTGTGATTCTGTGAAGAGGCGAGGTGAAACTGAGGGCAAATGATGTATGACATCACAAAATTTTACCTAGTCCTCTTTAGATTCAGATCATCAATTAACCTGTTGTGGAGAAGGGTTGTGGACTCCCTATCCTTGGAAATATTCACAAGTAGACTATACAAGGCTCTGAATAACCTGATCTAAGTTACTGCTCTGGGGCCCCTTCTACCTTAAATTGTTCTAGAGCCCAATAGCTCAGGATAATATATATATAGCAGACAACATCAGATAAATTATTTGTAAGGGGACATTGTTATGGTCTCTATGGTTATAGATACAAATGTGAATCCTGAAAGGCGACTGTGTTCCTACTTCCAGAAATGAGCTGTCATTTAGCTACCCCATTGAAATGAAAACTTCACAGTATGGCTTCCTAAAAACACATATCCAGTACTCTATTTTCCACTGAGAGAATAAGGTCTTGCACACATTTTTCTGTGTATATATTTTATGGCTTTTCTCTGAGATCCAATCCTGGGTACTATTAGACAGAAGTAAGTCAATGTGAATTAGTATTTTGGCAAGACAATAACAAATCAGTGGCCTTAGCATTTGGATTTGCTGGAAATCTCTTTCCTTAGGGGCAAAGCAACAGCCTTACTGAATCTAATCAAGCAATGGATGTGAACTGACTGGACTTCTTTCACTCGCTTTAACAAAAGAATCATGATTTTCCTTCCACACTACTAAGAACAGTTCACAGCTTCTCTACAAGTATGGCAGCACTGAATTCCACCAAGTTCATGGTGGATTCCTGCAGCACCTTTTTGTTGTCTGTTAAAGGTTGTGTTACATACTGTATATACACCATATGCCTCTACTCTTCCTCTTTTTGAATACACATTTACTTTTTGCCTTGAGGTCTTTATAGAGCTGAAAGGTTTTTATTGAACATTCTGTGATTCTGTGACTGTGCACAGAGGAAAATCACTGCAAGTTGATTTCACGATCATGGGCAGAGCTGGTGAGCTGCATTGGGTTCATATATGTGTAGGAACAAGTCCTATGAAGCCAAGACCTATTACTGTTTCTGAAACTTGGAAAATCAGTCATAAGCTATCTTTGCATATATGAGAGGTATTTTTTCCCACCTAAGACGTTTGCAGGCCTACTCAATTGCACATTAGAATAGAATGCCACTTTGGTGATATTTCTCCTTCACCTCTCACAAGAAGAATGAATGTCTGACTTGCCTAAAAACTTTTAAAAATACAGTATTTCCTCTCCTGTTCTGTTCCTGGTATTATTCAGCTTTATACAAGTTTAATATCCAGAAATCACATTTCTTTCTTTATTGCATATTTTTGGCTTGCCCTGGAACATATCAAATAACTAGAGGTTGTTTAGAAGTAGAGAAGCTGAAAATTGGCTATTTTATTTCTCTCTTCTGGCACCAAGAATGCTCCCACTAAAATTCTAACCTCATCATTGCTGTCACATACATCTCGCTTAGGCTTTAAAGTGATGCAAGGCAAAGTCAGCCAGAGCTCTACTCAAAACGTTACTCTGATCCTCGGCATCACGAAGTTTCTCAGCAGAGGGGGTTGTGTGGTGGGAGGGCATAAGCAAATAGTCATGGTGATGGTCCTTGAGTGTCAGGGGAAAGAGAAGCCAAAAGGCAGCAATGACAACTCAGCTTCCAGAAAACACTAATGAGAAGGTGCAGCCAGCAGCAGTGAGTGGCAGCCAAGAAGGTTGCTCAAAGCACCCAAGCGCTGTAACATTTCTTTGTAGTTAATAGTATAGTTATACTACAGAACTATTTATATCATTCCAGGAGTACTTTTGAATGCATGCTGTGGTTGTTTCTTCCCACTTTCCCATGCCACATGGAAGGCCCTTGAAGTCATTCTGCATCCTCTTCATTGCAAGTTCTGTGGCAGCAGCGGCTTCTCCAACACCAAGGCAGAGAAGGGCAGAGGGGGAAGAGAAGAAGAAATGGTGTAAAATCATAGCGGTAAATAATGTCTACAGGAAAACAACGTCAAAAAGTTGCTTTTAAAAAATATATTTTCTCTCATCTGATCTATTTTAAAAATGAATAGAATTGAGCTCCTGCTCTTGCTTCTGCCAATGTCTCACACACCTGTTTCCAGAGCAAGGCAGGACAAAGCAAGGTAACACTGTGGTTCTGCCCTTCTGACATCTTCCTGCACCCTCAGCGTATGTCAGATCGTCAAATTGATTTCTTTTAATGTGGGCTCTTCTGTTTAATTAACGTAGACAAAGCTAAATTGACCTCAGTCTATTCAGTATGCCAATATAAACCAACACAATTGTCCTGAGGCAGATTGACTACCTATAATTGTTTTTATTAAGGTTATGCCTGCTGCTGCTTTAGAAAACCCTCCACTTGAATTAAGATTCTGGAGAAGAGGACCCTATTCTCCTTGTTTCACAGCTATACACATCCTGCCATGCGATTCCAGGGGTTTAGAAATACCTGCCACCTGCCCTAAGTGACTTTGTTTTATGGAAAGTGTTGAAATGAAAAAGAAATACTACAGTCATCCTTTTCCACCACTCTTTTTATTGAGCTAAGATGAATTAAAATATCCAGCTTACTCTTCATTTGTGTTGATGTTAAAAATCTTGCCAATCGGTTAACAGTGAAAATTTTGTGGTTCTCGGTCAAAAAACAAGGAAGCAGTAATAGGCAGAGACCAAAATGTCCTTTAACTTTGGTCCACAATGACACCGGTGACTTTCAATGAGGAACATTTCAGAGAAGAGTTATGTGAAGTAGTTTACTCTTAGGCATGTTGGTAAGACAAGGTTTGTAGGTAGACTTGATCTTTTTACTAAATGAAGAAGCTTAGCTGGCAAAAAATGATGTTTTTTATACATAAATCCTCTTCCCAGCCTCTGAAGGATCTGAGATTTGAGGGTTGTTTAATGTGTTGGTATCTTTTCTTTCAAGAGCCTTTTGTTGGAGAAGCCCACAGACTGCCTCCTGTCCTTAAGACAGATACCTCAGCTTGAACATTCAGAAACTCATTTAAAAAACTGGGTTCTGGAAGATATAAAATAGGCAGGGTAAAAGGGATTATCCAGCTAAACAGCATAGTTAGAAAGACACAGTTAAGCTAAATTGCATCTTCTTTAATGTCATGGTCCTTATTAACTTCCGAATGAGCTTGTCGAATATATCCAAGGGCAAGGTTCTGGTTTTGAAGTGCAAATTGACGGCTCCTCATCCAAGTTGAAACCTCTTGCGTATCAATTTGCAAAAACTAAGAATATTTTTTTTGCGCCACTTTGGTAATATATTCCACAAATTGTGTCCAGAGAGGTAGTGTTATTACCACTCACAAGGCAGTTACGCAGCCTCACCCTGGCCATTGCCCCACCGGAGGTAGCACTCATTCCTTTGAAGTCAGTAGAAAACCCTCAGAAATTCACCTTGAATTTCAGTGGAATCTGTGAAAGGTAAGATGAAAAATATCTAAAAATATCTTTAATGCCAAAGGGACTAATAAGAGCTGTTGCTTTTGTAATTGCCACTTCATTAGACATGTAATGTTTTTATGCCTGGAGAATTTGAAGGAACAACGTAGCAAATACACATACGAGTGCACATTTTCTTTGCTCTCTTCTGCTAAAACTGCATGTTCTGACAGCATTTTGAACAGCTGGAGGATTAATAATTATTGCTTGAGTTTATTGAAAGAAATTTAACATCTTCACCGCTGAATCTTTTCTCCACAGAAATCTGCACTTGAAGCTGTGTGGATGAACATGCTCCAAGATTATAACAAATCCATCACAGTCACTTATAAAAACGCTTCTGGGCTCATTTGAGTAAAGAAGTGTGCAGGAAATGGAGACTAAAAAAAAAAAACCAACCCCAACATATTCTACCTCAGCTTAAGTGTAGTCCTATTGAAAGAAAAAGCTCTTGAAGGATCTTTTACAGCTAGTTGAAAATACAGAACTGACTAGAAAGGCACTGTCTAAGCTTTTGAGACCATTGATATTCAGTAGTTTTGCTTCTTTTTCCTTTTAGCTCCTCTCAGCTCATCAAGGGACACCAGCTGGTCTCACCACAAGCTGGATTCCTCCTCCAGTATCCTCCCACTGCCAGACTCTCTCCTAAAAGTCTGGGCTGGCCAAGCAATAGTGGAGGGCGATGCCCTCGGCTGGCGTGAGCGGAGGAGCTCAATCCACAAAGCCTAAACAGATTTTCGCTGTACATATCAGCAGCCAGGCACAATCAGCCGCCAGCTCTGCTCGTCAGCTCCTGCCTGCTTGGACCAGCAGGACTTGCGATGTAAGGGGACAAAGGGCATTTCAGATATTGAAGGGAATGCTATGTACCCTACAGAGCGCAGCGGCGCTTGATGTCCTTGGACAAAAGCATAAAACCCTCTCTGACACAGGCGGGATGGGCCAAGGTGGGGTTAGCCTTGTTTCTCAGAAAAGCAACTTGTTACTTTTTGATATTGTGAAAACAACTTTTAAAAACCCTTTTTTTTTCTGAATACTGAGGGTGTCACTGAGCTTTCCTTACTCGGTTGTGGTTTTCAGGCTGAACCAATGTCTTTCTCTCTGAATGAAACGCAGAATAACCTACTATGAATGTGCTCCTAATAGTTGGGAATCTCCCTCCCGCTTCGCCGCACCCAGTGAAACCACCGCACCCCACACCCCCCGCGACTGACTTTCTGGGGAAATTAGCTGGAAAAGGAGCAGGGGGGTGGGCGGGTACAGGGATGTCTTCCTTGCTCCTGGAGCTGGGAATTTGGGTTCAATTAGAAAATGCCAAAAACCTTACTGGCAGGCTGGTGTCAGCACATAGTAAGTCCCTGAGGCTGGAGCAGAGTAAGTGAGAACCGAGCCGGGCTGGCTGGTTTTGTCTCCCTGCAACCTAATTGCATGGAAATGTTTTGGGAACACACAGCTGCCGTTACACATGGCACTGGCCCATATTTGAAAGCAGACAGAAATGCCTGTTTAACCAGCCCCGGGATTTCTGCGTGGCCACGGGAAGATGTGTTTTTCTAACCTCAACAGGCAAGCCCTTGGCAATTTATCCTTCCACAGCAGCCATCTGTTTCAATGAGGATCACCTGCACCCAAAAAACAGGTGGGACCCTAAGTCTGCATGGCAAAGCTAATATTTCTGCTCTGTCTCTTAAGACAGGGTGCTGCCAAGAGATCCCTCTGCTGTCATCAGCCTTTTAATGAGGAGCAGTGATTGCTGGAGATGCTTTAGGATCCCAGTTAACATCTGGCATTTTCTGCCCCTGGACTGGCAGCAAAGTCCTGCTCTTTGGTACATTCTCCACTTGCCCGTGCTGCTCCCATCCCAGAAACACTCTCCCTCCATCAGCACTGTGCCACCCAAACTGTTAGACGCCCACCAGCCCTGTGGGCATGCTGGCAGCCCATCCACCCTTGTGCTCCAGACTGGGAGTGAGACCAGGGGCTCCAGGTCACGCCTGACTCTTGGCATCTCTTGCTCAGCAGTTTGACTNGGGGGGGGTGGGTCTGTCAGTACTTTGCTGTCTTTGAATTTCCCCCATCCACTTCCCACCATGGCACTTCAGCCGCAGTGCCCTTTTCCCACAGCCTGGCTCTGATTTTCTGCAGGCTGCTGAGCCTGATGTGACTCAGGAGAGACACAGCAGTCGCTGGCTGCATGCAAATTTAATTGTGAGGCTTTTTAATGGATTTAAATGCATTTAGCTATTCCAAAGCAACTTTCATATGTGTCTCAGCTGCAGAGTGTTTAGACCTCCAAGGAAAATTTGACTTCTCACAAACTCACTTTGTTAGTTTGTTTGACAAGGATCTAGGCATTTTGGGTGTTAAAGAAGATTTAAAACATTATTGGCTCAGAGTAAAAGGACCTGGTTGTTGTCCCAGGGAAGAGGCGATGACTGATCTGTCTGATAAAAACAGGTTATTCAAAACAGAATCGGTCACGCTTCAGGTTTACCACAAAAAGTGATCATCTCCCCGATCCAAAGGAGGGTCTGTGCTCCAGGATAACAACTGGGCACAGGAATTAAGTACCTTTTACATAGAGGCAGAGAACAATTAGATCACAGCCTGCCCCAGGATCTTAAACCAGCTCAGTCCCCTGAAGTTTTCAGCAATGACAAGAACTGCAGGGAAAATGCCCTTTTTTGAATTGCAGCCACCACCTGAGGTGTCCACGTGTGCTCTTTCACAGTGGCTGCTCCATTTTCTTCCCAGGATAGCATCTCACTGGGTTTCCCAAGAGGATCATGCTTGCTGTATGTGACGCCAATAGTTTTTTCACATCAGGCTTATCACTCACAGCCACATGGAGCCTGGCGACTGCGCTGCCCTTTGATACATTTATTATTGCTCACCACTGAGGCAGCCCTATACATTTACATAATGTTTTACAAACATAAATGTGTTGTTCCTGTTCCTAAGGAAGGACCATATCAGTTTAGAAAGTGCTGTGCCAGGAGGATAGTTGGGTCAAGGTTAATGAGCTATTTGAGTATGATCAGAGAGAAGCCACATGTTTACGGACACAGGCGTTTCCCATCTCTGTTATTGTTCCTGCTAAAACCTGGATCTGCATGGAGGAGCCTGCATGTGACAGAAACAGTGGTACCAACAGAGGCATGTTCTGCAGCATTTGCAGCTCAGTAAATCGGTTGAAATTCCTGTGTTGCTTCGGTTTGTGGGGACACCCAGACACCCAGACACATCAGTGCAACCCACTCTCCTCACATCGTGCCTGCTCTTGCAGCTGAATAGGCTTCTCCATCACCTGCCCAGAGGCTGAGAGAGAGCTACCAGCTGGGGAAGAGGAAAGGACTCAATAGAAAACCTCTCCAGTGTCTCCCAGTTTTATGTGGGAGATGCCCAAACCACACAACTTAGCTGCAGACTGGCCACAGGAAGAGCTACATCTATTTTGATTTTTTTTTTCTTTAGAATAATCTCCACAAGGAAAGCTGCTTGGAGCTGCTGGCACCCATTTGTTCTTCCTCTCTGTACCTTTTTCTGGAGCAGAGCAATGAACATCATGGGCTAAGACCTTTTCATCTTTCTGATGTTCTAGCACTTGCAGGGCTTTACCTCAGGCTTCAGAAACATGTAGTTTTTCTGTGAATATTGAACAAACTAGTGCACAATAACCTGAAAATTGTCATCAGATGGATGTTGATTACAGTAAATAAGAACTGAAAAGGCTTAATTTTTGTTGCTTTCAAGCAACTTGAAAGCAACAAAAATTAAGCTCATTTATGTTTTCTCAGCCTGCCCGCAGTAGCTTTGTTGCATATACACTACGTTTTCTACCCTGATTGAAATTCAAATTAGTTTCGATGTGGGAAGGTCTAGCAAGAACTAAGGATACCATTCATCTGCAGATTTGGGAATCTTGTATTTTAAATGTGATTTTTAGCCAAAAGGCAGGTTGTCAAGTCAAGAAGCCTGACCTGAGCCAACGAAGGCGAAGTACTTCACCAAAAGGAAACCTTAGCACCAGGCTTTGAGCTGAGAGAGACCCTTGCCCTCACTCCATCTGTTCCTTCACAAACATCTCCGTGTTGGCGCTGCTGGGGTGGAGTAGACAGGCACCACAGCAAGGAAGCGTGAGGGAAAGGCACAAGAAACAAGCCTCCTGTTCAGCATGTGCAACTCAGCAGGCCTCCTGCCTGCAATTAGCCCTTTTATAGCGGTGTTCCTCCAGCACAGCAGAGTCTGTCTATGAACTGAGAGACATTACTATGTTTTTTCGTTAGTTGCTAGCTGTGAAATTGCAGTGACACGGTATGAGGGAAGCAAAGGGCTGGTGTCACCAGTTTAAACACTGAGATGTGTCTTCGAAAGAGGATGGAATTTTACGCTCCCAAAGGAAATAAGGCAAGAGATAAAAAAGGCAATGGCTCCCATCACCTGCTCCCACTTCCACGGAGAGGGATGCCTAGAATAAGTGGATGTTTTTTAATATTTAAATTTAATATTCCCATTAGCACCAGGGAAGCGTGAAGCTCTCTGTGCCTTCTGAAGTGCAGAGATTGTGTTTGAAAGGCCACCCGCCCCACATTGCGCTCACACAACGCAAGCCGAAGTCACTCTTTCAGAAGCTGCTCCCTGTCACTTGGCACACTGCACGCAGCGACCAACTTTGTGGTTTCATCTTGACTGTTCGTTTGTGAGCAGACCACTTGACTCTTGCAGTGGAAGGTTAGGACTTGCAGGCAGTCCACATTTCTGTTCTCAGAGCATATTGGCTGATATCTTCTTCCAGTACAGCACAAATAAAAGCTGTACCATGTGGTACTTTAGGCAAGGACTGAAAAAAGAAAAAGAAACATTTTTGATGGGCACTTGTCCCACTGTCTTCCTGCAAACCCTTCCAGCTAAACCTATGGAGTGGATGCAGAAAAACCAGAACAATTATGCAGTAATAGTGAGAGAGACTGGATCTGTTTCATTCAATACTTTCCAACTTGCAGAAAATAAAAGTTACATTTTTCCCCCATTTGCCCTTTGATTTTAAATGACTGATGCAATAATTTAGCAGTAATTAGACTCTGTAGGTTTGCATTCCTCAACAGCCTCTAATTAGCAATGTAGACCAGTGCACAACTAGCCTGTCCCCTGAGCTCTGTGTGAGATCGCTCATCTGGGCCACGCTGCATCTTCACCAGGCAGGTTGTAGCAGTGATGCCTTTCCCTTCGGGAAGAGGCCACACCACTGCCTCTCCAGAGCCTGAACCAGGCTTTCTTTTTTTTCAGGGCTTACGGTGGTGTCTTGTCCCCAGCCAGGGAATGAGGCTTTCCAGCCACAGCATCTCCCTGGGGATCTGTTCTCTCTCTCCTTCCTCCACCTCCTCATTCACAGCTGTCTACAGCCACCTCACTGTGGATGGAAAATACTGAAAACATGAGAAAATGTAAGGTTCTAGCAGACAACCTTGAGCGAAAAGGCCTCTGAAAGCTGTAGATGTGTTTTGACGAATGTTAATTCTTTTTACTGATAACTCTAAAGTAAATTGACATTTTTAAAACAGCTTTCGGATCTGCTTTTCAAGGTGTCCTGAACCCTGTTTATCTTTTTCCCCCTTGGTCCATGATGAGGGCAGGAGAAATCTGGTGAGCATGAACTTCAATCTTGACTGATACACCATTGCATGGTGGCAGTATAAATGAACCTATTAAAGCCAGATATGTGTGGTGTGTGAGGAGCCTGCTTACAGATGTTCCTGACCATCTTCTGAAGGTGAGTAGAAGACCTTCGTGTATATGAATGATCCATTTCTTTTTTGTGATCATTTTCCTAGACCGTAATGGCCCTGGGAACCTGCCACTTGTGAGGAAAAGACTTTTGTGAACTCCCCTCCGGTAGCATCGCTTCTCCCTCTTAGGTTTAGGGGAGAAGAGAGTGGAAATCAAATCACCCCACAGGGAAGACACCACAGAATAGACTTTGTATTTTATACTTGCCAGTTTGGTATGTATTTTTTTGCTTTTTTTTTTCAGCCTGGATTTTGTCCTGTGATTATGAACTTTCTCCCATAAGTGAGAAGATCCTTTATCTCAGTTCCAGTTGTGATTTCTACCTTGCTTCTCCTGCTGTCAGTGTCCTCCTCCAACACTCCCCAATGTTGCCAACATTTGTTCCCAACTCATGCCCTACTCCCTCAGCTGCTTCTGCTGTTAATGAGCAACAGAGGTTACGCTACCCAGAGTTAATAGCACAGCATGTGTTAGGCAGCCACTGGCGGTGGTCCCTGTCACACCTTATGCTAACAAAATAACAAGTGCCATAGCAAGGGCTTCCCCCATGCCACAACGTGCCATGCAGGAGGATGAGGTGGTGCAGTGGCACAAGAGGCTTGAGCAGCTGGTCTGAAACCCCCAGGCCAGCTGCATGCAGGGGAATGGGGATAACACAACCAGACAGGTAACCTTGGGTTCATGCTCCAACATAGTGCACTCAAAAAAAAGGTAGCAGAAATGTCTAATATAAAAGCTGACTGATTCTGAGCATCAAGAGAATGAGCAGAGAGAAGAAGCTTTGCAAGGAAGGACAATATGATATACAGGAGTCCTCTTTAAGTCATAAATGTGCTCCATGGAGCAGCGATAATTTCAGGGCTGGATGACAGAGCTGTGCAGCAGTGTTTTCTTGTGTTACATCAATGACCTGGCAAGACATCAGCTAGAGCCAGCTAGGGAGAGCAAACCCTGACCTCCCATGGCTACAGTAGCCCCCTTTTGTATGAGATCTCTTTTCACAGCTTTTGCTTAGGAGGCCAGCCATGTAACGCCAGTAATGACTTCACCTGGGTATCACTTTGTGAATTTCACAGATTTTAGGCATTAGGGGAAAAAAGATCCACCCACCCACTCTGCAGGCTCCACGTGAAACTCCTGGCATGCTTTAAGAGAAGCACATGTTTCATGCAAATAAATGGTGTATTCAGAACTTGGGAGTTCCACCCAGCATTTCGTTTTGAAAATTACCATAATCATAGCAAACCCTCACAACATATTCCTGAGGTGTTGTGACTGATGGGAAAGATTTAATATCTCATAATCCCAAGGTCAGATCACAGATCTGCAGTTTAACTACAAGTCTGTGGAAAGTAGCATTTGGAAATGCTCTCCAGTTCTTTAAAAGCTTAATAGGTGATCAACAGGCTGTTTACTCATCCAACATTTAGATAAGGATTTCAGAGTACATAATGCTTTCATGCTAGCACTCCTGTCCCACAGCATTGATCTTGTTATTGCTTTCAGGAAATACATGTGAGACTTTCTCAGCCTAAAGGCATCCTTTCTTTTTTCCTTTCTTGAAAATGAAAGGTTTGAAGACCCTGCCCTGGCAGCAGACTTTATATAGGCAAAGGGACCGATCTACCTGCGGTGTGGGGGAAGATCAAGACCAGGGGGCTGGGCAATGTTCCCAAACTCTTCAGGAGTCTGCAGGGTCCCAAAAGCAAGCTCAGCTGGTTTATTTTATTTGGTCAAATAAATTCTTTGCCACCCAAACATGGGCCCTTGGCCCTGTAGCAGCCTTTCCTCAACATCACAGCCAGCCACGTGCACTCTGCCCCCCTTGGCTCCAGAGCCAGGGCATCCCACTACACTCAACTGCCTCAGCACTGCCACCAAAGTGTTTTTCTATACAATTAGTAGCAGCAGGAATCCTGTCAGAGCAAACTCTTTATGTTTATGGCACCGTAATGATGGCAGTTAAGGCAGAAATAATCTCACTGATCCTTGGTTAATTCAATCATCTGGAGAGCTTCAGACAACTGGTCCAACTGATCTAATCATGCCATGGGAGTAGACTAATGAACCACCAGATTGAAAAAAAAACAACTGCATCTCTTTTCCCCACAGTCCCACTGTATAACAAAGATGCTGGAAGTGGCTCTTTGCTCCGGTTCCTGGGATCCCCTCTCCCTTGAGAGCAGGCATCCTCTGTCTGATGGACATAAGGGACTCTGCTGTGTCTCTTTGCTTGAACCATACACACCTTTCAGAGGAGTAAAAATGAGGTGTCTGAGAACAGTATGAGAAGAGGTTTCTAATAATAGGAAATTCTGAGCATTTTCAGTGCCTGAGTTGTCATCTCTTCACAGGAAGCTGTAAGCACTCCTGGAAAAATGTGTTTTCTCTCCACGTTCAGGATTGAAACCACATTAGTGAAGACTACAAAAATCTGACTGTTGTGTATTTAGATTATGTGACACCCATAATAACCAACAAGAGCCTTCCCTTCCTCAATACACGCTTTATATTACTTGCACGGGCTTTTCAGCTGTGTGATTGTATAAATATTGGGTGAGCCTTGCATAGATTTGCTAATGTGTAAAACAGGCCAGGAGGAAAAAAAAAATATCAAAGGAAGCCATTGGCACGCCACTCCCGTAGCTTAAGCTTGCTTGCAATATTTTCCTTCTGGTGCCTGAAGCAACGGTTTGGTTTAACAGATATGCATGTTCAAAGATCTGTCTCTCCTTTGATGTTGTTAAATATGACCTCAAAATATATCAATGAAATTGCTGATAGATTTTCTCCATTTTATCAGTCCTCACATTTGCTCCAGATTCTTATTATTATCAAAGAAACAGGATGAATTAATGAATGATTCAATAACACATTCTGGTTTAGATCTTTGCCATCAAAGCCAACACCCCCCACCCCGCAACTTCAGCCCTGGTAAGTGACTGAGGCAAACTGAGCTGGCATACTGAAGGTTTGTGTTAATGGGCAAATCTGTACGCTTACTTTATGTTCATCTTCTAAATGGTAGGACACGAGCCACCTCCAGGCTAGAAGCTCAGAGATCTGACTCAAACAAATGAGCCACAAACCCAAATGTGTTTACACGGTGTCCAGACTGGACCTGCCTCATGTTCAGCCAAGCTGGAGCACTGGGAGTGGGCTGTGTCTGAAAGCACACACCTCGCCACACGCGCTTGTGGATGGGAACCACTAGTTATAAAATAATATTATTATTGTTAATGTCTTTGGGTTTTAAAAGAAAATTGATTCTAAATAAAAAATGCATTACAAGCACTGTACAGTTACTGATTAAAGTCGTGGGTTTAGAAACCAGCTCTGATTGTTCTTCTTTGAAAATATTCTTTTTTTTTTTTAATTTCTTCTGTCCTTTCTTCCTCAAATTGTCTTCCCTCTTTCCTGCCAATTTTCTTTCCTCTTATCTCTCATTTTTCATTCTTCTCTTTTTCCAAACAGATTTTGTTTGTACAATGCTACATGTTTTATCCATTCCCCTGCCATGCCCTGTGATCCATTCCTCTGCCAGCCCCTGGGATGGGGCTGTCCAGGGAGGCTGTTTCTGGGGGAGCAGGGTGGGGTGGCAGCTCCACTGCCAAGCCAGAGAAGCTGTAGGTGGCTTCTACAGGTCAGCACCCTCAGAAGTGCATCCCTCCAGGGAGAGTAACACAAATTCAGGTTTGGTTTTGGAAGGCTTTGGCAGTTTTCTCCTCGTGGCATTTTCCATGTCTTTTTCTGCACCCTCTGGTTTGGTGACCTTACCTTCCTCTGCATGGAACCAACTCACTTTCTTCTAATGAGATTTCCTCCCCCCTCCCCCATCCCCGCCATCCTGTTCTCAAAACATACTTCCCATAGCAACCACTACATCAATAGCCACGGCTATCACCTCATGCAGTGCTGCTGCCTACGAGATCTTCCTGAAGATAAAACCCAGCAGATAGTTTGCCCTAACTAATGTTTCTCGTGCCATTCATAGCTGGCCTCTGCCCACAGATAATTTCTCAGACGTTTGATGCATTCTGCCCTGTTGTGCCATACCCAGTTGTTGCAAACCAGTGCACAACTGAGACCCACAAGCACCGGTATTTGGCTCAGCAGTTGGAGCAGGACTACTTGGCTGGTGAGGGATGCTGCTTGCAGGTCAGGAGCATAAGCCTCATCTCCCAGAGGAATGAGGCTGTACATGAGGTTTTTTCTCTCTTCAGAGCACATTGTGCTGAGGACCCTAAGGCTCTCTCCGCTGCAGCAGCAGCACTTCTGCTTGGTCTCCCATGTGCTGGCCCTGTTGCTCAGAGTGACACAAACCCCACTGATGGTGTTCAATAAAATCAGGGATTTTAAACTTTCTGGCAACTGTTGAAGGTTGCATCTTATATCAGAACCTGAAGGACTTGTTAACTAATGTGGTTGCAAATACCTGAGAATCCCATTGACAATTAATCAACTGTTTCGTTTCTATGAATAATTAAAAAATCTTGAATGTTCTTTAAGGCTTTTGTTCTGTATATGGAAATAGGTTAAGCCACCACCTACAGCCCATTAGAATGCCACTAGTGACTTCTAAGGAGGTTAAGCAAATTCAGGGAACATATTCAACTCAGTAGGTGTAGCCAATTTATTCCCAACTCCTAAAAGAGTTTGCTGAGAAGACTTTTACCCATTAATAGCCTTGAACTTCCAGATGACATGGAAGAGTGATAATCTAGTGACAAAAGCTTTTTTAAAAGACTGTCAGTATGAACAATGCGATATAGGGGTATAGCTGCCTGACACAAATCCTGGGGAAAATAATGATGCCAAATAAAACTAGAGAATCAGTGCTGACAGAATTTTTTTCATTCAGAATGAATGAACAGTTCATTTGGGTTATCAGGTGATTAACAGTGGCCTGACTGCAGCATGTTTGTGTCTTTCTAGGTGGAAAAAAAAAGATATGAAGAACTTCTTTAGTGTATCAGAAAAAAAAAAGTAATTGAAAAACCTTCTTGGAAGGTAAATCCAGAAGAATTCAATTAGCAATTAGTTCTTACCAGCAAGAGCACATAGTAGGTCAAGTTGTTTACATAAATGAAGGATTTGCCATCTCTTGATGTTTTCCAGAGAAAACTGTAGTGAACAGGGTTGGGTCACAGGGCTGTGAAAAATGAGTGCAGTTGCCAGGCAGGGAGGCAGAACTGGTGGCAGTACCCCTGTCACACCACACCGCTGGGCATGGGCAAGTCACCCCCAGCTCTTTAGAGAGCATCCTAAAGTCTGATCTGCTGCCTTTCAGCTCAGGTGCTTTAGTCAAGGAGGCAGCTGAAATGCAAATGCTTGGAGACATCTGTGGGTGGGTTCTTTGGTGAGTTGCAGCTTATTTCAGATAAACAACTTCCCCTTTCTCGGGGGCTACACCCCCAAAGACAGGACATGGACATCCTGGCACTCCTGGCGGTAACATATGGCCATGCAAATTGCACCGGTTTGGTCTGGAGACCCTTCCTGTGTGTCAGCCTGCCAAGACTCAGCATGCTGACTGTTCTGGGCTTGGTTCTCACATTTCTCTGGGGCTTGGCCTATTTTCCCTGATTGTCCAGGAGTCTCATTTAATGCATTCCATGCATCCGTGAACCTAGAACATGGGCAATGCTTACAATCCCCAGCTTTCCAGGACGTGACACTTGCTGGTTTTGACTTTCGTGGCAGGTTTCAAATTTTCCACAAGGCATCGGGCACGGGTTCAGTAAATGCCCTTTCCAGCCATCCATCACCTGTGCACAACCCGGTCTCTTTCAGCTCTGTGCTCCTACAAAGCCCATGCTTGCGCACATAATATTCTTACTGTTGCTTCAGCCTGTTAGAAAACATTTTCCAAGATGCCTTTCAGTGCTGCCTCCCAGAAAGGTGATGACATGGGTCCTTTGTTTGCTTTAGTTCTGGTTCTGCCATTGCACTTCCAACAGACGTTCCTGTGGACTGGAAAGAAGTGGGAAAACATAACCTGCACCATCTGTGGCCCCTGAGAGTCTAATGACACCTTACCTCAGAGCCCACACATTCATCCCATGCCAAATGAGCCTTGGTGGTTTCTTCTGCTCAATCAACTGCTTCCCAAGACAGCCGTGTGACACTAAGTGCTCACTGTGCTCAGTGCCAGGTATCTGGTGAGCCAGCAGCCATGCTGCCTCAGCTAGCTGTCATCCATAAGCCCCCATTTTGTGAAGCATGGATGGCAGAAACTAGAGGAGCCTCGAACAGTCCTGTGACATGGTGCCTTCAGCTTGATTCTGGGACAGCGGGTCTGAAGGCAAGGGATTGCACTGCAGAAAACTGAGGTCTCACAGAGGTTAAGTGTCATTTTTTTTTCTCTGAATGCTGCTAAAATCTCTTCCTTTGTTCAAGCTGCAGTCAAGAGCATTCTGTCTGTTTTAAGGATTGAAAATGCAGAGGACACTGTGGCTGTAAGCCATCCTTCTTGCAGTCATCAGCTGAAAACATAATTGCAAGTATGCCCAGGTGAATCCCCCCAGGGTCCCAGAGACCACCAAGCACTTGGTTTCTTGGGGACTCCTGGTACATCATTTGAACACAGGGGATGGTGCTGAGGGGCTCAGCAAGGAGGCTCAGGGATGGAGACTGATGGGTCTGCAACACAGGGCATGGCTAGAGGGCCCTCGAGCAGCCTAGGAACGGCCATGGCTCACACAGGTCACACAACTTCCCTGAAGGGAGATGAAGAACTTGTCCCAAGATGAGTTCAGTAACTTTGTTTCCATGTGAAAGATCTTTGCACCAAACTAAACTGTTTCTGGCCAACCCCAGAGCTGAATTGGGGTATACCAGCCAGGCAGGAGGTCTTCTGCCTCTGAACATTTTTTCTTCTGTGCCAAAATGGTCAATCCTTTGCCTTTAGGCAGATCAAGCAAGAAAAGGACAGCTTTTTTTCTGATGATATTTGTGAAGTCTATGTTATTTACCCTGAAGAACTCATTTACTCAAAGAAGGACTCTTAATCCTGAGTATGAACAATTTAGAAAATACACATTTAAATGGCATAATATGAATTGATTGTGGTTTAGCCTAAAAAATAAGGTGAAATAGGTTTTTAGTTTCCTACCTGTGGTAGTGAGCAACTGAACACCACATTTTCCTGGACCTTTAGTTGCCTAAGCTGCTACAAAAATCTCAAAAGCCAACTAAAACAAAACACAGGTAATTGCAGAGAAGTTGTTGAAGTGATGGCGGTTTTTAATTTGAAAACTGAAACTAGAATTCCTGGCACTCTGAACACCACAGAACTGGAGTAGAGTGAAACACAAAAACATGGCGAAGCCATCCCATTGTGGTGCAGCCCCAGTTGTCCCCAAAGACATGGACTTTCTTTGCCAAGCTGGAGGATCCTGAATTTCAGGGGGCAGCAAATGTTCTAGAAATAGAGGATGGATGTATCTGGACAGGAATGCTGTGCCTTTACACCATGAAAGAAAGTTTAAATCATTATAAAAGACAGATTTCAAATTAATATATTGCAGTTATCTCATGTAACACGCCCTGGCTGGAGCAAGGCAGGTTGGGGTTTTCCCACGTCTGTGCTCCCACCTGGCTCTGAGAAGGTTGCACGGTGATCACAGAGGTTTCCCCAGAGCTTAGAGGCCTTGATGTCCTGGCTAACAACAGCCACAGAGTGTTAGGGTAACTGTCACTTCCCAGCATACACTATATTCATGCTACAATATTCGCTCATGAATGCCTTCGGTTAGGTGAGGAAAGCCTCCCACTTCCCAGCCCAGTATTTGATTTAGTATGTGCTTGGAGGGTGGCAGGGAGGAGAAGTGATTTACTAAGGGTTCAGATTAAAAGAACTTGCAGTGCCAGGTAAAATTGATTAACAGTTTGTTTTACATAAAATGTTAAATAAATAAAAATGTTGCTTTAAATACTACTAGGCAAGATTAAGATCAAATATCATCAAAATGCCAGAGAAACAATATGAAGGTTTTATTACGCAGCAAATAGAGGAAATGTAGCTCTCTCTGCACAGCAGGGTGGAAGAGGAACCAATCAATAGGGGTCTAATGAAAGTATTGAACAATTAAATTGCCTCTGGCATTGCAAATGAGAGCTGAAGACAAGTGCATGTCTGAAACTCGATTTACAAGGTCAGAAGAGGACTCAGGCAGTGTGCAGAGAAGTGGCATCAGATCATGCTTAAGAGATTAAGAATATTTTAACTGAACAAAGACCCCCCAGCTGGGAAAACCTATGGATAACTTATGTTTGTATTTTCATCATTTATCCAAGGAAAGAGAGTTCATTCCAAGAAAAGAAAGGTGTGAGCAGGTTTCGCTCCAAGAAAAGTTTCTGCTTCAGATTTTAATTTGAAAATAATATCTGATTTCATACTTTATGGGATTTAATTTTTTTTTTTGCTTATTCTTGAATTTTTAAT
Source organism: Heliornis fulica (assembly GCA_013399135.1). Classification (NCBI taxonomy): domain Eukaryota; kingdom Metazoa; phylum Chordata; class Aves; order Gruiformes; family Heliornithidae; genus Heliornis; species Heliornis fulica. Next base: position 408,416 of record VXBZ01011013.1, on the reverse strand, counting down.
GTTTTGTTCCCTGTTTCACAGATGCTGCTAGGACTGGAAGTGCTGCATAGTTAGGCTAAACTCTTCCCAAAGTATTTTCAGCCCAAGCAGAAACAGGAACCCCCAATAATCATAAGAAAAAAACTTTGTTCTAACCCAGCCACAAGGTTTAGGGACTTTTTAGCTGCTTATCTAATCACCTGTTGTTAACTCTAAGTGGATTTTGCAGGATTACTTACCAGTGGCACTTGTGGTATCTAGAGGCATGAGACACTTGAATTTGTTTAAAATTGACTTTAAATATTAAGATGACATGACCTGTGAACCAAAGTTGAAACATTTTCACTCATGGAAATGAGGAGAGTTACGCTACGAACTATGGACTGTTTGTATATATATCAGAATATTTTGTCTGGAGAGATCTGTTTCTCTGTGAGTGTGGAGAGTGTGGAAAATGTGGAAATACTAAAGGTACATTTTCAGGTAGGTTCATCCTGAGATAGAACAGACCCTAGTCAGTAAAACTGAACTGACTTACACCAAAGATTTTGTCCAGTGCTGGGTTTTCCATTTGAAAACAAAAACTTAAATTGGATTCTTGCCTTTGTAACATCCTGCAGAAGGCTGATGGGACTGTGGGCCTTTCAAGTTTGTGATCTGCGGCACTAAAAGATCCAGTAGCCTCCTTGACATCACACTCAGCAGGTTCAGCATCAAGCAACACGGTGATCTCACTTTCTGTCCCCAGCACTAGCAGAAGGGAAAGCGCTGTAACAGGCTCCGTGTGAGGACATAACAACTTGCACATCAAAGAAATGGAATCTCTTAAAAGAAAATCGATCCAGCATTTGATGCACAATGTTTACTCTGACAATATTATTATTGTAACTGGGTTTCAGAGATCACTGCAACTAAGATGTGAAGCTCAAACAGGAGTGAAAATATTTCCTGACTGAAAACTGGAACAGAAGTCCAGATGGTGCAAAATGGCTTTCACATGAGAGAAAATTAAAAGCTGCTTTCCTCCTGAAGGCAAAAAATAAGTTTTCTTGTATGAAACACTATTAAAATCAGCATGCAGGGGTTTTCTTTCTGTTAAATTCTTTCTCTCTAGTTCTCAAACCTTAATTTCCTAGCCCTCAAATTTCCTCAGTCTAAATGCTGAGAAGATGTCTCACCTTCTTCTTCCTACCATGAACTGCTCTCTGAGTTTGTGCCTTGACATCACCTGCATGAGTCATGGCAAAGAGTTGAAAGGGGAGGCCCATCCAATTTCCCCTCCACTGGTATCTCCGTTTTCTCCCCTGAGAGAGTGAACATGGGCTCACCTCACTCGGGAGCTTTGGCTTCCCAAATTGCTCATCTCTTTGTGAGGCAGAGAACTTCTCCTGGTTGTCGGTGAATTGAGAAGTAGGCAGTTGCACATGAGCTCAACTATTTGAGCTTCTCACACAGTAAAATTCATGTCCAACTAATCCATAGCAGTTTTGCTGATCTTGTACGTATACAGGACATAACCCAGTTTGCCCAGCATGTTTTGACAGAAGGACCAGTAAAACCTTCGCTGTGGAAATGCACTGTATGCTCAGTTAAGGCTGCTGGCAGCAGGTGCTTACTACTTTCTGCTGAGGTTTTATCAGCTGTCTATCAAACCCAGAAAGTCCTGCAGCTGAAAGCAACTGATACAAAGGAGAGGTGTGCCTATCTGCAGGAGGATGAGGTGCTAGGCCTGCAGCCTGGCTCTAGTCTTCCTCTGAAATTGTCCAGTGATGAAGCAAAGCAGACACAGTGAAGTCCAAGGCCACGAGTAATTCCTGCTTGATGCAGAAATGACCAAACCCTCAAATGTCATCAGTACCCTGTTGTTTAACATTACCTTGGATCCTGAGAGTTGGAAAATGGTAAATGTGGCATCAATATTTAATAAGACCTCTTGGGAAATCTGGAGATTTAAAGAGATATAAATCTGCCTTATATAGTGAGCAGATTAATGGAAACAGTATTAAAAAAAAGATAAATATGTTGTGCAGGGAATGAATCAATGTGACTTTTAGAGTAAAATCTATTGGAGTTATTTGAAGATATCAGCAAATGTACAGTTAAGGATGAGCTAATCACCAAATCACTTTAACAATGACTCTCCTCAAAGTGCATTAAAGAAACTAAGCAATTATGGCTATAAAATTAGTAGAGTAATAGGAAATGGAATAGCTGTAGAACTACATAAAGGTTTATAAGTGATCATTATATGAATATGAGGAATTAGGAGACAACTTCTGCTGGTGATATTGAATTATTCAGAGTAGTCAAAGCTAAGTCCGTTGAGAGCTGTAAAAAGATTTTTTTTGAGAGTATCAGTAAATAATGCAATTGCTGAAGAAATTCAATGCTGATAAACACAAAGCAGTGTATGAAGGGAAACCTACCCTAATTACACATTCAAGATAATGGTCTCTGTATGAGCTATTACCACCCAGGAAAAAAGGTTTTACAAACACTGAATATTTCTCTGAATATTTCAGCTCAGTTCAGGGCATTGATCAAAAAGCTAAACTGAATGTTAGCAATTACTAGGAAAGAAACAGGGAATATAGAAGGAGAGATGATCTATGCTGGCACATCCACCTGGAAAGTCTGTCCTAGAGCTAGAGAGGTGTAGCAGGGGGCAACAAGGATAAAAATATAGATGAAAAAACACAGAAATAGAGACCGGATCCCATGGAGGAACACATACTCCAAATAAAAGAGCAACAGCAGGCAGGCTACCTGCACTACTAAGGAGCTCTAAACTGAGTAAGGGCTAAGGGGCTAAGGAGGATAATTCTCTGGCCACTGGTGGGAAAGATACTCCTGAAACATGAAAATTGCCTCAGGCTACGAAACAGCTACATCTTACCACTTCACATAGGCTGTCCTGAGTTTATGGAGTCTGAGATAGTAGTTTTACTGGTAATTTGATTGCAGCTTGGTGCTTTTTTTGTGTGTGATTGAATTTATAGTACAGCACATTTACAAAGTTGAAAGAGTAAAGATAATAAATCTCACAACTTTTACAAACTAGTTGAATTAAAAGCTAAATAATGTAATATTTTAAAAGACATATAGAGCGTCAAGGTTGGGGCTTTTCTGAACTGGATATGATTTCCGTATCAATCCATGGAGGATTTCCCTTCCAAGCACTCATCCATTCGTCCCCCTGAGCCACATAAAGATTTTCTACTAAAGAGATCCCTTTGCAGTAGGTTCCACAGACCTGTTATCGTCTGCAGGGCAAACTCATCCTGCTGTTTGCTTTATGTCCTGCCAACTTCTGACGTCCTTTCCTGCAGCACAACATATTGAAGGGATCCAGGCTCTTGGAGAACCAAATAACAACAATATGGACACAGTTTGTTGCCATGTATTTGAGAAGGACTATAATTTAAAGGAACATAAATAAGAAAGGAATATAACAGCAAAGGAACGTGAAAAATACGTACTCTCCAACTAGCAGGTGGGGTGCATTAAGAAGAACCAGACTCTCCTGTTTGCTGTAGCAACACTATTTCACCCCCAAAGTAAGTGGAAAAACAAAAGGGTAATTTCTGTTGCAATAATTATGCAGGCAACATTTGTGCTTTCCTGACAACCCAGTAAGGACATTTTCTTTTATAACATGTCTTCTTTCCTTCAGCCACAAATCCATCACGTTAGCTATTTTGCCTGGCATACTGCATTTGGCCCTCTGGTCTGGTAGAAATACACTTGCTCTGGGAGGGTATAAATCACACCAGTTGCTTCCTCATGAGCAGGAGATGTTGCTAACAGCACCATGCCTGTACCAGTCAGAATGGCATGATTGCTCCTTGGCTGATGGCCATGGCCCCTGGGCCTCCCAGGTGTCCAGGATTTCCAGTCTCCTGTTTGAAAAACAGAACTAGCCCCAACTTCTTGCTGGGAACATCTTTCTTACCCAACAGCCACCTGTTCCCGATTCAACACAGCAATAAAAGTACAGCTGTCAATCTCAGTGCTTAAACGCTTTGGGCAGGGTTTGCTGCAGGGTGCTGAGAAGGGTGGTATGGTTTGCTGTTTCCTATGTGTGCTGTGGGAATTGTGGCAGGGCATGTGAGGAACTGAGGCCACTCAGCATTTTGCAGCTCACCTCTACTTCCATAAGAGCTGGGATGACAGCAAATAACACTCTGTTTGTTATGGTTAAGTAGGTCTGAGTTTTTCTCTAGCTCATTAACTCCTTTATGACGTCAACTGTCTTTTACTGTAGTCTTCTTATGTCTCTCCTCAGCTCTTTGGAAATCATTTTTGGTTTTGGCAATCAGGCTGGTAATCAAAGCCTCCAGTTTGAGACACAGGCAGAACCTCACAGAGTTCCTGAAGGGTTGATTGCTGGAAACTGGGAGGATCTGCCAGGGAGAGACACATTCAGCTGCCCCTGTTTAAGAAGCTACGGCTCTTACAAGCCAGCACCAAGGATCTTTGCTCTGACGCAGCGTGTACATTCACATGAGTAAAGTAGATGGGGAAAATTTCTGGTTGAAACTGTGTGCTTCTCATGTGAGCTGCTGGTCGGTATGTGCAATACCTGTTCAGATGGGGAATAACTTCCTGTTCTCACTGGGCTCTGAAATGCTACAGGAAGGGAAACAGCCAAAAACAGACAAAAAAAGTTAAGTTCCTCTAATTTTTTGTTTGTCATAAAAACTGGTCTGATTATCCTTGCATAATTTTATGCATAATGATTTTTGAGCCCATAAAAAGCCACAATGTGGCTTGTGGAGAGAATCTGCAAATATATACACAGATTTGCTTTGCAGTTATTCAGCTGTGTTTATCCCAGAGGCTCAGGCCAAGAGTTATACAAGTATTCACTGTGGGCCTGAGTCTAGTTTCATTTCTGTTAATGTAAATATCCTACCCTGGGAGTGTTTTGTCTATAGACTGTTAGGTGAATTTACCTAATAATGTATTGTAGCAATGGTATTTTCAGCTTTTAAACACATTCCAAGGTAGTCTGATTAAAATTTGAGCTATTCTATGCATCATGCCAGCAGCCCAGCCTGTAAACAAGAGCCTAATAAATATTTACTAGTTCAGGTTTGGGTTTCTACTTCTACATCAGTCCTCTGAATACAGATATCTGGGTGGTGAAAAGTTGCTTTGATTTGAAATCAGTTTTTCTAACTTTCATGTCTCCTAGCCCAGGTTTGGTTAGCTTCTGGGTGAGCTTTCACACTGAGTTGCTTTTTCTCTCCAGTAAAGCACCTCATGGTTCTCCCATGTATGGGCAACCCCCTCCTTGTCATACAGGTGATGTCCTGCAGTTGCAGTAGAAAGCTGAGGGAATACAAGTGGGCGGATGAGCCCAGTTCCATGCGTGACCATGCAGGAGTCTCCAGGGTAGTGACGAGGCCCGTGCTTGGTGCACAACTCGTACAATTAATAAAATGTCTGGACAGCAGCTGAACCACTGGTAAGCTTTTCCCTCTCTGTTTTAAGAAATGGTTCCTTTATAAAACTTCTGAATTTATTTGTATGATTCCCAGGGGAAGTGTTGGCTAGAGCCAAAGTTTCTTTATTCTCGGGGAGAGTATAACTTAGCTGCTGTGACATATTCACACCAGACTGCAATAGGTCTCTTTTGGGCCTGTGGGGTTTTTTTAACTGGTCTTATGCAAACCTCCAAATCTCAGTGACAGGGAATGTGAAGGATGAGTTATGCAAAACAGCCAACCATGAGCATTTCCATGTGGCATATCCCCCACCAGAGGAGCACTGCAAGATGACTCCCAGGCAAACCAGAGAAAGGCATGTGGAGATTTTTTTAATGTCCATCTCCCTAGGTTTCCATTTTATTTTGGTCATGTGCCTCCCATGCCTCTCTGACCAACCCTCTGAGGACAGCCATGACTAACGCAATCTTCTCTTTGACTTCATTAGAGTGGTAAGAAAATGCCAAACATTTTTATGTTTCTATGAGGTTTGCTATGGTTTCTTTCAAGAATAATGATTAACAAGTGTTAACTAACACTTTACTGAACCTTCCCTTTTCTAATTCTTGCAAGGACCAGTTTGAGTCTGGAGTATTAATAGAAGCATTAATACACTCATGAATAAGCTAATGAGGCTCTCCTGCCTAGTATGGGACACCCACAATGATGCCTTACCTCCTCTTCCCTTCCTGTGACTTTGCCTTTGGCTCATGGCAAGGCCAGCCCCAGCAGTGACCCTACCTCCACTGCAGGTTAGCTGCTCTCCCACCCTGGAGCCAAGGTCCTGCTTGCACATGTGCCCTTGCCCAACTCTCATTCAGGCTGCTGGGAAAGATGTCAGACACCGTGGTGGGAGGTTGGCAGTGCAAAACTTCTGTGCTGGGAATCGCTGGGTTGCACAGTGTGTGGACTGGTGGTGGTGGCAGCTCAGCTCTGCGGAGGCTCCAGTCCAGGGGAGCTGGTTATGCTTAGCTCCGGTACAATGCTTAGCTCTATAGTTTGACAAATCCTGGTTTTTAATATATTATGTAACAAATTACCACTTCATGCTTTTGAGTTGTGCACATATAGTTTGTAGAGTCTCTTTGTGCATGGTTAACGATGCTCAAACAAACTGACCTGAAAGCAAGACCATTAGATGTTTTGAGCTAGGACCTACTTGTGTTCACCTTCTCAGCTCACGTTTTCCTGTGCTGGTGGGGCAGGTTGTTCGCCAAGCTTGACAGAGCACATTGCTCTTCTCCACAAAGCCAGGAGACTCCTCAGATACGGTCTCTTAGTCTCCCTTCGTGACCCTGGTGACTTCACTGACTACAGAGAAAATCCTTCGTTCCTTTAATCCCTCGGGCTCCAGTCTCTGTTACTCCATCAGTCTCCCTAGCATAAATTACTAATGTATATAAATTATTAACTTACACTGATGGTACAGAAATGCTGCACTAGTAAAAAAACCCAGAAGCTTAACAAGTACTTATGTTGGAGCATCTCTGCAGTTATCACAGATGAAAGTAATTTTCCAAGAGCCTGAAGTTACAGGATAGCAACAAGTCAAAAGGACACAAATTGACCTGTGGCTTCACCATGAATATTGTATGTGTGACTCATGAAACCCAGTGATGTGCAGTAATGTGTGTTTAGTCTTGTTACTTTTGACAGTAATAAAACCTCATACACCAAAAATGCAAGAAGTGTATGTCTGCTACATCTACCACTAAAAGCAGTTTCAGTTAGGTGTTTCCTTGATTAACACATTTGGATGGTTTAAATGTAATGGAGTTAAACATATTTGAGACCTTTCCTGCACCTGGAGTTTTGTCAGGCAGGGTAAAAATAAGAATACCTGGATTTACTAAAATAATGAATCCACTTTTTGATTTTGCACCTTCCCTTTCAAAATGCTTTCCTCTGCAATACTACCCATTTGGGATGCTGCTTTAGGCATTTTCCACCTATTCCCTTGTCAGCAGTCATTCTACCAACAAGAGTACCCACCCCGGTGCAGTGCTACATCTCATTTTAGGACACAGTGGTAAAGCAGCTTCTCATTTGCCTAGTTACCATATTTGCTTCTTGATTCTTCCTGGTTTTGCAGTGGATGGTTTTTTTGGTAATTCAGGTAAATAAGTTTGCTGGTGTTACCTATACAAAGAACCAGGTATTTCATCTCATCTTGCCTGTGGCTTGTGTTCTGATTTACCGCACTCTACAAGCACAAAGAAGTGCAGAGAGCAGCTTGGTGCCACAGCCGTCACATTTGGTCTTTTGCAGCCATTCATTCACTCATTTGTTTCTGGAGGAGGGATGGAGGCTGCAGACCCCAGGACTTCAGATTATCTAAGATTCATTTCTGCAGCTCTCTGCACATTTAAGGATCTGTCTGCTTGGTGGACCTACATGACCAAACATATTAGCAAAAGGAGCCGTGAGGGCTCGCTTTGTTTCTTTGCTGTGTGCTGCTCCTCTAGAGATCACCTCCCTCAGCTTTGCCTTGGCTTTGCCTTGACTCAGCCCCTGTCTGGCACTATTTCTCACAGCCCTTCGCTCCAGTGCTTTGCCCACGCGGCATTTCAGGGCCACGCGCTGGTTCAGCCTTCCCTCCGGGATGTATCTGATTGGAAAATGTGACTGGGAAACAGGACATTTGCCTGTACAGTACAGCTGAGTGACAAACACACGTGTGCACCATTCCTCTGAGACCAGGCAGGAATCTCCATCATTTTGCTTCATTTCATCTTTTATTCTTCTAAACATTTGGACTTATTGCATCTTTTTTTTTTTTTTACACTGACAGCTATGGTCAAATTTTATCAGTAGCTGCTGGCATTTCATCATGGCTTTGTTTTTCTGCTGCAGGTTGGTTGTCTGAGTTATGACTGAAGTTTAACTGTATCAGCGTACTTTCTCCTTCTCTGACTGTTTCAGTGCCTGAAGTTCTCTATGTCTGGGAGAAAGAAAATCAGAAAAACAATTCTGAAAGCACAGTGCTTTCCCTGACTTTTAATTCAAATTGTAACTTTTGTTACAAAAAAACCCCACCAGAATCTCTAGAGTCAATCTTGACCTCAGAACACCTCTGCCTTTCTTACATGAAAGAAAAACTCTTTTTATTTGAAATAAGCTTCTGCTGAAATCCTCATGGGTCGTTTCTTAATTGCCTCCTGGTAACTATCCTAATTCAGCATTTTTGATTGGTTTAATCCTTAATCCCCAGGAGCCAAAAGAGGCTTTATTCTCCAGCAATGAGGAGGGTTCCTCGCAAAAAAACAGTTCCACATCACAGTCTCTTGCTAACGAATGTAGTGTCCAAGAGTCACTACACAAAGCACGTAAACTCCAGTAGGAGCAGAGAGTGGGATGCAGAAGTCAAACGGCGGCTTCTCGCCACAGAAGTATGTGCTTATCAGTGCCAGAGTGCCCTTTTGGCTGTGCCAGGAATGGCAGGCGTATCACTTTTTGTTTTCCTATGTACTGGTCTAATTATTGCTCCGCTGTGAGTGCGTTTGATTCCTCAGCCCAGCAGTCTCTCAGGACTGATTTTCATTCAGTAGAAATGTTCTCATTATAAAGACTTAACATGAGGAGAATATAAATGAGAAGATGAGTGCACACTAAGAACTTGCTTATACAGAAACTGCATTGATCAAAGGAGCAGCAGAGTAAAACACGTGTCAGCATTAGCGCGCTCCGATTTCCAGGGTTCAAACAGTTTCCTTTCCTGAAAGAATGGTGTGACTCCTTGCCTCTGAAACCGGGCCAACAGAACGATTTTAATTGAAATAAAAGGTGCAGAGCACTTCTATAGAACATTATGGCACGATACTAAGGAGCTCTCTGAAAGCCAACGCACATAGTTTCAGTGATTGCCCCTGACCACTTTGTGAAACTTTCTGGAAGAATCAAAATTGCAAAAGCTTTTCACAAAGTAAATTACTACATGACTGTGACCTAGAATGATTTTCATAAAGCTAAACCAACAGATACTTTACCTGACTGCACGAATCACACAGCTGAATGACTCCTGTCTGGGTTCTGGGAAGATGCATCCCTCGGGAGCTGCTTTTGTCCAATGGTTTTGGGTTATTTCTGCTGCCTGAGGATCAGGCAGTGGCCATCGCTAGATGAAGCCTCCAGCAAACTACCACACAGGACGTCCGTCTTCTGAGCTCTGACGGTGAGAACAGACATGTCTCTGCAAAGGCACTAACCACTTTGGGATTTCAGTGAGCTTCCCTCCTCCTCCTCCTCCAAAGGGATGGAAAGAGCTGAAAGTGACAGCACAGGTTGGGATGACATGCCATTAACAGCTGAGCAGAGAGAAAGGGCAGCCAGAGAGAAAAGACTGCTTTGGGAAAGCTTGTACAAGACAAAGTCCCAGGCCAGAAGCAGCTTCGTGAAGCAAGCTTCAGGTGTCCTCTGGCTACCTGGCTCCACCTGAGGCAACCAGATTCCCTCCTGGACTCCACAGAGCTGGAGCTGGCTCTGCAGGTAGAATTTCAGCAGCAGTGAGACAGTTGCAATTCACATTTCTCGTCTGTATTCGTGGCCATAACTGAATTTAAGAAGTGAATGTTTTTACTCAACTTCAACTTACAAGGTCTGCTGAGCACTGTGGCATTGCTCTTCTTTCTCCTGCTTGCTGACTATGTAGCTCTGTAGGAATCTCTCAAGGCCTTTATAAAAAACAGAATTCTAACAAGGCTGTATCGAGACTGACATAGAAACAAAATGGTTTTGTTCTTGTCACCCGAAGCATGGCTGACACACTGTGATCCGTGACACACTCACATGGCCTTTACACTAAAATAGCACACATAAAAGTGTGCACAGTTACAATCAGAAACTTCTATAAATACAGAACATAAAGCCTCCTGAATACTAACTTCCAGGTCTGTAAGACCTTTCCCTGAAGTAGTATTTTACCACTCAAAGCCTCATGCTTTCTTTCGTAGGGTCCTTAGTAGATTATCCAGTGTGTGTCTCAGTGCCTGCGTACCTGGATAAACAGTGTCTGAATCTGACCTTCAGGGTTTTTTTAGCTTTATACCACTCAGACAACACAGAAAGGACTCTGTGTAGTGGCCTTACCATGTTCATCTGCTGCGTTACTGTCTAGCTACCAGACTAAGCATCCCAGTGCCATGTTCACCCATGCTTAGAGACACTGGTTTCTAAAACTGTTCCCCTCCCCACATCAGAGAATCCGTGTCTGTTGGTCAGGACTTAGATGGATTTACTGATCTCTCTGGTTACTCTGTCTTCTCTTGAACACCTCTGACACAGCAGTGCAGCCAATTTATGGCAAGGGCTGCTCAGGTATCAAACGTATGGCTTCTGCAACTTTCGTGGTCCATGCCTAGACCAAGGCTAGATGACAGAAACAGTTTTTCAGAGGGCCATGACAGCCCAAAGAGTTCCAGATAGGCTAGTCCTGGAAGCTGAGCTACTGCTTTTAAATGTCTCACAGACATCTCTAAACACAGGAGCGTAGAAATACTCGAGTAGAATCAAGCTAGAACTGAAAACAAAACATGGACAAACTTGCACCATCTGTTTTGAAATGCCAGCTCTTTCCCTGAATAACCAGTGTATTGCTACCTCAAGACATTCCTCCCCAAAAAAGCACTCAATCAAAAAATAGAATTGCTTTCTGAAAATGACTTGTGAGTGTGAGGAAGGCAACATATTTGTTCTGGTGTGTGCAGCTCAGAGATTCACACCTGCCTATATTAGGTTTGGTCTCTGTGTATCTGCATTCTTCAATGCTCATCTCACAGCTCCACACAAGATTTATGCTTCAACTTGGCAGTCAGGCTTCACCACCAGTAGGGAAAAAAAACAATAATGAAGAAAGCAAGGGGGTATGGTATGGTCATAGAAGAATGAATCCAGATGTAGGTTGTTTTTTGTGTTTTTTTTTTTTTTTTGGTAATCCTATTTTGTTTTCAATTTCAAGTAAATTAGTAGTGATGTCTTTTCAAAACCAGAAATATATTACGGTTGCTATTTTATGTGACCATGAATGGTTTTGAAACAAGAGCCCTGTTGACTGTCATAGATGAAAACATCTGAAAAATAAAAGATAAAAAACTTAAAAAATTTAAGTTGCTTAAATACAGGTATCTGTCTTTTTAGAGGCTCTGGGGTATCCTACCCAGTTCCTCAACCCAAAGACCAAATGTTTCCTTCAGGATTTGGGTTGTATTTGCCAGACCCACACCAGGCTCACTGCAGGGCATCTCAAATGGTACTAGATGCCTATATTACAGTCCCCTATACTTTGATTTTTCAGAGCTGCTATTCTTGATGCCAGCCATATGAACTGTGAAGGAGCAGTCTCTAACAACCAGGTCACTTATCAAAGTGTCTGGACATAGATTTAGTAATTAGTATCTACAGTTTTACTTGAACCTTGCAGACAAGGACTGTTAGAAGCTGATTCAGCTGAGATTCAGATACAATACGATAATTTGGTTTTTTTTTTGTTTTCCCAGCTGATTGTTTTTGTGCTGTCATGTACAAGATGGATTTAAATTTGAGTAGCATTCTCCAAATGAACTAGTACTCACTAATGGTTGATATAAGAAAGAAACTTATTTTACGCAAGTTTCATTCCAGCATCTCCACTCAGTCTATGCAACAAGGGAACACACTGAGCTCAGAGACTCACTATGCAGGGAGTTGTAGATCCACTTATCAATGTTCAGGTTTTTATCTCTGGGAACGATGGCAAACTCAGATTTACTTTTTTTTCTAGCGCAAATTTGAATCTAATTCTTAACCTCAAAATCCATTTTTGAGGTTGAAAAGCAGGTATGGAACTCTAGGAAGTTGTGCCAGCATTTCCCTCTAATTCCATGCTGCCCAGAGTAGAAAAAGAATCTCTAGAGTTTCAAAGGTTTTCCATTTAAATTAATAATGTCTTGGGACTAGCTTATGCACATGAATTTCCTCATCAATTTCAGTACGCAATCTCTAGATCAGTCTCCTGGCACAACACCCATGGTCACCTCAATGGTATGATTCATACAAGCACCGTTTCTGTCAGGTTTGTTACTTGCAAAGTACCTTATTTTGATAAAGTCCATTTGGAGACAGGTGAAAACATACACAAAGGGCAAAGGAAAGAATACTTTATTGTGAACATGGCTTCAGAAATGTGCAAGATGTATTGCAGAACATACTGCTATAGATCGAATGAGGAAATAAAGGGCTACGATGGATGAGAGAAACGATCAGAGCTTGAGACCAATGAAGAATACACACACAGATGTTGTAACAGCACAGTTCTGGTACCAAGCATGACATGTATCATATAGCATTTTTGATAAGAGGCAATTTTAAACAAGGTTTGTACAAAATGCAAATATTGGACCTGGACTGTTGTACATCCAAAGCATCTGTGAATCTCTCAGGCTTGTGGAGGAACGATGAGAGCAAACTGGCACCCCACCTCAGGCAGCAGGCCGAGATGGGAGAGAGAGAGAGAGCCAACATCAAAAACAAAAGACAAAAACACTGTTTGACCAAAGTAAAAAGGCAAGTATTATCTCATGGAATATTATTATTTTCACAAATCTTAATTGCAGCGTCCTGACTCCACTAAAGCCAATGAGAGTCTCCCATTGAGATCTGTGGAGCCTGAATCTCACTCTGAAATTTAAAACATTCTTGCATTAGTGTAAACATCAGCAGGAACAACATGTCAGCATATATACAAGTATTCAATTGCTGTTTAAAAAAAAATAAAAACCAAACAGTGCTAACCCAAAATGCCAGTACATATCCAAAAGGCAGATAATTAAAAGAGTATTTTTTCAAATATACATTTGAAAGTATTTAAAATCATCCATTTTTAAATATTTGTCTATCATCATGAGGGAAAGGATCAACGTTAAAAACTGGAATTGTTTGCAGTGATAGATGAAGGGCATAGTGGTTGCTCAGATTTACTTGAAGCAAGTATCCTTCCGCTTTGGAGTCATGTCATATACCTGCATGTTCAAGCGCGTTTCACAGCCGTGATGAGGGTTGGCTGTACTTCATCATTACGAAATATACTCCTTCCATGCAAGTATTTCAGCATTATTCCTCATGAGTCATTTACACCCATTCATGTTCTCAGCAAAAAAGAAACAGAGGAAAATTCACTAACAAAATGTTTTTTGTCTTTGAACAACCTGATAAGATTTTACATCTTGGCAATTTACAATTACGTATTTGGAGATCCAGAGTCAACAGGACTTTTCCGTGTACTGTTAGAGTTGTGCCCGTCGTCAGACAGTTCTTTGCTAATTTTCATGCGGATTTCAGGACTGGATAACAGCTTCTTTATGTGATTCAGTCTGGATGACAGGGCCTGTGTTTCGCTGTGCAAAGCTTCCTTTACTAAGTCTGCTTCATGGCTCTTTCCTAGAGGAAAAGAACAATATAATACATTTTATAACAACTCACGTCATTTAGAGTCATCAATGTATGGAGATAAAGAGATCGTATCTGGTTTGGGCAGTATTAATTGCTTGGCCTTTTGCTCACATAGATTTCTTTTATAAAAAGGAACTTTGTCAAAAAATATAATTTACATCAACAAATGCTACCAAAAAGTAAAGAAGAGTACAGCGTCACATTTAAGAGAAACTCCTGCCATACCACACACTGTGTAATAGTATCTGCGAGGAATAGCTGTAGTGGTAATTTTTAGCTTAGGGTTGGCTGCTGTTGAGTAGGAAACAGCATGTGCTCCAGCACGGAGTGAGCAGCCCTGCGGCAGTGCCAGACTCTCGGGTGGAGGGCGTCGCTTCCACTTATGGCAAAGCCTCTTCCACGGCTGTATGTGGCAACCCAAAAGGCAAACACAAAGGATTCAGTTTCTCTTCAAAAGCAAGGAAGGGACTCTTGCTATCAAGAGACAGTGAAGACTGGAGGTATCTGCTTCACCATTCCTGTCCTTTTTCCACCGTCCATCTCTCCCAGCGTTCAACAGACTTTCAGCACTGCAAGCGCTTATGAAACCGGCAGACAGCGTCCTTTGATTCAGAGCAAACTTGTGATAAGAGACTCACAGAGCAGACTGCCTGTCACCCAGCACCACTTAGCAAATTTCAGCAGGGGGCCGGGACATGTTTTTGTGGTTATTCTTGTTGGGAAGTTCGCTCCCGGGCTCTCTGCACCACGTTCACTTGCTGTTGTCATTGTCGCTCTCGTTCTTACTGCCGCTTGCTGCTTCTTCGGTTTTCCCGGGGCTTCCATCAGTCTGTCTGGTTTTGTTTTGCGTTTCTTCCAAATACTGCTGTACGGCCTTCAGCACCGCGTTCTCCACCAGCCTCTTGCTGAGGCTCACCAGCTCTGCATCGTCCAGCTCTGCTGCATGCTTTTCACCTATGCGTCACAACAGACAAGAGAAGGAATTCACTGCCACCGAAAGACTGCAGCCGTAACTGTCAGGAGTCTCCGGCTGAGCTGAGTTTTAAGTTAATAGCTGCCTCTTCCTTACTGTAAAAAAAGGTATTTCTCCCTCCTTAAGCTCTGAATCAAAAGCATTTCATGAAGATGGG
The DNA here is from genome assembly GCA_013399135.1 of Heliornis fulica. NCBI lineage: Eukaryota > Metazoa > Chordata > Aves > Gruiformes > Heliornithidae > Heliornis > Heliornis fulica. The sequence goes on along the minus strand of VXBZ01011013.1, from coordinate 393,397 downwards.
TAACTGTATCAGAGCAAAAATATTTCACTGCTCATGTTTACTCTAACACCCCAGTGAGAGTGACTGGCTAACACATTGAGCACTCATCCAGCCTAGAAGAGTAAGGATGTAAATTTAATTTCTCCTGGCCAACAATCCCCTATGCCATCCAGGCACACAACAAAGAACACAGTATGCAATAAATTTACCTTTTAGCAACTTCTTACAGTTAGCTGCTCCTCTTTCATGATTTTGCCTAACAAATCTAAAATCTTCTACCAATTTATTCACTGCTTGTTATTTGTTCCTCACGTGAAAAATTACTAAAATACTCTATGCACAGGTTAGACATTTTCTTTCTAAACCTAATGGGAAACTTGATAAAATCCATGCGTTCCCTCCCTGTCTTCTCTTCTGTCTTCTAGCATAAGCCCCTGACATTGAAGGAATGCAAGTTCCAGCCATCTATTCTTAGATATCTGCTGATAAAAGCAAGAAGCTGGCATTTCCCTGTTCTGCTAAGTGTTCACTTGAATAAACATATACAATGAAATAACCGTATGCATATTGAGGATTCTCATACATCACTGCACGTGTTCTAAAATTGTACTTTTCCATTAATCATTTTCCTAATAAACTACACAGCCTGCTACAGCATCCTCCTGTCTGATTTCCACTGGCCCTATAATTTGTCTCTTTGCAATTTCTTGCACTAGGTAAATAGCTGTCTCTCTCCATCTGTATTTAAAGGCCATACTTTTAATGTCCTTTTCTGGAGTTAGCACACTGCAACCAGCAATAAGAGACTGCTTAGTCACACACATCTGGTGAAAGAGATACTATTGTATGCTCTCAGCACAAAGCTTTGTACTGTTCAATTATCTAAATTTGCTCTTTTTCATATATGTAAATTTATTCAAGTTTGCCAGTACATCTAGATTATAGTTATAAAGGATTTTTATTAGTCTTTCCTAGTGGATTGCACAACCCAGGAGCGATTTCACCGATAAAACATAATTCATATGGAGAAGTGAGGGGGAGAGGTAAACAAAACCCTTCATTTTGAGCCACAGGGCCTGCATTAGCTGTCAGTAAGAGCATCCTGCTCTGAAACTGCAAGACAGACCAAACACTTCCAGTTCTGGGTCTCCACAGCACTGCTGCTGTGGGGAAGCAAGAACTACTGTCTCCAGCTGAGGAGCCATCACCCTAGCTCTGGGTAAGTGCATCATTGCATTTGGGAAAAGGTTTGAAAAAATACACCAAAAAATATTTTAAAAGGCAGAAAACATTGCCCATAGGCTTGGCACAGACACTATTCCCAAAACCACTCAAACATACTTCATGCTCTAAGACCCACTGCTTACCATGTTCCTCTCCTATTTGCAAATCCCGGGCTTAAGCCTATCCTTCAGTTTACTCAAAGGAGAGACTTAATTCAGGCTCTTTTATATACATATATACATATACATATAAGATTATACTAAGTTATATATGAGCAGCATCTCCTCTGAGTTTTTATCAACTGATCCCACATGCTCCTTTGAAAGTAGCCCTTGGGTTCCAAATTTCCTTTGCTTTTATTAGTGATGCTCAACAAAGTGTTTTGTTGTCCCAGTCTGTTTATTCAGTAGAAAAAATAACACTGTCATCTCCAGTTGGAGGGTTTCTTATTCTTCAGAACTGCTAATGAATCTCAGAAATTGTTGCTCAGGCAGCTCTAAATGATCTGTCCACACAGGTCTGGAGAAAAGCAATGGGAAATATGATGCTAAGCCACTAGACTCTGTTGCACTTAATATGCAGAGTATGACTAATTAATCACAGAGGCCTCCAGATACCACAAAACAGTAGTGATTATATTTATTCAGAATGTAATTTTACTTGTAGTATAGTACATATTATTGTTGTTAGAGTCTGAAGAAGGACAGCTCTAGTCTCAAATATTTTCTGCAAAACAGTTCTCATTAACATATATATGTTTAAAATCCATATATCTACTATTGTATTTAAAACTTCAAAGTAAGTAGATGGCTCACTGTGTAAGCTATTTATCAAACAGGAAAAAATCAGACTGCTTAAGAAAAGCCCTTTAGAAGTACAGTTTATATAGCTACAGAGGAATGTTTTGGGGTTCTTTTGTTGTTTGTTTGGCTTTAATATTTTCAGACATTCATGGCTCACCCACGGTCTGGAGTTGAGGCTACAGCACCTCCTAAGTGAGCTCTGCACTCCCACTGGGAAAACATACATGGGATGTGACTGATGTGTGAACATGAACGTGCACACATCCTTGCGCCCTTGGATTTATCTGTCTGGCCACCTTGGTGGACTGGCACACGGGGCTATGTGATTCACTCACGGTCTTTTTATGTTCTCAGACTCCCTAAATAGCAGTTGTGTGTCTGTGTAATGCACAGAGGATCACTGGTGAGGTAGTTGTATGGTATTGCATCATGCCTATTCATGACTGTTGACAGAAAGAAATAGGTCACATAATAATAACAACAGGGTTTGATCAGCTGTATTTACTTGAATATTTAACATACAAATGTCCTGTTTCTACCTCTCTACGCTGCATCTGCTGCTTGCCTGCATCTTAGATGGGTATGATTCCTTTGCAGCAGGTAAATGCTTCCTTGTGTAGACTGCTTTATATTACAGGAGTTATCAAAGTATCAGTAAAAAGACACTGTGGATACAAACGTTTTAGATTTAAAAGGGAGGTTTAAAAACTCAGAACTCCTTTGTTAGTAGACTCCATTCTGAAAAGGGAACAGATACACCATGTGCACTCTTTGCATCTGTTCGGTGCCTCTCAGTATGGATCATGCCACTATATTTCTGTGCCTGTGAATAAAAAACTTTCACTGCCGCCTTCTGCATGCAGCTCAGAATAAAAATAAAAAAGAAAAACCCCTTTCATTCTGTTTATCTTAGAATCCTATTATAATTTTCAAAAGATGAAAACAAATTCATACTCTCTGACTGTATCTCAGCACATTCATGCTAAGCAGTCCTTTTTACTACTGAGACTGAAGCATTTTGTCCTGAAATGACCACCAATTTCTACAACTATTAACTCTACAGAATTAGTCAAAAGGGGCTTCACGATCCTGCAGTGTGCTGCTAGCAGTTCCAGATCCCTGCAGTCAAATCCAAGTTTGGATTCAAACTCCCTGCTGTATCTCTCTACTGGACTTAGGTTTACTCTCCAAGTCTACACCCCCTTATGCTTTACAAGACCATGATCAGGATTTTGAAATACTGCGTTGGAACAGATCAGATTTAGTGGTCCTGGTACGGCATTTTCATGGTCCTGACACTGCCTGGTTTAGAGCCCATGTGGGTATCTCAGATTTGGAGCAAGGCAGGGCAGTTACTTGGATCCCTCTCCTGTCTATACTACTTGTCCATTTTCTTTATGAGAGGTTTACTCAAAGGAACCAACAGCCGATCCCTTTGACAAGAAAAGCCAGTTTTACAGCCCTTTACCAGCTACACTCCAACACAATGTTCTGCAGTCTTTGCCTCACACTGCAACACACTGGGTTTTGTTTCTCATTCCAAGAACCTTTCATCACAATAAAATTATGTCAATATGGAGCAAATGCTAAAGGAGACCCTTGGGATTGTGAATAGGTGACTGAAACCATCTGGGAAGTCCACAGCCTGGAGCAGAGGTTATGGTCTGCACCCAGGGAGGGCTCTGGTAACAGAGCCTCCTTCTACACTTTGGTTTATCAGTTTTCTGATGCTGTTTCTACAGTATCTAGAAACAAAAGAAAACCACAAGGGAATCAAGCAATCTTTCAAAACCTAATCATTAAGAAATTCATTCTGAATGCTGGAACGCTTCAGGTTTTTTTACTTACCCTGTGTCTCTCACTGACACCAAGAGGGTTAGCCAAGTCGGTGTGCAAATGCTCAAAGCTTTCACCACAAGATTCCCTTTCTATGGTAACTCCAACATGACTCCAACTCACGGTAATCCCTCATTATAAGATAATTATTAACCCTTCCATATGGGGGCAAAAAGTTTTGATGGTGTGTAGTAGAGCAGGATTGGAAGGAAGGAGACAACAACCCTAACTACTGACAGAGTAAGAAACCTTCAGCAAACTACTATCAAGTATTTTTGCACACAGTGAGTTTAGAAAAAAAACAAAGAAAGGCTAATAAACCAAATATCCAACAGATTTCAGTGTGTGAATTCACACAGGATGTTTGTGATGTCAGTGTTTGTGCTTTAACATCAGTCACTACCTCCGTGTTACCAAGAAAAGACAATCCATACCCACAATGCCCAGGCAGGTATAGACTACTGCACAACTGCCATGTCTGGCTGCAGCCTGCAGAAATAGCCAGTTCCTGGTACACCAGACCTTTGCCTCAGCAGAATCTGATTAAAAATTTAATTTAATCTCATTGACTTCAATAGGAATCAGATGGGGTTCCCACAACTACATACTGAACTGTAACGTTCTACCCATCAGACCAATGTGCTGGACATTACTGAAGAATTTCAGATACATTTGGTAGGCCATAAGCAGAACTATAGCATTAGAGAAATGCCATCCCCCCTCACTGTACAAGGATAACGAGTCCACAGTCCCTAATAAACTGAATAACAAGGTATAACCAGCCACCAGACCATATGCTTCCCATCCTTGCAACAGACTCCACATGAGCCAGCACGTTCAGGATCATGGTTTTGAGGTAATGAACACAAACATGAGCATGTGCCCATATCTAATCAACACAATAAGCACAGACAGGAAAGTCACAACTCTGAACGTTTCCTCGTTAATTAGGGTGGATTTCACAAAATGTCTCGAGTGGTCACTTAAGGAATTGGCACAAATGACGTACTGAGAGAATGGGTGGAATGACAGTATTATGACATGATGGTGATGACTTGTGTTGTTGGACATTCCCACGTGAGGCTAGGCAGCCTGTATCGTTTAGCTTTCCTCTTGAAAATCTAAAACTTCTTATGTTATAGATTGTTTTGTAAATACAGGGCTGTGTAACAAGACAGTACAGGCAATACCAATATGCCCTTCATGCTGGATAGGTTTCCAGTTTGTTGGAAAGCTATTTTTTTAATTTGATTTGGCCCACCATGGAATAAACCCAACAAAAATAGGAATTTCTAGTGAAGAGGAAATAAAGGGTGTTGCAGCTATTCGGGGAAAACTGTGCTCTTGCCAGTTTCAGTGATGACAGAGGGAAAACCAGCTGTTCCCTTCAAGCTTGGTGAACATGGCAGGCTTGTTTTGTTTCAGACAAAAACCTTTGAAAAAATCCGTGAAAAATTTCTGACCATCTCTACCTCTAAGTAGAAAACTGGATGTGCTCTGCTAGACCTACTCTTCCTTCTACAAGTACTGAAGGATGCAATGTCACAGGCAAAAGCCTCTATAAAAAGGTTACTAAGACTCTACTTATGGCATATCAGGAACTCTGTTAAGTATCTTGACTTTATTTTCTTATTAAGAGACCTGTGACAGAAATTTCCCGAGTCCCTTGATGTAGTTTAATGCCTAAACTTAATGAGTTTATAATAAGTCTAGTGTAACAGGAAACAAAGGTAACAAATTGGCTGAAGGAGATGGCCTAAAAAGCTGTGTGTTTTACCCAATTTTCTCACTGATACTCAGGTAGAGAAAACACCCCAACTCACAAAATAGGTTTTACTTGACTACAGGTATGTCCATGGTGCATGCTGACAACAGGAGAACCAACACACCCAGGCAGATAGCAAACATCAAGGCAGAATGATTTGCTCCCCTTCACCATCCACAGCATTGCTGGGTGCCAGCAGCTCAAGGGAAACAATGAAGAGGAGAGAGAGCAGAGCTAGCAGGGAGAGCCAGGCTAGCAGGGAGAGCCAGGGAGAGCTGTGGAGCTCTTTCACCCTCCAGGATGCAGTCAAGGGGGAGCCTCCTGCTCTTTTCAGAGCCCAAGGGAGAGAGCAGGCTTCCCTGTTTCCCAAGGAGAAGGTCCAGAACAGGTCAGATTCAGCAGCCTCTCCTCTTCAATGACCCTCCAGAATTAATACCGAGAATATAACGCACTATGGGAGACAGCGTAGGTTGCTCCCTCATCAGCCTAGGTAGCCAGTGACCACAGACAGACCTGGTTCGTCTTGAAGACAGAAAGTCAGCCTGCCATGTCACTAAGCTGAGGGGCACATAGGCCCAGGGAATGCAGCAGCTAACCAAAACAGGATATACACAATTTTTAATTGCCAAAGTATAAATGTGTTGCCAAATCCTAGAAGTCCCTGCTTATGAACCAGTCAGACATGAAAATCAAATCTGTCAAGCAGACTAAAAAAAACCCAGCTTTTTTTCTTCAGACTAAGACAGATGTTAAACAGGTGTTAATAAGTGAATCTTAACAAGCTGATCCTGCCTTGTTGCTCCTCCTGAGTTCAGCAAAAGACTCCAGAAAAGTCATGCTATCAGTCTCTCATGTAGAATGTGTCCTCCCTCAGGGCAAGCAATTTTGAATATATTTGAAAATTATGGAGAGAAAAGTCATGTTTTAATCAACATGCATTTTCATTTAGTTATGTGAGTTGTGCAACACAGCTGCATACTGCTTGAAAAGCAAAAGGATGATGAAATCTTGTCCAAAAAGGATTAAGATTCAATAATGCAATTCAAGATGTCCAACAGTGTCCATAAAAATACTGCAGTAAGTTGCAAATGTTATGGAAACAACTCTGTAATCATACTTAATTAGATCTTAAATCTAATGGAAAGTTAAGAGTCCTCTCTTAAGAAGCACCTTAGATAAGCTTGAACCGTAACTGTAACTACATCCTGAGGTTGTCAAAATAGATGGGTGTAATACCTTTCCCCAGCATCTTGCATAAGGAACTGAACATACTTCATCAGGTTCTCAGGTAAACCATGAAGCGGTGTGTTTCTGAACATAAAAGAGTAATGAAGCTGCTTTTCATTTTGGAATCAAGCCTACAGAACCAGACCAAATTTGTAAATAACTTTGGGGAAACTAACATAACACCCTTAACTCTATCTGAATGTCATTAAAAAAAAAAAAAGAAATCATTATGTACTTATCATGGCATTTTATATCTTAATTCCCTTTATCTATTACATATTTTTCCTTAAGTCATGCATTTAGTACTGTGCTTTCTTTCCTTCTTTTTGCTTGCCACATAACCTCAACTTTAAATGTTTTTTTAGAGCTAGAATTTGACATCAATTTTTACTCTGATGTTCTGAGATGTAGCTGCTTACTACTACTTGTATAAGTTTATGAAAGGTTTGTAAATATGAAATCTATTTTTGACGCTTGAAAAGATTAACAGATAAAAGCTTAGACTCCACTTTTAAAGGTTACAGCTCTGAACCTGTAAAACTATCTTCTTCACAACAATCTCCTCCTCAACTTTAATCTCTCTCAAAAAGACCAAATACACACCCTTGCAGGAACAGTGAATCTTGTCCAAAGAAAAATACTCAGGTAAGAAACAAAAGAAATTCAGACACATCTGTCAGAACAAATTGCTTGGTGCCACAGGTTCTTGGTCACCTCAGCCATGCGACATGAGAAGGAGTAGCTGTAGAACTGAAGTGCTGAAAGTATGGCTACAGTTCACAATCTAATTCACTGAAATATAAAAATTGTTTCTAGAGCGCAGTGAAAGATCACTTAATGAAATCTGTGGATGAAAAAAAACCAAACCCGGAACCATAATCATGCCATAAAACTAAATTAAATGCAATCAATCCTTCACATAAAATAAGCAGACCTTATGAATAGTGTATGTATCACCATTAGAAGTGAAGAACAACTGAGTCCTGACTGTTTTTAAACCAGTGGGATTTACTTTCACATCCCTCTTATGCTAAACATCAAATAGTTTTAAAAGCATTTTCTTTGAGAAAGAACATAAAACTCCTCAAGAACGTACCAAACATTTACCCAACATATAGCAACATTTCTTTCATAAGAGTAATTCCATACAGCTCTTATACTGCACTCCAGGAAAAGTGTAACTCCTCATCTTTCTTCCCCCATATTTTTACTTTCCCAAACTCTGTGAGTCAATGCCTACTCCAGCATCACTGCAATGAAATCAATCCAGAAAAATATGCTTACTATGCCAAAAACTGAACTAATACAGCTTTTACCAACTTACAGTCTGTATCATTGACTGGACATCACTATGCTTTAAAAATCAATGCTTCTCTTTCCACTCCTTTTGCGATTCACAAATTTTATCTTTACCTACACAGTGTACACAATTCCATCCCTTCCTCTTCAGCATCCTAATAATTCTAAGTCTGTCACATCAGCATCAGTGATGAGCTCATCATGCCAGATGGTTTTCTGGTCCTTTTATTACACTGCAGAGTTTTAATTTGGAATTTAATCTTTGTTTCTTTTATTTTAAAGTAATATTTTTCTCAGTCTTTCTCCAAGTCAGAGTAAAAGAATAAAGGTTGTATATTCATGCCAAAACCAGTTTTCGTATTTCTCTTCACTGTATTCAGAACCAACTGTGAAAACAAAAGCAGATATTTTTTCTTCACTCCAGCTAAACAGCAATGCATTTGATTTCATAGTTCCCTTTGCCATTATGTTTTCCACATAGAAAAGTTTCCCCACTTCCATGTTTGGCTACAGGGGCCACGAAAAGTTCACTAAAATTAGGAGAAGAGATAGGCAACAGTTCCCTTCAACAGCAAATAGTATCATCCACAATTCTGAGATTTCCCAAGATGCTTGAATGCATGTGACAGTTGCATGTCACATGCGAATGTGGTTTTAACTCCAGGAATGCAGGTATAGCTATACATCAGAGGTTTATATGCTGTTACCAAGTGGTGCACCAGAAGCAGTAGGCTAGAGCACTGGAGAATTAGCTTGTCCTCACAGCCTGGGTACAGCATCATATCGATCCAGATATTCTGCTGCTGATGTAGGAGATAATACTTGGACACATCTTACCACATAACATGTTTTTATCCAAAGTCTAATCTTGTAATCTTATTTTGCATCTTCTGCAGAGATTATGGCTAAAAAAGGACCAAGGGAATGAAATTCATCTTTGAAAGCAAAATGATGCATTTCGCTTGGAACAGAGTTGTTGTTATTAACTTGCGCTGAAGCAGGCATTACAGGCAATGTCTCCATGTTCTGGGCCATGTCACACCAAGTCCTCTGTCCTTTCTATACCCATCCCTCCTTCCAAATGTTTCAATCTCATTATAACAAAGAACACATACAATGTGTGAGCAGGGCACACAGGTGGGGTCAACAGAAAGTAACATTTATTTTGTTGAATCAGAGGATCATCAGTGTTTCAGAACACTCAAACACTACACCAAATTTTATTTTAACAAGAGCAAGGTAATCCCAGACTTTAGAAGGACATTCAATCATTAGAACTCGCTTTAGTCACATCATATATTTTTCAGAACTACAACAATAAGCTTTTTATTTTGTGCTGTAAAGATATGTCACATTCTATTAATGACGTGTATATGAAAAGTAAAAGGGGAGCTGAGGGAAGTGAGAAAGAAAGGAAAACCTTTTCAATTGCATTAGGCTATACTATAGGACGATAATAGATTTTTAAGACAGCAAATTTTCCTCATTTGCTGATTCTCCTCAACCACTCTAAGTGCTGCAGAAAACATGCCTAATACTTAATATGTTTTTGTTCAATCCTTGTGCTTTGTACTAAAGTGGAAAATTGAATAAAATGCCATTTAAAAAATTACTGCTATGATGTGAAACAGAATGAGTAACACAATAATAGACCATGGCATGAGACATTTCTCCTCTTAGCAAATGGATACAAGTTCTCTAGCGACAGCAAATGAATTATCCATGCCTGAGGATTTTAACTCACAGGAAACTCAGCAAGTGCTTGGGTAAGTTCAACTAAGAGTGGCAGATATTCAGAGGGATGGCTTCATCACCAGAAGAGATAAAGTCATTGGTGGATTTTGAAATTTTGGGGATAGGGATCCAGATGAGATATCTAATAATGAGCATGTGTTCTCTATACCAATTTAGGACAGCAGTTCCTAGGTCTCCTACAGGCATGCTGAAGAGCCTGACAAAAGTTCAGCTGTGTATGCTAACATCAGAATTACAAGCCCAAAAGCACTGACTATTGTAGAAGTTTGGCAGTGTTAAGCCTATCACTGGTAGGGTGTACTTTTAGCTACTTATGGCCCACGGACTTAGTCTGTAGTCATATGTCAACTGAAAGTATACAAATTTTAAACAATGTTTGTGGCATCCAGTCCATTTTCCATTTGTTAAGGCAAGATAATTTCCTGCCCCTTTCTCCATGCTAACTTCCATAGCATATACAACCCCAAACTCCTCTAAATCCCAGTCTCTTCTGTGAGTTCTTCAGTTCCAGCTTATAGAAACAAGAATCACTTGATTATAGGAATAGCAAAAATGATCAGGTATGAAACATTACTGAATGAGCTGCTAAACAAGGTGCCACTATGCCTATTACACTTTTCAAGGTATTTTGTTTTCAAATTTTCCTATGATATTTCCAGCAATAACAACAGGCCAGCGTCATCTCCAGGACAACCCCTAACTCGCCCAAGGACCTTTGTTTGCCTTGCTTGCTTTGTTTGTCTGCATTAATCTGAGAATCTTGGTCACAACACTGCAAAACGTACAGACTCTCTGCAGCCCAGCATCTGTCACTGACAGAAAGCTTTCCCTGAAATATATACAAAATGTTCTCCTCTTTCTTGTTTCACGTGATGCAACAGAAGTAATCTCATCCTTTCTTAACAGTTGCTCAATCATGTTAACCAGTTCCTCCTCCTGCCTTCTGGCTCTGTAGCTTTCCCACCTCTCCCTCAAACTAGCTAGTTCCTACTCTCAAAGCACATGGGCTGTCCCCAAGATGAAGCACCACAACTCCCCACGCACTTCCTGGAAGCACAGCCTGGGCTCTTACTTTGTGTTTGGAGCACTATCTTCCTTTGAAAAATGTAACCCTTCCCCCAAACCTCTTCCTCTTCTGCTCCTCTTGAGCTTCTAGGACAAAAATTGGACTGATCTTTCCAGCTAGCGCAGCATGCAAGCCTGGTGGCATAGGGTCCTGTGGGAGTTTTTTTTTCTTTTTCCCACAGGTGAACCTTTTCCATATTTAATGTGTTTCCCAAGAGCCCCCAAGAGGACTGAGTATAGCCTTCTAATCATTCCAGGTCAGTAATGTCAAATTTGCGAGACATATTATTTGCCCAGATTTTGGTTTCTAAAGAACTTCAATGAAATAAAATAACTTATTTTCTCTTTCATAATTATATGGTATTTTTAAGACAGGCAGTGAAGACCAATTTTATAATTTTTAAAAATTTTTAATGGTTTCCGGAATAAAGGTTAAAACATGCCTGTCTGCTTCCAGAAATACCACTCTCCACTAGAAAACAAAGCATTCAATTAGCTAGCGTTAAGCATCACAAATGACAGTATAAGGGGAAAAAAAACCCCATATTTAAAGCATCAGGTTAGGAAGAATCAGACAACTACCACATTTTCAGTTGTATAACGCTTTCTCACTCACCAGTATGGCTATTCTATTTCTGTAATAGATGTTTTTTCCACATTACAATTCCTATGTTGCAAGCAGCTCCACTCTAATCTTACAGGGATTAGGTTACAGTAGGACTTGCCATACAGCAATACAATAGGTTGAAGCAATGAGTGTCTAAATTGCGGTAGCTGCTCACATATAGTAACAGTATTTCATGTTTAGCATGTCACACTTCTTGCTGGCCGTAATATGGATTTGCTTGTGAATCACTTCTGAGTGGAGAAGAAAAATTCAGCTTAAGTTCTATGTTGACATTAGAGATAAAGCCTGTCCACACAGTAGATTGAAAAGCATCTCTGAAACCCAGTGTTTCATGCATAGGTACCAGGCTTTTTACACAGGTGAGCTGCACAATGCCAGTACTTGTTTGGCTACAAGCCCAATTAGCAGGGTAGCCCACCCTACCCACCTCTGCTTGCCTCTGAAATGCATGGCTGCACACAGACTGCCTGCGGGCAATGGACTTGGGCTGGTGCTAACTCTTCACCTGTACCCAGAGGCTGCTCCAGACCGTGCCCTTTGCCAGGGCCAGAACTAAGTCAGGGTCACTGCCTGGGCAGGGTGGTGCCAGCAGCCATGCATGCCCCCAGACCCCCCTTCATGCAGTACACAAGAGTCCAAGACACACAGAGCTGTCTGCAGGTAACAAAGCCCAGAAATACATGGAACCAACTTCATGAAACAATTACTTCTATGGGTTTCTACTGGCAGAGGTTTCAACTTGTAACTCCAAAGCCCTCCAGCATAAATGAAAACAGTAGTATGAACTGAAAACAGTTTCAGAGTAAAGCAATAGTAGTTAGAGGACAGGATTTAGCTCATGACTCCAAAAGCTGTGGGAAAACCACAATTTCCATTTCCTTTTCCACTAAAAGGAAATCCTAATGCTGTAGTGCTGATTTAATTTCCAGAAGTAAGGACATGGAAAGGTAAAAATGCGTAACTCTAACTATTTAGACTTTCTGATGCTTTCTGCTTTCCAGGGCTGGTCTCACAGCACTACAGACAACCATGCTGCTCCTTCTCCTGTGTGGTGAGTAACAAGCAGCACAACCTGTACCGTGAGTTGAGAGGCACTCTGCCAGAGTATACATAAACCTCAGCACCAACGGACAAAGGAGTATATAAAAATGAATGTGATAATGCTAAGAGGATTTCCATTATACATAATAAGGTATTTGGTTGTTGTTTGCTGGGAATATAGGGCAGCTTTTAATAGTATCTGACAGCAACAGCTGGTACTTTACCCTTTAGAAATCAATAATAACGTAATGTTGTAGCCTTTGCATAGGCAATAGTATGCTAGGGTAAAGCAAGCAGAGTTCCTCTGAGAACCCAGTCTTCCTTTTGCTGTGCCAGTGGCGTTACTAAGATAATCTTTAAATCATCTTAACAGCTTAAAAGACAGAATATCTCATACCTAGGTGTATGTGAGGTGAATACAAAACATATTTTCCACTAATGAGCAATAATGGTTAACATACATACTTATAAAGTATGAGAAATTTAACAGATTTCCTCTTAAGTGGAACATCTGCATACAGGAATACCAGCGAAGTTAATCTCTTCAGTTCACCCAAGTCATGTTTATGTATGTTTACTTTGTCTTTTGCACTTTATTCCCCCTTCCAAGCCCAAAAGGATATGGGATAGCAGCAGACAACACTACTTAAGCAAAGTAGTGTAAATGCAGAAAATTTACAAGTGATCTTATTTTCCTTCCAGGCTCACTCTCACTTTAAGAAATTGTTGGAAGTCTCCTGCAGGAGCCATGGGAGCAGACTACCAGTCTGATTTTTAACATCCAAGGTTACAAGAACAGTATTCTACCCGGGCTTTCTTTGCTATCTATGTACTTACAAAGAGGATTCCAGATGGAGCTGGCAAGTTGTTGACTTGCCATCTGAACCAATCTCTGCAATATTATTTATAGAAGGTCTGCTTTTAAATGGGCTAGCTGATATTCTCATCCATCTCACTCCAGCGCTCGTGTTCAGGGACTGCCAGTGCACTGTTGCAGCCATGACACTTGGCAGGCCAGGTCCTCGCTTGGTATAAATCAGCACTATTCTTGCTTACTGCTGCTAAGGGTTTCACTTGACATTTTCACTAGTGCTTGATTCATGCCCCAGATAATCTGTCTCACTTTCATGGTTTCACTTGCACATTTAGCAAAGATCCTTAAACACTGTTAGCCTGCTTCTAATTGAATATTCCAACTGAAGCGTCCTTTCAAACAGCTTCCAAGCACTGCAGTACTAAATGGGACGTTATTATTGAAATTATTATTTCAATGAATTATTAAAATTCCCAGTTCAGCTACTGCATGTTCGAATTCTGAGATTTTATCATTGCCAGAAAAGTATAATTTTTTTTTATGATACAGAAATAAATCTGTGGGCAAAAGCAACATGTATTCTTATTTATGTTATTATTACTTCTGTCATGTTGCACATTGATAGTTAAGTGTCAGTTACTTCCAATATTGTATATTTAAATAGTTATTAATTTCAATTGAAGTTTGTTATAACTTTATGCTTAAGACAAAACAAACTAATTGCATTTCAAAGATTTGGCCTTATGAGAAATTCTTCTGCTCTGTACTATGGTCTGGGTTTTTTTTTTTAAGTGAGCAACAGCACACTTTGGAATATCAAATGGAATTTGCAGCTGTAATCTGCCACTGCAGCTGGTGGCCCATAGAAATGCTCAGGGCTATCTGGATGCTATTGCTCATATTCAGAAGCACTGTAAAGCTTCCTTTTTCCTAGACCACCATATGGAATGGTTTGGATACATTTCCAGGCCTCCCACCCCCTGCCACAATAGGGCAGTGAGTGGAATTTAAACTGGTATCTATATAGCCGAAGCAATACAGGGCCCAGTTCTGTAACTACTGAAGTTTCCTGTCTCCTCAAACATTTGCCAATCAATTTAATGGAAGGATCATCAGTCTGCACAGTAAAGAGATCAAGAAAATACTACACTTTCTTTGGAATTTGCTTTTTTATTCATGTGATTCCTTCAATGAAATACCTTCTGGAAACAATGAATAAAACATCTGGCTAATGTCATAGTTAGAAACTTCTCCACATAAGCAAGTTTCCGGTGCATTACTTCTCCATGTGGACTGCCTGACCTTGTAACAAAACATACAAAAAGTTACTTGGCTATGCATTTTAAAATAGAGAGAAAAATCAAGAAAACAAATAACAGAAATAATTCATTGCATCAACGTGCAGTAAAAATTAAGTATTTTAAGGCGGGTCCCTCTCCTTAACAGAGAGTTACTTTTTTCTTTCCTTTACAGTGCCATACATACAATGGCAGCAATATTCCATGGTACTGATCACCACCTCTTACTTCTTGGTTTTATTTCCACCCCAAAAAATTGCCAAACAGTGGCATAACTAGCAGTGCATTTTTCACAGGCCCCTCAGCCAGCAGCCTCTGTTAGTCTGACAAGCGTGCTGACTAGTTCCAGCAGTGGTGACCTTTGTATGGGCTCACTGAGATCACAGGCTCAGTTCCCATAATCTGCAAAGAAGCCTTCAGCTGTAAACAAAAGTATTTTAATGTTGTTTTTCAGTGCTCAACAAAAAAATCCCCCAACACATTTACCCACTGTAGTACTAACATAACTAAAAAGTGAGGAATCAGCTCTGCTATAATTAAATATTATTTTACCTAAAAATCCACAAATGGCTCCCACAATACCTTTCACAAAAATTACATATAGAATTGCATCAGGTGGATTTATTTGCTTCCATGGCTCTCCAACATTCCCTAACTGGCATTAGCTATCACTTCTTTGTCACAGAATCACAGAATTGTAGGGGTTGGAAGATCAAGAGATCATCGAGTCCACCCCCCGACAAAGCAGGTTCCCTTGATGAGAGTATCTCCAGAGAAGGAGACTCCATAACATCCCCCGCCATGGCAGCCTGTTCCAATGCTCTGTAACCCTCACCATGAAGAAGTTCTTTCGCACATCAGTGCAGAACCTTCTGTGGTCCAACTTGTGACCACTGCCCCTTGTCCTGTCCCCACAGGCCACTAAGAGTTTGGCTGTCTCCCTTTGTCTCCCACACTTCAGATATTGATAAACATTGATCAGATCCCTTCTCAGTCTTCCCTTCTCAAGGTCGAACATCCCCAGCTCACTCAGCCTTTCCTCATAGGGAAGATGCTCCAGGACACTAACCAACCTCATGGCCCTCTGCTGGACTCTCTCTAGGAGATCCCTGTCAGTTTTGTACAAGGTATAAGGAGCCCAGAATTGAATACAGGGGAGATCCAGGTGAGGCCTGACCAAGGCAGAGAAGAGGGTGAGGATCCCCTCANATCCCTTCTCAGTCTTCCCTTCTCAAGGTCGAACATCCCCAGCTCACTCAGCCTTTCCTCATAGGGAAGATGCTCCAGGACACTAACCAACCTCATGGCCCTCTGCTGGACTCTCTCTAGGAGATCCCTGTCAGTTTTGTACAAGGTATAAGGAGCCCAGAATTGAATACAGGGGAGATCCAGGTGAGGCCTGACCAAGGCAGAGAAGAGGGTGAGGATCCCCTCATTTGACCTGCTGGCTGTGCTCCTTTTAATGCACCCCAAGATCCCACTGGCTTTATTGGCCACCAGGCACACTGCTGGTTCATGGCCAACTTGTCATCCACCAGGACTCCCAAGTCCTTCTCCGCAGAACTCCTCTCCAGTAGGTCACACCCCAGCCTGTGGTTGCTCCTTCTCAGGTACAAGACCCTACATTTGCTTTTATTGAACCTCATCTGGTTCCTCACTGCCCAGCTCTCCAGCCTGTCCAGGTCTCGCTGAATGGCAGCGTGTCCGTTCCTGCATGTCTGCCACTCCTCTCAGCTTTGTATCATCAGCTACTTGCTGAGGGTGGATGCTATTCAATAAATTTCTGCGATTAAATTAATTTCTGGAATTCTCAGAGAATTATGGTTTTGCAGCTCAGAAGAGGATAGGGAAGCATACAGATATGAAGATGCCCTTCTTGTGAAATATAAGCACGTTAAATACTATTGCAGCTTTGAATTTAGCTGACCAATGAGAAATACAGCACTTTACCCTGTGGGGCAGCAGGCGTATGAGGCAATGCAACTGGGAGGGATGGCAAAAGAGAGATATATAGCGTATATACCTCTCAGACATTTGCCCTTCCAACTATTCTTGCTGTAGTTCCTCAAAAGCATTGGTCTACAGCCAGGCAAGTCATCCTTGTTCTCTCCGAGTGCAGAGTAGGTCACAGACACCACTTCACTGTCCTAAGAATGCTGAACTTACTGGGGAAACTGATCCACCTGACATCTACATGATTTAATATTTGATCCACAAGTATCTGTGGATCAATCTGCACAGAACCAGAGCTTATAACTTCAGGCACAGTAAAATCCTTCCACAGCACCGGGGGAGTAGTACAATTTTATCTCAATATATAAATATTACTAGTAGAGTCTGTTGAGAAAAGCACCATCAGCAGCCTAATCTGGTCAATGTACCCTCCCCTCCGCACTGCTAATCCTTCCCATGCACCTCAAAAGCTCCAGCTCCTTGCCACCCGAGCATCCTCTCCTGGCAGCAGGAAGCCATCACCATGTGTGTAGATGTTCACAAGGTATGGAGGCTGCCCACAGCTTTGCAAGACTGGGCCTGCGTGTTCCTGAAGCAACAGATAATCTTCAGTAGATTCAGTTGGACAATGGAAGAAGTTATTGTGGCTGGGTGATGCAGCAACATCTGCCCTGGGGTTTTTGTGGATGTACACCATGCATATGACCACTAGTGGCAGCAATGGCTGCAGTGGGATCAGCAACCTCTTCTGCCAGCACTTTGGAACCTAGAAGAGGATGGGTCTGCTTATCTAACAATTACCAGCATAGTTACATTGTTTCTATCGACTCCTATCTGTAACAAGTGAGGTTAATTAATTAGTACTGTGTATGACCACATATTTCATGCTAGAACTCATGATGAAAGAGGGCAGCTTCTATCAGCCCAGCACAAAGCACGGGCAGGGTTACCAAAAGTGTGGCCAGTTTTCACCTTGATAGTCTTATCACGGTGGCAGGCACGTGAAAGATCACACACCTCCCACACAGGGGTAAAGAAGACATGCTCATAGTGACGGTGAAAGCAAAAGATGAGTTACTGAAGGAAGAAGCATAAGGTCTTTTAGATGGATATAAAGAATACATATCACTCTCTTCCAATTTGCTTGGGGTCTAGTACAGATGCAGAGGTACAGCAGCATGCACATACAGGATGGCACACTTGGCCTCAATATGGAAAATGAATGCAATTTCAACAACATAGGTGAAATTATCCAATTACTTCTGCAAAGTATCATTTTTCATCTGATAGCTGAAAAGGTCCTTACTTTTTCCATCCATGCAAAGTGATGGTTTGGCAATTACATTGCCCATAAGATGGGCACTGAGCTATTCACCCGTGAACACTTAAGCTAATGGACAGTCTAGATAAATCAGACAGGAACAAACTGCCCCAAAATATATCCAGGAGGGAAGTTTTAAGAGGATGTTATCCACCAGCACAGACATTTTCTGCAATCGGCTCCCAGTATCATCCATGGAAGACAGCAAACAACCAATATATGGCAGTTAACAGGAGGCTGCATTTGGGTACCTGGGCAGCTCTGATCTTGCTACTCAGTCACGAATCACTGGAGGCTGGTTCTCTGCCCACACACTTTCTGAAAAGTGATCACTAAGTTTCTTAAAACTCTAACTCCATCAACATAGAATCAATTTCAGCAACCTCATCTCTCTGTCAGAGTTTCTCATCAGGGTCTTCTGAATTTTATTATTCTTTATTTCTCATCTTCTCTTACTGTGATAAGGAAGTGCTGATACCTGTCCCATCATGAAACTAATCACCTACACCAAGTAGCTAGTCCTGGTCTCCTGATTGCTCCAACTGGAACAAAATGAAATATCTTCCCAAGTTCTCATGGGTAATCTTTAAGTCCTTTAATGTAAGTAAGTTTGGTTAAGGGCTTTGCTTGTTTCACAGTGTATTGTAGTTGTGGACCACTGTGGTCCAAAGTGCTTCCAAATAAGGTATTCCCTACATACATCTGCATACCATACATAAGTGCATGTTACATTAGACTTTTAACCAAATTGATAGTTTTCACTATTTTAGAAGTAACATATTAACATGGACATTATTTAATTATTATTACCAAAGAACTCGTCTTTGCTCATGTTTCTTTCAGGAAAAGAGCAGTTCTGCCATATCTCTAAATAAATTGTATAATAAACACTGCTGCTTCCCCCCCACCACCACCACCACACTGCCCATCAGTAACATAACAGCAAGGCAATCACATTTTACTTGATTAATCCCCAGAATTTCTAGTTGCAATTCCTTTTACACAAAGCATCCTCCCAGGAAGGTGGAAGGGAACCCAACAATTACAATCTAATAGATGATGCAGCAAGACAGTCTGCAGCATACTTATGAAATAGTAAAATGTAGCCTAGCTTTAAAAAAATGAATTCTGTTCTTCAAAATTCTATATACCCAAATAAAAACTGGTACAAATATTAAATTGGATAGGATCATTTAATTTCTTTCTGTGGGCCATATATGCTGACAGGATTTAAATCTGGAGTTCCATATGTTTGTATTAAACATAAAGGGATTAAAAAAAATTGAATTTGACTTTTCAGTTAAAAATCAAATACTAAATGAAATGACTATAGTCTGGAGGCAATTTAGCAGTATGTGTTCATACCATGTAGGACTATTTTCTAAAAGCAGTTATTAATTAAAAACCAAATGAAAACTGTAAAGACATTTCCAGAACTGTCTAAAGATTGCATATGGACACACTGAACATATTTTAAAACCCCTCAACTTCACAGTTATTTTTACTCTCCTTACTTTAAGATGACTATATATCTCCAAAAGATTGAAGCCACAAATAGGCATCCACTGCTGAAGGGCTTTTTAAAATCTTCTTCCTCCTCTTTAAAAGTTGTTCTTCTATCATCCTCTCCTGGATACCGTGTAATGAAGCTGAACTTAGCAGTTCATGTAAATCCCCTCTTCTCTCTTCCAGTCTCTCCTTAAATCTCTGCTTTCTGTTTGTCTTCACTAGTCTGTACAATTTTTCTAGCAGCGTAGCCTCGTTACTGAGGACAGCCAGTGTCAGTCCCATGAATGGACATACAAGTAGAGAGACTCATGATTCACAAACACTTTAATATAGTGTTAAAGACAGTTTTGGCCTTTGTTAGGTTTCTAGCTTTGGTCATCAAACCTAACATCACTGGTTGCAGGAGAGGAAAGATTTGTGTAACTTTCAACTCTGACAAGTACTGAATATTTCCTTTCTTCCAGAGGAGAATGGAAGCAATGTTAGCAACCTAATCACGGGCACTCCGAAGTTTTATGAGTGAAAAAGCCAAATAATACCTAGTTGTTATTAAAAATTGAGGAATGTGCCTTTCCTTCAAACTGATGGTTGGTTTTATTTTTCCTCCACATCATGCAACTCTGACTGTGTATATCTTGTGTGTATGAGTGAACGTATGCATGTGAGTGAAGAAACAACATGACGGGGGGAGATTAGCAGGACAGGAAGGAATGTAAGCACTGGAGAACAGAACGTATGCAGGACTGGCCAAGCTCAGCTGACAAGTGTCTGTCTTCACATTTAGGGAAGAAGAGGGGGAAGGGACATTGTCTTTACAGCACTGGAGCAGGTATCACTTTGAGTAACTAAGGATTACAACCTCATAAAAAAGAAATGAAAAGGACACAGAACCTGCAGGACAGGGAGCTACCGGTACTGGAAATCTGTTACACAGCCTGGCAAATATACAAGGGCTGTTTAATAAAGGGGATTGACTTACTATTTGTGGTAGGCAAACCTGTCCTGTCTCTCATGTCAGAAAGCCAGACAATGCATCTTTTATGCAGCTATAGTGCAAATGCCAATTAATTCATGGCAACTTCTAACAAACTGCAAATCTGACCAAGTCACTGATTTGCAAATATAACTTTCAGCATTTTCAAAATCAGTTTAAGACGTAAATAAAATAGTGGCATTTCATTCCCTGAACTGCCCTTTACCCTCAAAACCCAGTCCCTAGCTTGATATAGTCGGGCAGTTTTTGGTCAGGCCCAGAAAAGGAAGATCTGGACTGGATGTCACTGGTCAGGCTGTGTGCCGGAGCCTGCCCGGTTTCAGGGTCCGCAGCCCCACACCCTGCGCTCACTTATATCCACAGCTATTTGCATGTGTTATATTCAATATGCACCATAAGCAATAGCACATAATAGCTATCAAACATCAAATTAAAGTGCTTAATCTCATTAAACCAAAACACGAAAAAGTGCTCACGCTCTGCGCTCTCAAGTTGTGAATCGCATCTTTTAGAATACAAATAAGTTTCATGTTCTATTTTGATGTGACCAAACTTATTTCGCATCAGTAATTGTCTGACACCAGAATTTTGCATGCAATTCAGTATTTAACAGCCTTTTAAAATAGTTTCTGGCGAGTACAACAAAGACTCTTGCCCTGTGTTTCCTATCAGGTAGCAAATGGGCTAAATCACATCCAGTTAAAATGAGGTGTAACAACGCTTATTTTGTAAAATGCCTTGTTTTACACCACATTAAAAATTGCCACACAATGAAATTAAACAACTGTAGTCCAGAAATAAGATCCCAATGCAATAATTTCAAAAACATTTAAGGATGATTTGAGATAATTTCCAAAATGAAAAAAGCACTTAACATTGATATAAGCAAATCAAGTACCATGTGCAGTTTTGGGCATCACAGTATAGGAAGGGCATCGAGGTGCTGGAGAGGGTGCAGAGAAGGGCAATGAGGCTGATTAGGGGTCTGGAGTACATGCCTTACGAGGAGAGGCTGAGGGAGTTGGGGCTGTTCAGCCTGGAGAAAAGGAGGCTGAGGGGAGACCTTACTTGCTCTCTACAGCTACCTGAAAGGAGGTTGTAGTGGGGTGTGTGTTGGCCTCTTCTCCATAATAACTAGTGCCAAGACAAGAGGGAATGAGTAGAAGTTGCATCAGAGGAGGTTCAGGTTGGATATTAGGAATCATTTATTCACCAAAAGAGTGGAGAAGCACTGGAACAGGCTGCCAAGGATAGTGGTGGAATCATTGTTCCTGGGGCTGTTCAAAACACAGGCAGATGTGGGGGCTTCGGGAAATGTTTGAGAGGTTATGGTGGTGTAGGGCTGATGGTTGGACTTGATGATCTCGAAAGTCTTTTCCAACCTTGATGATTCTGTGATTCTATAACTCAATATCAGCTCTAACTCCAGAATTTTCATACAGGAAAATCCTTCATGATCTCAGAAATACAAAGAATTGTTGACTATATACAAGTGATTTTTGGACTATGAACAGCCCCTCCTTAAACACGGTAAGACAAATTTTTAAATCCCCACCAACTTAACTGGAATTTAATGTTGAATGAGAGAAGAAATAACAGTGAGAGCTTTATTTCGTGTGGCTCTGTTGTGGGTTAAAAATAAACATGCAACAGATCTCCACCCTAAGACATAAGTCTTCATAAGTTTTATCAATGTTTTCCTAACCTCTGAAACTACCATTTCCACTCACAACCACAATTTCTTTCAAGGAATTCCCTATGGGAACCTGAGTAACCTCTTGCACAAGATCAGGATAATAATATGGTTTCATTTTATATAACTGAAACCAAAGAAAAAAAAAAGACACTGTTAAAGGATTCCATATAGGGTTCATAGATGATATACATAAAAGCAGCACTCTGAAATGATGAATCAGGTGGCTGCATTCGTGTAGAAATCTCCCCAGACATAGAGTGGTTACGTGATCAATCACTGAAACAACTGAAAGAATACATTGTGAAGGTCCTAAATGCCTAAGTTGTAGCAGCTACTCAGGCTTTACTTGTCCTGCAAGCAGTGGTTGAGGACAGATAGCCGTTCCCTTCCCCTCCCTTCCCTTCCCTTCCCTTCCCTTCCCTTCCCTTTCTGCAAAATACCCTAGCTCTTTGCTCCCCAGAGTACATTCTGGGAATTGATTTCTATCAAGTGTGGCAGAAAAACTACTTAATCAGAGACTATTCAGTAAACTAAATTGGAAGTTTTTCACAAAATACATATTCAAGCTATAAAGCTCCTTGCCTGAAGAAATTACAGGTTCTAGAAGTTTTCATAGTCTCACAAGGTGACTGGGAAAATTCTTGGAAGAAAATATTACAGACTTTCTACTATCAAGACCGCTGAGGCACTTCACAAAGTCCACAAGGCTTGAACTTCTGCATCACTGCATCTGTATTTTGAGGAAACACCTTCTTATTCTGGTCCTTTTCTAATGGCTTTATTAGGCACCCTGTGTCTGATACTGGGAAGAGGGATCTTATACCTAGTTCAGAACAACCTCTCTTACAACTTGGCTAAATGTTTTCCAAAGTTATACCTGCATTTTTAAAGACTAGAGAGCAATGTGAAATACATACTGCGTGAGGATACAAGATGTAAGCCAGTGTCTGTCCAAACTTAACATGAATTAACTTCCACTTGACATTACTTTGGTGCATTTCAGCCTCAGGCATTGCTTTATTTAAATTTATCTTTTCTTCAGGTTTGTTTTTTGGTTTTGTTTTGTTTTTTAACCAATGCAGATTAGGCAATGGATTGAAGCTAAAGTCAATTCAGACTTGATGATGTTAAATAGCTCTAAATTCAAACTTCAAAAAGCACGCCATGAAAGTGGAGTGCTTCCACCTCACTCAACACGATTATGTACTATGTAACAGAAAATACAACATCTTTTGAAACTACACTAAACATGAAACGGAAAGATCTCCTTACTGTGTAAGTAATCAACTCTTAGCGATGCTGTAACTGGTATTTGTCAGCTGTGTTTAACCTCAGGCACTTCAGCTGAAACAAAACTCTGAGGAAGACCATAATGAAGTTTGGATATTTACGTCTTCACTGTGCCTGAAGCAAGCCAAGTAGCATGGTGGGCTGCTGTTTACTGCAAGTGCTTGCCTTTAACGTATTTTTTGTTCATATATAACAATCACATGATCATGACTTGCACCTGCATGTTTGATAACCAGGGTAAATTAGTGGCAATAAAAAGCCCAGGCTAATTTCCCACTGCAATTACTCCAAATCCCATCATAATATGATAAGATGAAAAATGGATGTGGAAGTCATTCCCTTCTTCCTATTCCATGGGATCCACCAGGGTTTGAATATGGGTTTGAATCCACCCAGATTCAAACCGTCTACTGAGCTGAGGCACAGCCACACCAGACAGGCAGCAGCACCTCCTCCCACTGCTCAGCAGGAGAACCCAGTGTGGCAGAAGAGAGGGAGAGCACCAGGGAACCGATTGGAAGGAAAGCCCTTTCTCTTCCTCTTTTTCTCAGACTGTGCTGGGCTGAGAGAAAAGCCAGTCATATCCACTGTCCTCATCACATACTTCCTCTGTCTTTGCCCTTTAAAGATGTCTCAGTCTGTGAAACTGCTGGTAAAACAGTGCTACATCTGTTTTTTTTTTTTCTACTCATTTCAGCACTGCCTTCTTACCTTGTCCATAGCCAGATATCCTGGCTTCAGATTCTCATCATCTTATAACAACCTATTTTGCCCTTCCTTATCTCAGGGGTTTGTGCCACACCTTTCAGTTGCTACTTGCCAGAAGCCCACCTCTTTCCTAAGCCTCTGTGACTCTGCATGCAAAGGCATCTCCCGAATGATTTGTCTGACTACAAGCAGTCAGAGGTCACGTTATGCTAAATGTTATATATTCAGCGTTATGTTCCATTCACTCACAGAAACACATAGGAAGAAAGCTGGTACATGGAGGCAATGGCCGGTAATGACAGAAGAAAAGTAAAAAAGCAGTGAAGTGAGGGGACCAATAGAAGCAGGACACAGAAGAATATATCCTATTTTTTTAATCTTTTTGTCCTGTATCATCAGAATAATCTTAGAAACAATTCTGCTGTCTGTGTTCACCTATTCTGTGCATGAGAAGTGAGATGCATTAGCTACATGCTTTTCACATGAAGACATTTTATACTGGCTACATGATTAAAAAGTTTTGAAATATAAAAAAAATCCTATCCAATTTTCCATGCAAAATTTACAGCATTTACCCTCATTAGATGTGATGGAAAAAACATTTTAAAACAGCCAACCGGTTTTTTTGAGGCCGTCTTCTACATTTCTTGCACTAATGGCATAGACTTTTTTTCAAAAATCAATGGTATAAACTCTCACATTATTTATGCCTAGACATCTTTCTGAGTAACAAGGATGAAATATAAGCCTGATCAGAAAAGTGAATTTTCTAGCCTGCTGCTAATGAATTATATGAATTTAGTTAAAACTGATTTCAGACACAGAGTGTCAGAAATTTGGCTCCATCTTCTAGGAGAAAGGCTGAAAATATTTCACTGAGCTAAAAGTCAAGTGTAAATACTTTATTGTGTAATCAAACTTAGGACAAACATCATTTTCAGCACAAATTTAACAGAAACAACATTCCAGTCAAATTAGTTAGTTTGACTCAATGCACCAAAGGATGAAGCAATCAGAACTACTTCCTCTAATTCAACTAGTACTTACTCAACCAGAAGCAAAACCAGAGCTATATATACTTGACAGTCACTCCAGACACTTACCAGATGAATACACAAAGCGCAACTATTCCTTCACTGGATCTGCTTAAAACTACACCTCCAACCAACACCCAAGTGGAAAAGGAACTGATGATTTCCTTCATCATCCATCAACATTCCCAGCAACAAAATCTCGGCTCTTTCCATCTAATGCACGTTACCATCGACATGCATGTGCTACCAACACCAAAACCTTCTCATCTCTCGCTTGAAATCGCACTTGTTAAAAAGGCACTTGCTTTTTTCCACCCTCTTCACCTTACTCCAAACTGCGCTTGCTAAAAAGGTAAATATCCCCCCTCAAGTTGGCTACGCCTGCTTAGAGATGAACTGCCAGAACGCTCAGGGACAAAATCAGACAGAATCACTTGTCTCTCTTACAAAGAAACCTTCATCTACGTAGTGCAAATACTGCTCGATGTGTCTCCATCCATTCTCGACAAAACAATCCGTCAGCTTCCCAAAAGGAGAAGCCCCGACCGCCCCAGTCCTCGCTGAATGCCCGCCGCCCCTCGCAGCTCTGTCTCTGGAGGCGGCCGCAGGCAGCGCCGCTGCCCACTTACTGATTTTGTCCTCCCCTCGGGAGAAGGGGAAGCAGCAGAGCTGCCCCATGGCATCTACCGCTCGCTGTGCTTCCTCGTCCCCTCTGCGTGCACCTCAAGCGAAAGCGACAGATCCGGGCTGCAGTCCGCGAAGGAATCGCTTACTCTGCTCCAGGAGCGAGGCGGGGAGCTGGAGTGCGCGGCTGGCTCCGCCCCCGCCCCCGCCCCCCGCCGCTCGGCCCCGGCCCCGGCCCTCGGGGTTGGGGGAACCGCTCGTAGTCTGAGCTCTCCGCCGCGCGATTTGTCTTAAAGGCAAGAGCCCGATCTTCCCCTTCCCGCCCTTCACTCGGGAGGGATGGGCGCTTACAACAATTAGGCACAATTTGGCCGCGTTAAATAAGACACCGGTCGTTTGAGAAGCGTAAGGGTGGCTGGGTGCCTGCTGCCACCGCAGCTCCCTCCTTTCCACCTCACAAACGGGTGCTGAGAAAGGGGAGAACGTGCGTAAAGCGCACGTCCCTTCTTTACTCCAGACGCAAAAATGACTAAGCAAGCAGAAAAGCCGGTGGAGCTGCTGGAGGAGCGGCAGCCCTTGAAAGAGATGCCGAGAACCCAACTGGAACCGATGCTTTCAGTTCGGTGGGGACTCGCTCCCGACTGGCTTCGGTAGGAGTAAAGCTGGCGACCTGGCTTTACTCCAGGTTACGGCCTTCCTTCTCAACAAGGTATGTGTGTTATGAGGGGTGGAGGTCGCCTGGTGGGTGTAATAAACGTAGGCTTCGCTAAGGTAATAATAAACTACTGAGATGCAACAGCGGTAAAGAGTTAGTGATTTCAAATGAAAAATAAGCAAAGCCAGTCCTTACAGGGATTAGTACTGGTCCCAGTGTTACTCAGCACAGTCATTAATTACTTGAAAGTAAATAAGCAATTAAACACCTCAGAGTCCAAGTTTGGCACAGACAATGCAGCAGGACAATAAATGAGCACAGCCTGTAATGGCTTTGGCAAACTGAGTCTATTAAATCAAAGAATGTAAATAAAAAATGTAAATAAACCCAAATGTAAAGACATGCATATTGTTTAAGCATTCTCGCATTCACCAGAACCAAAACCACCCAGCTTCCTACCTATTTTGTCTTGTCGTTCACTGAATTTTTAAAGGGATTAGACAAAGACTGTCAGGGGGCTCACATGCTGTTAACCATGAAAGCATCCTTCCAAGGTAAGTATATTGTGAATATCTTGGCTTTTGCTGCAATCAGCTGTCACCACAAACTATTCTGCTAGATAACAAAGAATATACATGAGATACATGGCTAATAAGTAGCTCTTTTGTGTCCAATGAACTCATATTGAAGACTGACCCATGGTAAACTGTATAATGACAACAGCCCCTGGATGCCCCATGGCTCTTGAAAGTTGAGCTCATACTGCAATTTTTCATTCATTGTGGGAATCAGTAAAATATCTCTCTTCTACTTGGATTTAAAAGCAGGCTGTGGCTATGAAAGGCTGCTTTTCCAGTGCACCCACATGATCTTCTGTGAAACACCATGGAAAATTGTGTGCAGGCTTTCTAGACTGCAATCCCATAATTTCTATGTATACTTGCTAATATGTAGATATTGAATATTTTGAGACTTACAGACATCTGTTTAATCTATCAAAAAATTCCCAGCAGTGTTAAAGTTACTGTCCTGATGGACAGATAACAATACACGTTTGCAAAGCATGACCTTCACAAGCTTTCTATCATTAGGGCAAGAATGAAGGAATGCGTTATATACAATTTCCTGCCCAGAAGACCCAGGAAAAACTATAGTGTCACAGAGTGCCTGTGACAGCAATGGTTCTTAACATTTACAGGCTGCCCAGGGGGATTGTGGAGTCTCCTTCTCTGGAGACTTGCCTGGACGCCTACCTGTGTGACCTGTTTAGGGAACCTGCTTTGGCAGGCAGGTTGGACTTGATGATCTCTCAAGGTCCCTTCCAACCCCTACAGTTCTGTGATTAACATTAATATGAAGGATGGATAAAGCATTTCTTTATCACACCTATAAAATGAATGACAAAGCTGAGATGACTTTTTAATATATATTTTTTATATTCTAAAAACTATTATTTACAGTTGAAAAAGAATCTGTTTACCACAAAATGAGTATATGACTTCTGTGACTATTAACCTGAACTTTGTAAGTGTTTTAGTTAGCAGGACAAACCTGCCAGAAAACCAATAATTAAATCAGTGGCAGAAATTCTCTACAAAATATCTAGTGTTTCACATTCAAACTGGTAATTGATTTATGAAATTACATGTTTGTTTTCCTAGATGTAAGAATCTCAGGCTGGAGAATCCTATGAATATTTCATAGTTCTTATAGAGATAAGTCAGTTTATCTGAGAAGAAGAAGTGTAGTACATTTAATGTATTTGTAAGGCATTCTTTCTTATGAAAATAGAATCATTTAAGGTAAGTACTATTCCAAAACTAAAATGCATTATATTAAGGTTGCCAGGTTGTAATTTTTTAAATTATTTTCTGTCACTACTGTTATTAACAATAATGAAATCATATACTATTGCAATAATTACCATCTCCCAGCAGCAGACACAAAAAATCAGGATGTTATAAACATTTTTAAAATAACTGGAACAGTTATTAAGTTCTATATTCATAGAAATTCCATTCAGCTGTGCAGTTGCCTCACTGGAAGAGATGCTGTCGGCCTAACCAAGAGCAAAAAGAAAAGAACATGACCCATATTCTACAACATTAAGTGAATTCAACATGAATAATACAGGGCATAAGTGAATCCAGTCATCAAAGCACAGAAAGACTATTTCTAGGAGTGAGAACCTCTGTTCAAGATCAAAACATGAACACAGGCAATATTTTAGGTGAGAAAACAAATATTCTCTACTGGGAGGAGTTTAACAAGTCAGAAATGTTCAAGTAATATGCCAAACTATAGCACATTTTCCATGAATAGGCATAAACTCCTTCTATATAGATAGATCACATATATGTAGTACCTAAAGGAGTACAGAACTCTTGGGGCTGTCATCTTTGGGGAAGTATGTTTTACAAAGCAGCTTAAGACGTGCAAAGTCCTCTTACATTTAAACCTACCATCCTTCTGTTAAAACATGCAATAACCATAGTTATTTTTACTGATTACTTTCTGAGCAGTACTGGCAATCCATGGATGTCAGGCTGACAATACTCTATTAAGCAATTCTGGAACAGTCACAACCAGTGACAGACCTCTGTCATCCATCTACAAACCAACTTGTAGCCAAAACTAACAAACTCATGAGCCCGAATGCAGACACAGAGAAGAGGCAGATGATTCAAGGAGGGCCCTGGCCTTTTAACACCTGACAGATCACTGTACGTACTCAAACTTGCAAGGCAGAGGCCATGAAGTGAACCGAAACCTCCACAGCTTTATGATCCATCTTAAGCAGCTTGGCATATATATTCAGTGACAAAAACGGGTCTGATCACATTTTCTGTACTCTGCCAACTTGAGGCCTGTAGTTTGTTCTGGTTTGACACCTCTTGAAATTTTGCTGAGAGCCACAAAGTACATTTTGACAGAAGTGATGTCACAGTGGCAAAGCTTTCAGCCATTTCAGGCACATAAATGTGACTGGATGTAGGATTATAGCGACTCCAACCATACAAGGCCTAAATAGCCACAGTATTGTTAAATGTGAACAAACCCCAAGGGAGATTGGTACGTATTTTGTTGGGAGGAAGGGAAGCTGGAGAGCCTTGGGCCTGAAGCTGAGGGGTGGAATTTTTCCAGATAAGGAATGGCAAGGTGCCATCCCTCACCAGGGATGGTTTCCTATACTAGCCAAGACAAACTGGTGCAAAACCAGCAAACAGAAGTACTGGCCTCTGACACACAGAAGTTTGAATCTTGGAAAGTGTGTCTCTTCCGAGCAGATAGAGACTGAGAAAAACTAAATGGTATTCATTCTAAGCAGTGTCAATTTCAGACTTCTTAATGCTCCTGAATACTGCTCAGCTGATCCAGGAGGAACCTAGCAAAGCTTTTTTTAGATGATGCTTGTGGTGCAAATTATATAAAAAGTGGGTGAGGACGAAGAAAGCTGATCTACATTTCAATTTAAAAGTACTTCTGCACTCAGAACCTAAGCTTTCTCAAGCCTATGTATATAAACACACATACACACACAGAGCACACAAGACAGCTTATCACTCCAAGTGTTGTTTTGAGAGCATCTATCAATTCAGAATTACAATTTCCACCTAGAAGAAAAAACAGGGACAATCAAATCATCTGTCGGACTTTCCAAAGAGCAAAGTTTCCTACTGTGTTTGACAGCGCAGATTATGTGCCCATTTCTTTCTGATACTTGGTTTGTAATGCAACGTGTAATTCTTTAAAATTTCCAATTGTGTCCTTCTAAAACACTTCCAATTGAATTTTTTTGGAGAAAAACACCATCTATTATTATACTAAATTAATTTTAAAGTATTTTTATTATTATTATTAAATGGCTTAAAAATATTCCTAGAAACATGTACTATAAAGAAAAAAATTATACTTACTTGGCGTTTGCATCCTAAAATAGAAGTGCCTATTTTAGCTAAGCTTTTTTAAACCACATTAAAATACACTGAGGGAAATCTCACCATTAATATGTGTTTTACAACACTGCCTTCTAGAGAGAGAATCTTGCTCCTATTCACTGTGAATCACTGTTTCTGTGAAATCCATTTGCTGAATGCACCGTACCTTTTCAGCAGAGCCTGGGACACCAGCTACCGATATGCCTGCCTTCTATTTTAAGTGCAACCTCAGGGAAAGCCTCAAGACCAATCTGCCAACTGTCCAGACTGTTTACCCTCAGGAATGCATTCAGAGCCATGTTTAGAATAAGCCCTACAGCACCTCTGGGTGAAAACCCCAAATATATTCAAGCTCTGCAGGGTACTCAGGGCGCCCTTCCTTGCAGAGTGGACGTGTCTCCCTGTGGTGGGTACATCTTGAGGTATTCCATCTATTCCTGCAAGTGATTTTGCCTGGCTGAGAGTTGGTGTACAAAATGGATGTAAAGCAAATGCCAGCATACAAAATATATGTCCCCCTTGATACATGACACTTGCAGATATGCTCCAAGACAATGATAATATGAAAAACTGGGGCAGGGTACACCTTATCTCGGGGTCTTCCCAAGGCACAACTTAAAAGTCTAAGCCTCTGAGGCCTATCAAGCTTTCATTTAATTCAATGTTCAGCTAGTTCCTGCTGTTGTTGAAAATAAAGTTTATTGAAAGTATAAAAGCAGAACTGAAGGATAAGTTCTGCTGAAGGACCAGAAACTGAAGGATATGTTAGTTATTGTGGGGGAAAAAACCCTCCAGAATCACAAAAGAAATGCAACCTCTTGGTTTAATTCAAATTATTAAATGCCACATGAAAAAACCTAGCACAATTTAAGTCAAGGGAAAAATGGTGGTACTTACATACTTTTTCCTTCTAAAATTTCAAAGGTCAGCTGAACAGTTGAGATAATGGGGCTTGAGAAGAGCTGTTCATATCCTGGCACTCTCTCAATTATTCTGCCAAGCAGTGAGTAGCTAAAGACAGCTATCATTGTCCAATGATGGTTTACTGAGAGTTAACCTGACTCCCAGTTAACCTGACTGTGATGACACCAAAAAAAAATCTGAGAACATGGAAACTCTCCCTTAATTTCAGCTTAGTTACTATAGTAAAACAATGAGATTTTTTTTTAAGTTCATATAAATTTAACAAGAGAAAGATGTGTCAGTGGCAGGGCTCTAATGAGTATGTTCTCATATCTATATCAGTAAACCTTAATTTCCAACAAATTATCACTACACAGTTTGCCTTTTTTTTTTATGAAGACTTAATTATTTTTTCCAAATGTTGTTTTGAATATTCTCTTTACTTTCCTGATTACATTTAGCATTTTTAAATGCTTATTAACAGGAAAATCTGGCTACCAAAAATAAGAAGTTAGAGGTCTATTCCTGTACTTCCTTCCCTTGTTCTCCATTCAAATATGAAAAATTTTTACACTTAAAATAAAATGCAATATGAATACAGCACAGTGAGATATGTTTTACAATGTACATATATTATCAATCACATTATGTTAAAACTTGCTTTCTGGAACACGAAGTGTTGTGCACAGCCTAGAAGAACAATTCTTGTTGAAAAAATCACAGTAATTTTTCCACTAGAGCAAGCAAATTGAATACACTTTCCTAAAAAAAAAAAAAAAAAGAAGAATATATGGCAACTATTAATATTCTTTCACTTCAAAGTGCATTGACAATGTACCACAGATTTGTGTGTCTGATCTGCTAACACTACTGATCCCGGTCAGCATTTTATTTCTGATGGACTGCATTACTGTTCTACACTAGAATTATTCTGGTATTTGGAACATATATATAAATAGACACATTGAATGTGCCCAAAGTTTAGTTGGCGTAAGGTTGCTCAGGGAGGCCTTAATTACAGTCTTCTCTCCGTTCCTGTTGCGACACTCCTCAGTATGACAACTTTTCACCAGTCTCCTGCATTTGGAGCTCCACAGCCCAGATTTCTTAACTTTCTTGGAATATTATAAAGTTCTGTCTCTCCTGCTTGTTGAAAGTGCTGACAGGAATGCAAGTCAGGGCAGCATTGAGATTTAAAGGTAATCCTTTCTGTAAAATTTTCATTTATCTAAAAGGTACTTGACAGTATAACAGTAGAAGGCTTCTTAAATATGTATTTTTACAGTCTGAAGAAAATGTTGAATTGATAGATTCCTTATGCATTTTGAAGTTCTGGAAATCAGAAGTAAAAGATTATTTCTGCTGTTTCTGGTCAGAATAAAACTCCAGCATTTCAGATAATTTTTCAATTTTTTACCATATTATTCTGGTATGCCAGTGAAAACATGGTATTTGGAGCTGTGCAAATAAATACTTAGCATTGAAGAACACAAATGAAGGGACCAATGCTGTTATTTGTGCATTGCAGCTCTGTTATTAAGACTGTATCAAAGGCTTTTCATGATTCATGGGAGGAAAAAAGAAAAGTAGCATAAAATCAGCAAAGGAATCCAGGTAAAACTTATATTTAAAAAAACACAATTAATATGGCTTTGATGTTGTCAAAGTGCTTGCTAGATTCCTGCACCTTAATATGGTTCACTGGGATCTGCCTGTGGGCTGTCATCTGCTTTAGTAAACTGTATAGCCAACCAAGGAACACACCTTAACCAATCTAATCTGTTTACTCAGACTCTAAAAAAAAACCAACCAAAAACTCTGAAACAAAAGGATTAACCCTTAGCTCCCTTTCCTATGAAAAGTCCTAACACACTTCACCTCAAGGCCTTCCAAAAAAAGGATTATCTGTATTTTAATATACCCTTAAATACATAATTTTCTTTTGTAGCCAACAGTCCTTTGAAAAGATCAGCCACAGTGGGATGAAGTTCTGTGAATGTCACAGGGAGAAAGGATGCTCTGACCAGTGACCAGGATCAGTAACGAGAATCCTTCGTTAAGTGCCGGACTGACACACACACATACAAAACGTGACAGAAGTCAGACTGATGCCCAGACTGATGCCCAGAGGCATTCTGCCTTCTTCCATGTCAATGAGATGAGAAAGCAGCTTAGTCATCCAAGCAGTCAATTCTCTACCATTGCCAGGTCTTTGACCACTGGCAACTGACCAAATGTCCTTGTTCCAGGCCTGCACCATGTACCTGAAAGACTCCATGGGAGTGTCATCTTTTCAGCCTGCCTTAACCCATTAAGCACAGCAAAGGGCCAGGTGGACTACCACCCATACTATAGCAGAGATCAGACTGAGCTATGGAACCATCTCTGCCTTTATACTTCACGCAGCTTCAACAGCTATTTTCAGAAATTCAGTCATCTCTCCCTTGAGTTTCAAGCAGAAATCAAGTATGGATCCTTCAGGCTGCCCTCTTGTTTGAATTGTTTTATGTGCAACATCATAGCTTTCATGTGAGATTCACTATTAAAACCAATTTGTACAAGGTTAAGCCCATATCCACACCAGCTAAAAGTGATACGTGGAGAACAGTCTTTTGCAGGTAGCAAACACTAAATTGTAAAGCTGTACTCTATACTGGTTGAAACAAACTTATGTCAGGAATAACTTTGCTCTCAGTCCTTTCTAAGAAGACAGAAATGGGGCTGTGGAAAATATTTCAGGATCTAGCCCACACATTGTAGAATATTGTAAATATTTAGTCTAGCAACCACTTATTGATTGTAATTTTAAAACGTTGTTTCTTTCCTTTCGCTTTTTTTTCCCCCTGTTTTAATTTAAGCTATGGAAAAGGAGGAAAGAGCATGGAATTTGAAATGTCCATCTTCCAACAGGCACAAAAATGCATTCATTTTCAATTTACCTCTGCAACAAGTGTACTGAATAATCTGCATGTATCACTTGCAGGTGAACCTTTAGCATATGGTCTACCAACACATCATAAATGCATTGACAAAGTATTGAAAGGTGAACAAATGTTGGTTTAATTTTAACTAATAGGTATTATGCTGCCACTGCTGCCTGTGTGTGAATCTGTACGATTCATTGTCACGAAGTGCCAGATAGTCTCTACCAAAAGATCGGGACAGGCAATAACACTGACTCATTTCTTGTGGTGTTCTGCTCCAAGGTTTTAATGAGACCAAGGCAGAAAACGTATTCTAAATGGAAAGGAAAAGAGAACAGGGAATGCCAGCCAGCTTTTGCTGTCTCAGATGACTGTGAACTAAACTGCTTTGGTTAGTCATACACAGATTCTTGTTATTCCCTTCATACATTTTTTCTCAGAAAAATCTAAGTAAGTAACACAATAACTATGTCCTGCCCCAATGTTACCAGAAACTTCTGATGGAACCTAGCCGTTCCTTTTCTACAGATCAACATCCTCCTTCCTAGTTTTAATACTGACTTAAACAAATGGTTCTGTCAGTTTTCCATTGGCCTGCAATTATGGATGAGATTATTAGAGTCTGTTAAAATAATGTAAATGTAATTATATTACCGAAGAGACTCAAACATTAGCAGAATACACTTAGAGATTTAAAATTAAAATACATACATTTTCAAATAAACTCAAATCAGTATGTTTTTTGTAAGTCATTATATACAGGAGCATTGACAACGCTTAATCTGAATATTGCAGATATGCGGAAGAAGTAACAGTAAAGAACTAGTTAAGCAAAGCTTGTGCATTACGATTTTCTATAACATCTCTATATAAAAATGCAGAAGTGATATCTACCAGTATAAAGTTGGTAACACTGAAAGTGCATAATGTTAGAAATCTGTGGAGTCAAAAGTGAGATAACAGCTAAGAGTATTTTACTGGAAGGTTCTTTAAAAGAGTGAGCTAGCACTAAACCTTCCTTGCATCTTCATCTAGAAATATGCTTACTGTCTTCCAGTCTCATTTTTTAAGATTTATAACCATGAGGGAAGTGTGCTCTGGAATGTTAGTTACATGTATGAACACGTATTCTATTTGCACACAAATTTGAGAAAAATACTTTCAGTCTAAAAAGGGATTAAAAAATTGTGAGCTTTGACTGAGATGCCGACATTAACCAAGTACAACTTAAGTAAATGAGTGGGCATTCCTACATATTTATTTACTCCAAGGACACAGTGATATTTACAAAGGTCAAAAAAAAGAGAATGTGATTCTGCATTTGCTGTCAGAACAAGGAGACTGTAAAATGTCTTTCTCCCTTCCTCAATGTATTGAAAAATATTTCTTTACAAAATGTACTCATGTATAAATGGCTTTAAATGAGGTAAAATGGTTTCCTTTGTTTGCTCAGTGTTCTATTTATTTCCATTACATTTCTGTGTACTGTACAAACTACAACTGTGTTTCCCTCCTGGAGAATGGAAAGAAACATTTGTTCTCATCCTTAGCAATGATAAATATGTTTTGGAGATAGGAGAAATCATTGGTTACACCTTCAATATGTGCTCTTGATTTTTAAATTGCTACTATTATACTAATTGACAAAATAGGTTTTACCTATTTTTTAATTACATTGATAATCACAAACTGTTTAGGTGTTAATGAAGCTTTTATATAAGAATGTGAAAGCAAGGACAGCTTGAAAGATAAGCTCACATACAAAAGTTAGTAACGACATGCAACAATCAAAGCCAATGCTTCTTTAAATGGACGTTCATAAACATGTCAGTGTATGAGAGCCTCCAAACTGTTTCCAAAGGAAAGGAACATTTCAGTGAATCATGTACTAACAATACACAAGAAAACAAACATCTGGGCTGTACTCAGTCCGAAGCCTATCATAGGGAATCTACTGTGCAACTAGTAGGAAGCAGCTTTGATATATGTCAGGTTAGCCTACAAGTCCCGTAGTCAAAGACTGTCTGAACCCAAATGTATTCAGTGCTTTTCTGGTGTGCTTTTTCTTAACCTCTCCATGGGAACACCACCCACTTCCGTGGCTAAATTGACTAAAAAGTTTTCAGCAAGAGAAGAGCAGCTTAAAAGGCACATTTTGCTTTACCTCACAGTAAAGTAAATTCCAGGAGTTATGCTACCCAGACATGTGTGCATCTACATATGCACAAAGATGAAAACTCACAAGACATACACATTCATGTATCAACACTATATACTGATAATTTGTCGCAGGAACACAGAATGTCTCTGATGAATACCAAAAAAAAAGGCAGGCACCAAACAGAGTAGTTAGACAGGACTGATGGGTCTGCATCCAAACCGAAATATAACCCACATACTCTACTACTGTCCAGTGGACTGTGTAGTCAGAGATGGCCCAGTTTGAACAGCCTAGGCTCTGTCTGACCGGGATCCAGAAACTGGACACCCCATGGGTCACTAAATTGCCACAAGATTAAGAGTCCAGGGGGCACTTTAACACTGTGCCTGTGATATCCATGAGACTAGACAAGAAATGAACACAGCATTGACTTGATGACAAGTCAGTCAGTGTGACTTGGGGCGGGGAGAGGTCATTCTTTGGCCCTGTGAGATCTGAGTTCTTTGCTACTCTGGAGAAGCTCCTTGAAGAACATAGGAGCATCATTCAGCTTCCATGCTAAACTGTTGGTTGTAGCTTTTCCAGATTTTGGGAGCTTGAATTCCCCCAAGCTGGGAGATGAAAAAAGCACAGATATCCAATTTGAGTGGGAATTGTAACCAAAGTATATGTGGAATAAGTTTTTCCTCTTTAAAATAATAAGTTTAAAAAGTAAAATCTGATTTAACTACCCATGTATCACCAACAGAGGATACTGGGCTTTGGATTCAAGTAGGGTGAGATAGATGTCTAACTCAAAAATCAAAGAAAGACAGAGAGGTGTTGGCATGGTATTTTGTTGGGTGTTTCCCACTGGCTTGCTCAATGTACCACTCTGCTCAGCCTGCAATTTCTTGGCTCTGCTATGAGATACTGAACGCTGCACACAATTTGAAATGGAGGCATCTCATTCTGGGTCCAAATGCTTACAAAAGGATGTAACAGAGATATATGGAGATTCACATCTCTAAATCTTGGGCAGTATGTCAGGAAAGGAAATTATAATGTAAAGAAAAGGGAATTTACCAATAAACAAGATCACAAAGATTTCAACATATGCTTCTGAAAGGGTACATCTATAAGGTGTATTTGCCATGTAAAATAATGATTGCTTTCATGTGTTTATATGGTCACATACCGAGAACTGTGCAATTTCTTTTGCTCTTTCATTTTATATTTACTCTTCCTATTATGTTTTTTTTCCACTAAAGAATAGCTATGCATGTATTGATGAAAAAAAAGCCCAAAAAACCTATAAAAAAGCAAAGGTTTCACCCTGAAAATTAGACCTTCACATTGATCCAATGCTACTGCAGTACAATATTAAAAATAACATTTCTTGTATTAAAGATACATTAACAAGTCTCCTGATAGATATTTTTAACATCCAATGTGTTTTAAGTTTGCAATACAACAGATAGGAATGGGGAAGGAAAACTATCAGGCTTGCCTGCATTTGAAAGATAAGACAGATTAACACTGTCTGGGAATTTTAAAGTACTAAGAGCTGTTTCTGAATAATTCCATATGTCAACGCTCTTATTTTGGAATAAGAGTGCTTTGTTCCTGTTCAGCTTGACCCATTTTCCAAATGTATTTAATTAGTAACAGTTTTATGTGTAAGAAAACCTTTTGTTTGTTCTTTTGATTAAAGCAATGAAGTTCAGGATCTAGGGTTTCTGATTCAACACAACTTAAACATTTTTTAAAAAAATAATCTATGGAAGGCTATGGAAACAGTGCCTAGGTATTAAAAAACAATTGTGGCATTTTCACTGTTTCCCTAAATAAGTGGTTTCAAAGGCTAAAGTTTTTTTTTAAACACTCTTCATTCAGCAATTTTTTTCTGCTGTAATCTGTAGGCTGTAGATGGTTAGAATTCATTAAGACAAATCTGCTCTTTGCAAAACATGAGTTTACAGCAGAGCATTTTAAAAGTATATCCCAGAGGGTCAAATATAGTGTCTTAACACTTCAGAAAGCAAGCTATTTACCTGAAGTAAA
Organism: Heliornis fulica; assembly: GCA_013399135.1. Taxonomy (NCBI): domain Eukaryota; kingdom Metazoa; phylum Chordata; class Aves; order Gruiformes; family Heliornithidae; genus Heliornis; species Heliornis fulica. Next base: position 354,910 of record VXBZ01011013.1, on the reverse strand, counting down.
GCCATGCAGTCTATAGAGGACAAGAGCTCACTCTTCCCAACTCAGCATTGAGCCAAATCCAGGTGAACAGAATCTGTGGTACCAACTCAAGCTGTCAAGCTCAGCACTGTGCAACCATATGCAGTCAAATACCTGCTGAGAATGCAAGCAGTGGGAACCCACACTGTCTCAGGAAAAACAGTGCAGGCAAGTTCAGAAACTTTAAAAAATCAGAAGCCTAACTTCAGGTGTCTGTAAAAATGTCTAATACATATGTATGCATGTTTGACATAGGACCTGTGGCTTTGGCCACATTTAAGTGTCCTGAACGACTTAGAAATCAGCACATTGTTACACAGCATCACTGTTGAGCATCAGCCTAGAGATGGCAGCCAATGCTTGAGAAGCAGGAAGAACAGCTTCATTGAGCATTGTCATCTCCACCTGCTCCCAAGTGCTTCTTGCCAGTGCCACAGCACAAGCAAGCAGGCTACCTTAAATCACTACAATAACATCAGAGAGTTTATGTCACGACTGCTTAACACCTTCAGCCTTGTAGCTGAACAGATGAGGAATGTTCACATCGCACAAAAGGAGCGCAAGAGAGTTACTTCTTACGCATTGCTCAGATATTTACTATTGGCTGTAAATGGTGAGGTTTGGCCTTGCTACCTACAGAGGTTCTACTCTAACCCACGTCCTCTGGTACATTTTTGAGCTGGAAGGTAGGGAAATTAAGCCCAACACTGGACTGTCCCCAGCTGGACAGCTGACAAATAACTGTCCATGTGCAGAGTCTCTGATATACTTCACTAAGAAGAAACAGAAACTTTTCCCCTTTATGAATTGTACATCGCACCCTCCCAGAAAGTTCTCAGTACTGAATGACACCCTCTAACCCTTCATACCCAACAGATTCGTGTAACTGTCCTATAAATAGAGGGGTGGTTCAGGTATCTCTCTCTGGTCACTAAATCTTAATTCAGATCTTAGATGTTTGATCTTCATTTTAAAACCAAAAGATCATATACTATTTATTCAGCAGGCCCTTGATGACATGTTTAAAAACATCAAGTAATTTGGCAGGCTACTGTTAAAACAATAATGTCATGGTTTAGTTTGTGGTTGATGTAATCTTCTCTTATGTTCTACTGCTCCCACAAGCAAAAGCGCATTGCTGCTTTCTATGAAACAATAAATGACACTACATGCTACATTAACAATGCTGCTTTAAAATCTGTCATATTTTATCTTGAAATTATTTCCACTGAAAAGAAACTACTTTGAGAAACACAAGAGGCTTCAAAAATACTTTATGTACAGTCTAGAATAAGAAAACTACTGGAAATGAAATTATCATCTGTTTCTATTCATTACTGTTCTGAAAGAGAAATATAAGTCGTGTCATTAAGCAATACAAGCCCTTTTCCTCAAGAGCTACAATTTTTATGTCAGTGTTTGTATCATCCCTGAAGTACTGACTTGTATTGATCTGTAACCACATTTTATTTTAGAATACCTCACAGAGGTTAGGTACAAAGCATGTGTAACCACACTGGATAAGCTCTTCAAATCTACAGTAACTATCAACAACTGAAGAATGGTGACATTTGAACAATGGAAAACTGATTTTCTTCTCACTCCATGTCCTTTGAGCTACTGAAAAACACTCCTCACAGAAACTGCAGAAGTGCTTAATTCAGTTATGGTAAATCAGACATACCTTCCATTAGATGCAAGTAACATCCTAGCTAGGAAAAAATTTTAAGAATAAAAAGTAATTATTTTTTACTGATCTTTTCAATGTAATAAAATTACATATTTAACTTAATTCTCCCCTCCTAGATGGTCCGTTAACTTTTTTTTTCCGATGAAAATGTCAAAATGAATGTTTTACATATTTTCAATGTGGTTTTAATATATTTAATTTATAAATTAGCTGTTTGGACACCAAAGTCTGCTTGAGGAAAAATGTCTCTAAAGCAGCAACACTTCAGACATAAAAATGCTACTGTATATGATTACCGTGTATTTTATATCATACTATGTGAAAAATCAATTCTTTTTACATACTAACTGTATTTTCAGTCAGAAATCACATCTTACTGATGTAAAATATGCTTTTGTATTTTCCTGTCAGATTTACTTCATCAGTTTTATCCCACTATCTGCACGTGTTTTTGAAAGTTATTTGTCAAAAATCTTATTGTCACTTATTTTCAACTACTGATAGAAGCTCTGTCATGAAAACACACCACTACTTCAAACACTTCTTTGTTGAAAAATAAAAGGATGGTAGCCTTTAGAACAGAATTACATTATGGTATTTTAAAAAGAAAATTCAAAAAAATTACCCTGCAAATAAACCAAATGCTACAAATGTCATAGTCACAGAATCACAAATCAGAGACTCACAGAAGGTGATGAGGTGGTTTTACTTACTTCAGTATTAGGTGCATGATTGAATTCTAAACAAAATATTCCTGTCTTTAAATCTCCATGTCACTTTCCAATGAAAGGCTTGTTCCACAGTTGCCAATATTAAAGCTTAAATTCAAGGACATTAGAATTTTCCCTCAGAACAATAAAATACTATCCAGGAATTAAAATTTCCACATTCAAACCATATTTAAATTGGTTATTTTCCTCTTGGTCACCTTTTTCTCCTTATCCACACAGAGAATACATCACAATGTAGCTTTTAAGTTATACTTAAGTTATACTTAAAAGCTACATACTTAATTATTACAGAATTCATATAAAATGCTATCTCAGTATGAAAATGCTTCAGTGTTTCCACAGCAGAAAATTACCAAGTACAGAACAAACTGCCCAGTGTAGTGGTAGAAGATGAAATAGAAGATGAGCTACAGCTAAAGAGCCATCTAGTTTTAACGTAAGGCCAGTGAAAAGGAATCAACAGGGGACCACCACTTGGTTCTCAACAGTGAGTTGAAAGTGTGTATTGTGTGCAAGGAACTTCTGGATTGCCACTCTCTAGTCAGTGTCCATAAAGAGCCTGGCTTCCAGGTTATTAACTACAATATGAGTGCTTCTCTGCCATGTTTAAAAGAATAATTTTTGTAAGTCAATATTCTACCACGTGACTCTACTAAGAAATAGTGCTTTAGGGAAAGACTTTACTGATTAGAACACAGTATATATTGCTTTTTATGTAGGCAAACACTAATTAAGCATACTGAATGCACAAAATTACAGCAGCTGTGGAAAAACTCAAATAAAACAGTGAATTAATTACTAATTTCAGATGTTAAGAAAAAGCTCCTATGAAGCTGCCCAAGGCAGTTTTATCCAAAAGCAGTATGACTGCCATATTATTAATTGCAATTTAGGAAGAGTGCCATAGATATGCAAGAAACTCAAAAGCAGTTACTCATAACTGACTAGAATTGGATAAAGTAGAAGCTAGTTTTCAAGTTCCTACAGATTTGAGGAAAGAAAAATGAAGAAGTGAAAGAAAAACACCTATGGGCATTTTTGTAATTAAAGAAAAACAAGAAAAAGGGACAGATAATGTATAAAATCAAAGATTGAGTCATTATTTTGGAAGTGATTCACTGTCATGCAAATAAGGAAAGAGAAACCAACACATGATTTTGCTGAATGTAGAATCTGCACAACTATAATGGCATTTAGATGGTTACCATTGCTGTTTCCAATGTGAGAAAATAAACACTAATTGCTGTATGAATAAAATCAATCAATCATATTTAGGTCAAGCCATCTGTTGACAGAAAAGCAGGTGAGTTACCTACAGGGGACAAATGCCAGTCTTTCTCTTCATTTAAGCCAGTGCCACTTAAAAAAGATTTCAAACCGGGCAAACGTCATATTGCAGACTGTATTTGATCCCTATACTTCCTTGATGATGAAGGTGAAATATGACTGTGTTTTTTGCTTGACACTGTGATTTATTTTTTTTTAAAGAGCAAACTGGGATGTTGAAAATCTATCCAACTTTTTTTCAGTCTTCCATTTCTTCTCAGCATCATTTTAAGTTCACTGAGGGATGCTGAAAATCTATCCAACTCTTATTTTCAGTCTTCCACTTCTTCTCAGTATTATTTTGAGTTCATACGGTGGTGTTACCTATTTTCCATTTCACATACAGATCAGTTGTTTCTTCTTTCTTTTTATTCTTTGTGGATATCCCCCAAAGGTACTGCTAACAAATTCATCTTCAGTCTAGTGAACTCTTGTATAAGGTACTACCAGCACCATCTTGTTTTTTGTCTGAGACATGGGTGTTGAGTAGCTGCCTTGCTAACATTATAAAATGTAATATGGAAGCCTCAACTGCACCACTAAATTCTAACTCAATGTTATTAAAGTTCAAGTAACTAGAAAGTTACTGAAACTATTCAAATAGTCTAACAGCTGCAATCTGCAAGGATAAATTTTGTTTGCAACATGTTTCATTCCCAATACTACTGACTTCCCTCAGAAACATGAAGCTTGCAAACACAATACAACTTTTGGTCATTTAGCTGAAAATTTGTATATTTATATATAGATATGAAATTAACAAGCAAGCTAATTAACAAAGGTTAACAACTGTTGAAGTAGCGTATCTTAGACTTGCATCTTACCTGTCCTAGACACTTTTTAGATCTTGGCTGTCTCACACGCACATTTTAGGATAGGATGAAAGACTTTCTGTAGGTTTCTCCCATTTCAGAGAGACTGCAGAAGTTACCTTGATGACAAGGTCAGATTGGACACTGAACTTGTACATAGTTTCACTGAAATGTAAACTGACCCACTGAAGTTCTGCTACTTAAAAATGCATTTTTAAGGTATTGTTTAGGCAGTAAAAGCCTTACCTTTTACCATATTATGCTTTTATCCAGATAAAAGAGATGTTTGTAGTCTGGTATTTTAACTTCTAGCTACTGCTAGATTTCAAGTGCTAAGGAAAACTGTAACAGCATTTTAACCTTAACTTGGTACCGATTCCACATATATGAGTTCTGGCTGTGCAGAAAATAAAAGTAACCTGCTGGGTGGTTTCCACCGAAGAACACATTTCTTGAAGTTTTTCTTTCTCAGAGACAGCACAGGGGAAACCTAATATATAGCCTTCTCCTTACTAACCCCTCTGGACAACCTTATCACAGTTTACAGGCTGAGCACAGCTTGGCACATGATAACTTTCTTTAATGTGTATACAGTCTCATTTGACATTATACTACTATAAACAAATTTTCTTTTAATCAAGTCTAAATAAAATTTAATTAATAGATCTTGAAAGTAATGAAGTGAAATACGTAATGCTAAAAGCATATTTAACAAGATCTGCCTAATGCTCCCTATGTTCACCATAAACTGACTTCATACAGGTAAAGAAACATACTGAGAAGCTCAGTTCATTCCAACATTTACTGGTCTTCCTGGGGACTGAGGTTACGTAAAACAGCTGCCATGAGGTGGGTGGTCTGAAGAAGGACAGTTAGTTTGCTTGCTGTTTTGTTTGCTTTAAAGAATAAACTGTACTCAGAGGATAAAGCTTCACCATTACCGTACTGTCAAGTCAAATTTTAGCTCCTGAATACATAACCTGTTGGGCTGGCACACAAAAGCAGAGAAATCTTATGGTGCAAATGTCTGTAGGCTATGCTGAAGGTAGTGGATGCTGCTGTGTAACATATTGTCAAAGCCTGTTTACCTGCTGTGCACAGTGCTGCAGTTCAGCAATTGTTTCACCTCTGCCTTTATCTATACCAAGCTTTTATGCCTATTTTTCAAAAAGCCTATAAAATGTGCAGCTACCAAGCTCATGTGTGTTGTGGCACTAACTGGCCATGGTAGCATGCAATTCTTTGTTGTACATGGATTTCTGTTTCTAACATTAGTTATGATCCCTGTTAGGATCTTTTCATTTTCTTTGATGCATCACACTCAAGTTTGTCCCAAATGAGGTAACAAAATGTATATATGATTTTATTCTGTGCACTTCAAGGAAAGAAGTTAACTGCTTGAGTACATGTACATATAGAAAAAACTACAGATGGATATAGTGTTTTGTCTGTAATTTTCCAATTTTGCTATTTCTGATGTATTAATAGAACCCTATTAAATCCTTCCTGTGTTAATTCTAAAGTCCTAGCTACCTACAGTTTCTAAATCGCCTATTCAAATCATATTTTAAAACATTTTAAAATGAGCTTTTCAAATGTATTAAAATACAGTTTCTTCTTCTCCAAAATTAAAAAAGTTGTGAATTAAAATGTTCCAATATAGCTGGTTTCCTTCTCCCACTGGCTTCAGATAAATAATTACTAACATGTGAAAAAACAGAAAAAATGCATGTATTTAGGCAAGACGCATCTATGTCCATATAGGGCTGAGAAAATTTGGGATAATAATACTACACTTTCTTAATGAGTCTTCAGTGAAGAACATCCATTTAAACACTATGGCTAGAGAAACACAGATGTAGTACTCATGTAAAAATAATTCAGAAGAAGATTATGTTCGGACAGTGAAAATGACACTTCCATAAATTCTTTACACATTGTCACACCAGGACTGAGTTAAAGCCAAACAAGCATCTGATTCCTGCTTTGAAAAACAGTTGATTGACTGCTGTTATAAACCATTTAATGGGACTCATATTCAAAAGACAGCTGAAAGACTGTCTTGTTTTAGCACTCTGACATGTCAGTAACAAGATGAGTCCAAAAAGACAGATTTAAACAAATGTTTTGAAAAAACATTATCAATATCTATGAAATATACAATAAAACAGTTATTATTTATAATGAGCTGTCTTCATCTAATTTTTTTTAGTCCTTAAGAAGGTATCTTCATAACAAACAGAAGATTTCTCTTTTCCAGATCTCTTAGTCTTTAAGGATGTATCTTCACAAGAAACAGCAGCTTTCATATTTTTTGAGATTCCTTATTACTTAAGAATGAAGACAGGGCCCACCTTTAAAACTTCCCATATGACAAAAGATTCCAGTGAAGATGTTTCTACTCAGCTAGTTGGGATAGCACCAGTTTTGGATAGCAACATCTCCCTGATGTTGCATGTTGTTGTTTTTTCCTTCTGATATGATTGCTTATTGGTCACAAATATTTTCATTACTAAGACTAGTATGCTTTGGAATAGGAAATGTTAGATCCACTGAGTAATTGGCTTGTTGAAAGGATTTCTAGTAGTTTAATTTTTTTATATTTCTGCTTATTACCAGAAATCTGGAAAAAGTTACAAGGTACATGAGAACAAATTTACCACATTCTTTAAGTAAGCATTTTATTGTTGAGGCTCCTTGAAAAAGATTTTTTAATATTTCTTTCAACAGATGTTCTCTTTTCCTTAAGTAGGTCAACGTAAAGAGTTTCATAGAATCACAGAATGTTAGGAGTTGCAAGGGACCTCGAAAGATCATCTAGTTCAATCCCCCAGCTTGAGCAGGATCACATAGACCAAATCACACAGGAATGCGTTCAGACTGGCCTTGAGTGCCTCCAGAAAAGGAGACTTCACAACCTCTCTGGGCAGCCTATTCCAGTGAACATATTCTTGTTGAGAAGAAGCTACTGCTCACTGAGAACATGCCAAATAGACTTTTGCTCTATTTCTAAATTTCTACTTTGAAATAAAAAAGACAAGTTAAGTCTTCACGTGAGCTTTTGGTATGCATTTCAGTACCTCATGTCTTCCAACACCAATACATGCAGGCTCTGACTGACTGCAGCAAAAGAAAAATAATCCCAAGACAGAAGAACCCCTTAAACTATACCAGTACCAAGGAGAATTTTCCTGTATTACTACTTCACCATCTTTCCATGTTGCATGATTTCTTGAAGATGTGCAGGTGCAGGAATGGTATTTTTAAAGATATTCCTAACACAGCAGACAATACATTCCTAAATTAAACGATGTGATTACATTTAAGAAAAAATCCTGAATATTGTCTAATTGTTTCACTTACGAGTGTTTTAACTCATGTTCTTAGTATGACTAAGAGCAGCCTGAAGATCCACTACCAGCTAGTAAGAACTCAGAGGTTTGTTGTACAAGCCATTATCTCACAGTCTCTCAGTTCACAGACCTTGTATCACCTCAAGTTACAGCTATATATGACTTGTGGCAGAGATGAGAAGACAAGCCTAGAATATTAATCAAAGCTTCTGTTCAGATAAAAGCAGAAGGACACAACTGTGATTTCTAGCATAGTAATGATCTAGGTATGGTATCTATACAATGTTTAAAGTCTTAATGGTATTCTGAACACTTGTGAAATCTGTTGTACCACAGAAATTCTGTCGGCACATGAACATTCCCAAGTACGGTTACATCTCTGCCAAACTAGAGGCATTTACCTAAGCTTTAATCATCTATAATCACCTTGCCCAATCTATTTCAGTCACACAGGCTGTCTATATTCAACAGAGATATGAGCAGCTCTGGAGAATGATACATCCCATTTATCTCAAACGCCCATTTTAGATTGAGAAATGGAACTGGATTCAGGGACAGATGAACATGAACTTCAACTGTCAGCAAGAAATACTGCACAGTGTTCTTGGAGAGCCAGTACTGAAGGACAATCTCCTGTCAGACTCTGTGGATATTATTACAAGAATCACCTAACATACACTGCAGAAAAAATATGGCTTTTCAGGCATAACTTACAGATAAAATAGATATAAAAGAAGAATGAAGATGTACATACCAAAACCAATAGAGGACTCACAGTAGTAGTAACCATTTGGCTGCTTTTTTTTCAACATGGAGCAAAGATCAAGACGGTGAAGGATTTCATCTCCAAAATAATGACTTTTAAAATCTTCATACAGGCTTGAGTCAATTTTTTTCACCTTTAAATAGCAACATAAAAATTAAATTAGGCAATCTACTAGAAGACTGAATTTTCATATTTAATTCCTAAAGTCTTCATTTTAACCAGAGGTATAATGAGCATGGAAAAGACTGCAAGGTGCAAAAAGAATACTGAAACAACAGTGTGCCAAATCTTCTGCTAAACATGGTCTGCTGCAGAACATAAACAAAGAAATAAGTGACATTACACCTCCCTTTTATACCTCCCTCTTAAGTCCTCCAGAAAATAAATTGATACACAGGATGCTACAACTGCTTTAATTTCTAATGGTTTGCAACAGTCTTCATGGAACATATAACTGGAAATTATTCTTGCTGTCATCACTGGGCATGCTACTACAAGGAAGAATCTCAGATGTTTGTCAAGGTCAATTTTCAGAGTCTTTAAAATCACCAAACAGAAAAATGTGGTTCTATTTAACTAACACTAAACTTTTTATCTCAGTAAATCTATAAACTTGCAGTGATTTATAATACCAGTATTGTTACATAGTTTTGTGTATACAAAGTGGAACTAAATAAAAATTCTATTACACTGTTTTCAGAAACCTGATTTCAGTAGTTAAGAGTTCAGAGCTCATCATCCCACTGTATTTTCAATAAAAATAGATGATATCTGTAAAAATGCAGTATATTTTTCTTCCATCTATCTCAAAATAATAGTGTTTGCTTTTAAAAAATTACTATTATATGCTAAGGGATATTAGGAGCAATGACTGCCTCCAGCAGCTTCAGCTCAGGGCTCCCTACTCCCTGGCTACTGGAGCACAGCACCATGCCAGGGATGCAGGGTCTCCAGTGGATGCACCTGCTGATTTCATGTCCCAGAGACACTTAGAAATGCTCAGAGGCTGGCTACACAGGCTGCTACAGACAAGGCACCCACATACAGGGGAGACCCAAGTGTACATAACCCCTGTCAGAAGCTTACTTACATTACAGTTAGAAGCTCACTAGTGCAGGCACACACATGACTCCCTCCAGGTTTACAAGCACACACACACACACACAAGCGCAAGCCTCAAGCACTGTCACAGCTCACCTGGCATCCCTGCCCAGATCCCCCTTTATCCACTCCATGGGTCCCACACACACCAGATGGTCCAGCTTGAGGTTTGGTAGTGAACACCTGCACTCTTCACACATGCATGGTTTGGGAAAGATACAAACATTTGCCTCCAGCAGCCAGCACATAGGCTCAATCACAGAAGTGCACCCACGAGCCCCGTTTTACACAGAACCAGCCTCATTGTGCACACTCCTGCTGTGTTCTTCCCCAATCCCCTTCCCCTGAACATCCCCTCTCCATTCACACAGTCCCATCGGAACCTCTCAATGCCCTGTACCCTCCAACAGCTGCAAAGTCCCAGTTTTCCTGCAGTTTCTGGATAACCAGCAATTAGTGTAACCAACCAGGTTTGTTCATTGGGTTTGTGTGTTCTGCTTGGCAGGTTTGTGTCTGTATGGTTTGCTTATGGCTTCCCCCTTTCCCATCCATCTGCCAAGGTCCTCAACCAGACAGGCCTACTAAAATTAATATCCCCACACTCCATGCATGTGTGCTTATCAGTCCATGTGACTGACCAGCTTTGGCTCTTGCTATTACCTCCTTTACGGTGGCTTGTGTTGTTTAGAGCCTTCGCCTGTCCTAACTATCCCCTCTGCACTGAAAATGGCCATCACCAGCCACCCTAAAGGGAAGAGACACTGTGTCCTTTCTCATATCCTTACACTATATTTATTCATCCAAGCATTTATTGTAATGCTTCATTTATATTACTCATATGCAAGAGGGCTCAGTGTCAGATGTCTACTGAGCTTTTATGTACACACAAAATTATTGACTTCTGAAGCACTTTGCTTGAATGAGCATACATTTGGTTCTCTAAAGCCTAATTTAGAGGCTTTTGGTCCCCTTTACTAAATTAAGACTTTTGGTCTACTAAAGTCTGATTTTGAGAAGATCAGCAACGACTTTTCATTTCCTTATTCTCTGAAACGATGACATCTAGTGGTGGTTCTTTGCTTTTGGTTTTTTTCAGGTACATGACCTCTGTGGAAGTCCATCCTCACTATCGTTATTTAAAATCTGATACTCTGTGGCTAGATTACTCCTTAGGCATTAAGGTTATTTTGAAATGAAATCATCATTCTTTGCTTTGTGACTGAATGTTCTCTGAAACGCATTTAGACATCAATCAGTAACAAAAAAGACCTTTTCAATCAAGAGAACACTTGTCAAAATGTACCTTGAGTACTCATGGAATGTAATGAAGAAAAGATCAAAATCACCGCTTCATGCGCCAATAAAAAAAATAAACACAACACAACACACTAGCGTTTCCAAGAGGCTGACATATTGCTTGTCAGAAACTGACTGGTGAGGTGTGAATCAAATGTTGAATCCTTGGGAATTATGTTTATGATGTACTACTGAAAGATATCTGGAAAAGCAGTCACGGTAAAACTATTATATTTTTATTAACATGGAGCGATTTCTGGAGTGCTGTTTGTAATGAACTGTGAAAGGCTAAAACAATGCAAAAAGGGTCTAGAGCAGTAGAGATGAAAGACAAGTTTTTGCCACTTGGGAAAATGAAAGATGCTGATTATAAAGCTATGCTATAATTGTGGGAGAGTGAAAAAAAGAGTATTTGAGAGGCCAGACTGAAGCGTTTGGTGCTGGAAGGTGAGCATTCACTCGTTCATCCAGGAGGCGGCAAGGCACGTTGAGGGCCCATTCCTCGCTGCCGCGAGCGCTGCTCAGGGCCCCCCGGCAGCGCGGGGCGGCCTGGGGCCGGATGGGGGCCGCTGCCTGGCTGCGGAGGCTGGTTGCAGCGCCACAGCTCGGCGCCTTCCTGACAGGACCCGTCTGCGGGGAGGCCTGAGCGCAGGAGCTCGGGAGGGAGGGTCGAGATAAAACGTTTGGGCCGCAGGAGATTTAGCAGCCGAGACAAACTGCCGTCTGTGGTGAGGAGAGTGCGTGGAAGTGGCTTGGTGACAGCGACTGTGGACCCTGTAGGGGAACCTCTTTGGTATGTTTGATCCCTGCCGGAGTGTGTTATGTACTTGTGAACAAAATGGAGCTTGCGTAACTAACAGGGTAGGCCCTGAAATGATGACCAGTTTATGTGTCTGTTGTGAGGAGCCCACGTGGCTGTCCCGCACCTCTAAGGGAGGGTTATGTTGTACATGCACATTACTGCATTTAGGTATTTGGGCATACATGTATACTAGCTAAGATAAAGGATACAAAGAAAACCTGTAGAACTACTCCAAGTTACACCTTGCTTGGAAGCAAGATGGTAGCTACAGGTAGTGGCTGCATGAAGAGGTTACTGTATCTTTAATTCCTGGCAGCATCTTAAAGTTCTCCAGGGTTGGAAGAATGAGTCTTAACCTGATGTTATCAATTAAAGTAACTTCTTGGGACTTTTTGGATGAGCTGAAAATAAAAATATCTTTCTCAACAGAATGAGTGCCACATCAAGTACAAATTGTGCCCTCCCAGCACCATATGGACCTGATCAAGAGGACCAAGAACGCTCTGAGACACACATGGCAGTTTTGTGGTATGCAGGGCAGCTTGCAATTACTTATTATGATACAGAAGACTGCTCAGTCTACTTCATGCCTGACCTACCTGATAATAAAGACCTCAAGCTACTGCAAAAAGTGATTGGGGAAGTTAATCCTCAATGCATAGTGACCAGTGCAAGACAGGACCAGAGTATTGCCAAATTCCTGACTAACCTAACAGCTACTGCTGGTGATAAAGATATAGGAAAACCAGAAATCATCCTGTTTCCTAAAATAGATTTTGGCCTAGAAGTCAGCAAGCAACGGATCCTATCTAGGCAATTTCCATTTATCCCATCTCATATGACAGCAAGAGAGAAAACTCTCTACTTGTCCTCAATCATCCCTTTTGAGAGCCCACTCATGATAAGAGCCCTAGGGGGACTCCTTAAATTTCTAGACAGGAGAAGGGTTGGAGTTGAGCTTGAAGAAAGCTCTATTGCCGTTCCTATTTTGACCTTTAAAAAGTTTGTGCTGTCAGATACTGTGAATATGGATCAAGACACTTACTGTGTCCTGCAGATATTTAAAAGTGACATCCATCCTTCTGTGTACAAGCTGTCCAGCAGATTAAAAGAAGGATTCAGTTTATATGGAATTTTAAACCGTTGCAGGTGCAAATGGGGAGAAAAACTGCTGAGGCTGTGGCTCACACGACCTACTCGGAACCTGACAGAGTTGAACAAACGGCTAGATGTTATCCATTTCTTCCTGCTGGCTCAGAACCATGAAACAGTCCTCACTCTTCAAGGTTGCCTCAAGAATATTAAAAATGTGCCTCTTATTCTAAAAAGAATGACTCTTTCCCACACAAAAGTTAGTGACTGGCAAGCACTTTATAAAACAGTGCACAACGCAGCATGCCTTAGAGATGTGTGTCGTTCTCTGCCCAAGACTATAGAACTCTTCCAGACTATTTCACATGTCTTCACTGATGATCTGCACTACATTGCTAGTCTAATCAGCAAAGTGGTGGACTTGGAAGGCAGCATCTCACAAAACCGCTTCACCGTTAAACCCAATGTGGACCCCACCATCGATGAGAAGAAACGAAAGCTGATGGGACTATCAGACTTCCTTACCGAAGTGGCACGAAAAGAACTGGAGACCCTAGACAATCATATTCCCTCCTGTAGTGTGATCTACATTCCTTTAATTGGGTTTCTTCTCTCCATTCCACGGCTACCGACTATGGTAGATAAGAATGACTTTGAAATCAAAGGCTTGGACTTCATGTTCATGTCAGAGGATAAACTGCACTACAGAAATGCTAAGACAAAGGAGCTAGACAGCCTGCTGGGTGACTTGCACTGTGAGATCAGAGACCAGGAAACATTTATTATGCATCAGCTGCAGACAAAGATCTTGGAGAAGTCTGAAGTACTTAACAGTGTAATTGAGTATACTGCACACCTAGATGTGCTACTTGCTTTAGCAGTGATGGCCCGAGAGAATGCTTACTGCCGGCCACACTTTACTCACCACCATGGCTTCCACATCAAGGATGGAAGACATCCACTCATGGAACTATGTGCAAAGACTTTCGTGGCCAATCCTGTGAACAGTGGTGAGGCTACCAGACGAATAAAGATCATCACAGGGCCCAATTCCTCTGGGAAGAGCATCTACTTAAAGCAAGTCGGTCTTATAGTATTCATGGCTTTAATTGGCAGTTATGTCCCCGCAGCAGAGGCAGAGATTGGAGTAATTGATGGGATTTACACAAGAATCCACAGTAGGGAATCAGTTTCTGTAGGGCTCTCCACTTTCATGATTGATCTTAACCAGATTTCCAAGGCAGTCAACAATGCCACGGAGAGGTCCTTGGTACTTATTGATGAGTTTGGTAAAGGGACCAACACACTGGATGGTCTGTCCCTTCTGGCTGCTGTCCTGAGGTACTGGATCAGGCAAGGAACACAGTGTCCGCAGGTCTTTATCTCCACTAATTTTCACAACTTAATGCAGCTAAAACTCCTGCCTGACACACCTCTTCTGGAGTACCTAACCATGGAGACCCACCAAGATGGAAAGGAGTTGATATTTTTCTATCAGATCAAACAGGGTATGTCCACTGTTAGTCATGCTGCCAACATTGCTGCGTTAGCAGGAATGCCAGCCAAAATTATTGAAAGAGGAGTGGAAGTGTCAGAACTGATTCGTAAGGGAAAAGACGTCGAATGTATTGAACACCCTCCAAAAGGAGATTGGATGGAAAAATGCAGGTCTTTTGTGGAAAAGTTTCTTTACCTAGACCTGGATGATCCCCATGTAGACTTAGAAAAGTTCATATGTAAAGAGGTGCTGCCTTCTGCAGCCTCTGTCCTGTAACACAGGCATGTGTAAAAGCATAGATGGCATCCTAGCTACCATGTTCAGTAGGAGACTCTGTTCCTAATTTAAATTAATTTAAAGTAATTTAAAGAATGTTCACTATGATGAACAGCTCACACGGCATTTAGCTTGAGACAAACTGTCTGTAGTTATGCCCTTTCCTCTTGTTTAAAACAAATACTGTAGTTACAGATCTCTGCAATATGGTGTATGATACAAAAGCAGGAAGACTGTAAGAAGGGAATTTGAGAAACACTTTCAGCTGTTGGGTCACCCAGTTTGTACATTTTCTGCCTCTGTTGTTAGATCTTCGGATTAAAAAAATACTGCAGAATAATCACATAAGTGCCATAAGACTGTGCAAGCAAAGCGTTTACTGTTGTGTATGTTGCTAAAATGATTGTTTCAGCCGTTTTAGGATCAGCATCAAAGATTCCAAGTAAGCACATGCCTCAGACTCCTGTATCAGCAAGTAACAGTAGTCACAATATCAACCACTGACCTAGAGGCTAATAAATGGGAACAGGGGGATTTAATGAGCTCTGCTGCTTTCTTATACTAGCATTTCTGTCCAAAACAGCGAGAGATCCCAGGAGTTACTATAAAAAGAATGCTGGATGTCATAATCAACAGGGACTGATAAAGAAGAGAAGCATTTGGGCTTTACTGAGAATCACTCTGTTCTCATAAGGTTCTAGATGGTACAACTATGTATCTGGGCCATATCAGTATATATAAAAAATTACAACTCCAGGCGATTGAAAGCTATACCGAGGAAGTAAGACCGAAATTCACATTCTGTATTCTATTTCTGAGTACTGAATAAAACTTAACATTAAAGGAATAATACCAGAAGGGGAGGATTCCCTTTCACTTCTCCTGTCATGCAGAGGATCTTTCCTGAACACAGTATTTGATGTATGGATATGCAACAAAAATTAATTAACAAATTAATGAAGCAGGAGACATGGTATGTAAGCACTGTAGAAATAATCTTTCCTGCAATTAGATAAGTGCTTGAGATTCTGTATCTAAATTAGACAACAGACATCAGACACCTTATTGTCTGACTGCCAAGACTCACTCTAACTGCGTACAATATGGCTAACAAGAGACACAAGCAAATATACTACATCTCCCTTCAGCTTTGATTCCAGGAAGCCAAAAATATTAATGCCACATAAATTGAGAGAAAATTTGCTTGAGAAAAAAGTCATTACTTTCGTAACTATCAGCATTAAACAGCTTATCTAGTATGCCTAGCTGACAAGAGGAAAAAGATGAATGGGAGTGCACATGAAAAGATTTGAATTTGGAGACACTGCTTTGGGTTTGACGCTCTGTCAAATTTCCTCATTTATGATGAAGGAATTATTATTACAAAATAAGTATCACATCTCTATACGAAACTAGGATAGCAGCAAAAGTTTAACATAATTTACATTAAAAGTAGAAGAGTTAATTACTAAATCATGCAAATACAACTATTTCCAGTACGATCAAAATAATACTGTCTGCTAAATAACATCTAGCATCTTGACGATGTTATCACTAAAGTAGAATGGTAACAGTGAATCAGGCATTGTACAGCACCTGCAAGTACTGTAAATACATTCCTCACTAATGTAATCTTTTTTCAGTAATTATGCATATAGCATTCTAAAGATATGCTATAATATATTAAACATTCATAACTTATATTTTTGCCATTTTTTTGTGTCCACCACACTCTAGGCTAAGTATGTACTCCTTACTAATTAAGCAAATGTCATCAGAGCATTTTAACCGTCAGTGATCTTCTACTTATGAAATCCATTTCACAATATTTGCAATCCTGGCAGCACTAGATATCAAAGGATCTCCAAATGTCAGACAGAATTTGTCAAGTGTGCCTCACAACACGCCCTGAAATAAACAGCAGCATGGCCAAATGAAAAACAGAGAGGACGTGACTGGCCTGTGGTGAGGTAGCAGGCTGGGGAAGGAAGCAGCAATAGAAATGTTACCTTCAAGTGCAAAACTGCAGTTGCTTCTCTCACTGTGTCTCATTAGGTTCTTTGTACAGAAGATAACGATACTAACTCAGGATTCTTATCAGCCAAACCATCAATTGTGGAAATAGCTAAACATGTGCAAGTAACTTATATCACTTTATCTCCTTCCAGAAGGACACTGAGAGGCACACTGTACCTTATTAAGGGCAAGTTTTCAGTGGCACATTTGACCTCAGAAATGTCCAACTAAGCGTACAGAATGAATTGCTCCCACTTCTGAGTAGGCAAATAAGTTCTTTAACCTCAGAAGCTGAAGGGGGTTACTTTAACCCAGATAGCTCTTTTCTAGCCTGTTTGATCCCACATTTTTATCCTTTATTAATGTCTATTTCCAAGATTTTATACTTACCATTTTTAGCTTAATGCTGTGCCTTCAAAGCAGAAAGCTGATTTCCTGAGATCTTTATTGATTCTGAATTCTCCAATTATTTTCTTTGTAAATATCAGCAATCTTTTCATAACATATGCATTTCAAAAATGCCTGTAGATATATTACGGTTTGAAAAACAAGGGATTTCTTTTTCCCAAATGATAACTTTGCTGGAATTTAGGTGCCATTATGAACAGGATGGCTTATGGAGTATTGTTTCAAATAAGAAAACTTGCACTTAGAAAAATATTAATACTCAAACTACTTTAGTTCTATTTATTTAAGTGCTGTCTCGTAATCTTCATCTACTCCCCTTTTCTTGTTTTTCACACTGTTGCATGATATGAAAATGTAATTAGGCATAATATTAAAATGTACTACAAAATAGCTATTCCTTTTATGTTTCATGGTTTTATTTATTGTTTTAACTAAGTGAATGAAGCTATCTTACTAAATGCACAGACACAGTGAAAAAAAAAATTACAGTAAAGACTGAGGCTTATACCTGACGGCAGATCAACAGAAAAATTTGAAGTTTTTTTAATCCGTAATATCTTTCTATACAGCATGTCTTTAGAATACCACATGCATTATCCAGCATTATGGAGGACAAAGGAAGATTTGAAATGACATTGAGCTCGTTCTGTCAGCAGCAGTGAATATCAGGATACAGAAAGTATACATCCTGGCTAATAGCTCATGTTAAAAAAACCTGAACAACCATCCAAAAAAAGAAGCAAACACCAGAATGGCAAAAACCCCACCCTAATTGTCCCAGATACTTTAACCAAACAGTGAAATTACTGAACAGATGATATTTAAAATTAGTGTTTTAATAAACAACTGTTTAAAGAAATAAAAACTTATTTCAGCTTACAAATTTAATAGCTACACCACCTAAGCCCTGTGGACAAGTTTTATTACTGTTTCAGAGCAAGTACATGTGCCCTTGAAGCTTTTTGATGTATCTCAAATCTCACTGCATTCTTCCAAATGATTTCACAATACTAATTGGTTAAAATGTGCACCTTCAGCAATTTTAATTATTTCTAATGACATTTTAAATTACATTTTTAATGCTTACTATTAAGGAAAGAAAATAAACTTACAATATTTATATTATGTACTTTAATTCTTGTTTTAAACTTTTTTTTCCTGAAAATTATTTTCCTGGTCGACATTAAAGATGCCATGTAAAACATTATACATAATATCAGCAAAAGGAAATATAGCTTATGAGAAATAATACAATATTACTGTTCAATTAGTGCGAAAATATAAGCTATATATATTCATATCCCTTCTATATATTTATCTTCATAGTTATAACCTACTTTCATGCATTTGTGTGTTTTGTCAAAAAAGCTAATAAATAGGCAAGAAATAAGTACCTGCAAGAGAGAATACAGAGATGTATTTCAACACTGAAACTCACCAAAGCATATTCAACAGAGGGAACTGACAGCCTGCATATTATGTATAACCAAATGTAAATTCCACTCTTTATTTGCTTATTTTACAAAGTTTACAAGATTTACAAAACAAAACCGTCCAAACAAACTGCACACATATAATCTACATCCTAAAAATAATTCTGCAATTTTGAACAAATACTTTCATCCTTTGGTCTTGTGTGCTTTCACAAAAGACAATAAGACATTGATATTACTGTACTGAGAATATAAAGAGTGGTAACTTAAAACATAGTACGGGAATGCTGTACATATGGTAGATGTACTAATTATTTTTTCTAAAAAATACATCAGCATTTTCAAGTCTTACCTCTTCAGATGGTTACAAAGTATGATGCTACAGCATAAGCAACTCCTCTGTCTCCAGATTAAACTTTCTGGATTGCTGCTGAGCTGTGTGAAATGTGAGCTCACCTGCTTACGTAGCTGTGTTGATTTTGACAACTTCATGAAGGTCAGATGTGGTTTAAAAGCTCTTTCTCCTCCTGCCAAGATGCCCTTTTCTTGAAATATCTTCTTCATAGTCTCTGGTGGGGGAGAAAACGTAGAAGTGTGATACAGCGAGATAGAATGCTTAAAAATGGGTTTTCAATGGTAATATGAGTCACAGCCACATGGAAAAAAAAAGATGATGAGTATGAAAACGCAGAGAGATTTCTGGTTAATTTCAAAGGTACATATTATTTCAGGTGACAATAGTCTTGTATTTGCTGTTAACATGGGTCAGAAATTTGGCTTTACTAAAAAAGATGGCAATTAGAAAGCTGTTCATGCTGTCTGCCTTTGCTATCAAAACAGGAACCTGACACTAAAACTGTTCAGGAGTTACTGGAAATTCTAGAAAATTCTAGAAAATTCAGAAAAAAACATGAGTATGTAACAGAATTGTCTATTTTCATAAACAGCATTCTGTGGTGAGTACTTTTATCTGTATTGGGTAATCTCCCACTCAGACCAACGAATATCTGAAATTGAAAGCTGCCTGGCTCTGGATTTAGATAGCAAATTTAGAGAATGTACCAGATATGCTGATGTTTTTTGGGGTGGTTCTTTTTGCTTCACTATTGCCTTCCAAGCTAATTTGCTATGTTTCAGTGTATACTTTTCTCTGTTTACAGCCCAGACAGAAGCAGTTACCACACTGACCTAGTTTACTCTTTCCCAACTCATCTGCCCAACTTAATGTTTCATTTATTGATAATAAATTTCAGTATAACTTTTGAATTACGCTCCATAATTCTTTTAGCTGAAAATTTTTATTATCTTGTAATTTTGGAAAACGGTTTCGATAATATGATGAAAACCTATGGCAAAAAATATACTAGCAGGTAGAATATTTCTATTAGTGAAAAACAGAAAAACTGCAAAATTTTTTTCCTTTGCAAACAGAACTTCCAGTTTTTCACTAGCTGCATGTCTATCTGATTCATACTACACCATTTTCTGGTTCCTTTGTTTGGTTCTCTGAATTGCATAATTTGGGGACTCATTGGCTCGGATGTTTCAAAAAGGATGAGTCTTATTGTTGCAAATATGTGCATTAAAATTATTTGTGTTTTGTGTATTGGGCAACATTATCAACACCAGGTTTACACTACCCTGCGATATTCTGACTCAGTCTTTCAGATAGCGGGGCTTTTTCCTCCCTTAAAAGCTCAAACTCTTCCTGTCCTTGTGTCTTATGCCAAGCAGTGTCTTATCTCCCACTCTGCAGTTAAGATCTGTACTGATGAAGATTTGCACCTCTAATGGCATCCACCTAACTCCAGCAGGAGCTTGGTGTTCGATTGGTGGTTTGCCAACACGGACTGATCCCAGGACTGGGTGTTTTAAGCCCAGTGTTTGCAATACAGTGGACTGATCATATGGCACTACAGCCATGTGTACCAGTGGCACAGGACCCCTACACTTCACAGTGCTGAACAGCAGCCACATGGCCTGCCTGTCTTCATCTGGTGCTCAACAGCTTTGCTCAGTATCTGCTCCTAGTTATCCTTCTAAATTTGTCTTTCCTTCATACCTGGCAGTTCTGATCAAGAAAAAACATAATTAAAAACTGGGTCAGAGGAAAGAAGGCACAACTTAAAAGAGAGGCTGCAGTTTTGAATTTACAACATTTACACATGTGTATGTGTGTGGTCTCACACATTCTCATGGTGACCAGACTTCTTTCTTGCACTGCTCTGTCATAGCATAGACTTTATTAAACATCATAGAACATTGTCTGGTTCTAAAGATACCCCCAGTTTTGTTAGGAAAAGCGTGGGATTTTACTGGCTAAGGTGATTTGCAAACATAATTAGCACAATGTTTCATTCTTCAAAGATAATGAAAATAGAAAGAAATCTGAATAGATGAGGGGAAGGTGTTAAAAAAAAAATCCAAAGTGAAATATTTTCCTGAGAGCACAGGAAGGTTAAAAGAGAACATAATGCTATTAATATCCATGCAGATCTCTGAAGAAGTGGCCACAATAAGGGTTTTAAAAGAAATAAGGAAATGAGGAAGGAAGCACAGATGCTGTGGGCAAGAGAAAGTTCCAGGCTAATGGGACAGCATGAATGTGGATTTGAAGACTGAGCAAAGAACAATACAGTTTATGATGGGGATTGCCTTAACTGAAAGAAATTAGAGGACAGTGACAAGAATCATAGACAGATTCTATGCCCATGGGTCTTAATAGATGAGATTCTGTCATCTTCCCCCCAGACATCAACATTACTAGCTAGATTGAAAAATCAAACAAGATTTGTGTTTTCCCTTATTAGTCTCTGGCTGACCAATGTTTAAAACTTCAAAGTATACCCTAGAAGCGTTAAGGCTATTTTTACAAGCTCAATGACTTCCTGGAACAAATTTTTGGACAGCTTTCAGATCCTCTTTCATGCATTTTGAAATACTCTGCAATGCCATTTTGTACTGTATTTTTATAATGTCAAAATTACTGAATGACATCTGCCTCTCTTGTGTTGGATGCAGCTGACTCCATTATCCAACTGTTTCCCCATAATTAAGACTTGAATCATGATACATTAAACTTACCCAGAACTCGTATATGCTGAAAAGACCCAAAAATTCAACAAATCAATACAGAATGATTTGCAGGAAAACTGCACATTGAACCACATTCCATAACACAAACAGACATCTTTTCCAAGATTTCATTTGGTATGGAAAACTGCAACATATGTATATTTTCTTCCAGCCTCTTAATTTCTGATTGTCTCCAAGTCATGTTCCCTCACTTAAAGGTCTGGAGCAGCATAGGTGAGAGGGACTTGGGGGTCCTGGTGGACAGAAGGATGCCCATGAGCCAGCAATGTGCCCTCGTGACCAGGAAGGCCAACGGCATCCTGGGATGTATTAGAAGGGGAGTGGTAGTAGGTCAAGAGAGGTCCTTCTCCCCCTCTACTCCACCCTGGTGAGACTGCACCTGGAGTATTGTGTCCAGTTCTGGGACCCTCAGTTCCAGAAGGACATACAACTCCTTAAAAGAGTCCAGCAGAGGACTACCAAGATGATTAAGGGAGTGTAACATCTTCCTTATGAAGAAAGGCTGAGGGAATCTCTTACGCTTGGAGAGCAGGAGAATGAAGTGTGACCTCATTAATGTTTATAAATATGTTAAGGGTGAGTGTCAGGAGGATGGATCCAGGCTCTTCTCAGTGATGGCCAGTGATAGGACAAGGTCCAAGCTGGAACATTGGAGGTTCCATATGAATGTAAGGAAAAACTTTTTCACTGTGAGGGTGACGGAGCACTGGCACAGGCTGCCCAGAGAGGTTGTGGAGTCTCTTTCTCTGGAGACATTCAAGACACGTTCCTGTGTGATTTAAACTAGGTGATCCTGCCTGAGGCAGGGGGGTTGGACTAGATGATCTTTCAAGGTCCCTTCCAACTCCCAACATTCTGTGAAACAGTGTTCTGTTGCTTTATTTATGGTGGTTTGTTTTTTTTTTTTACTTCACACATGAATCTGAAGACAAGTTTTGCACAGATAACTCACAATTATGACTAACATACTGATTTATGTTAAAATTTTTAAGTCCTAAGTTGATTTTTAAGAGCATTCTGTTGGCTACTGGTTGTTTGACAAAGCAGCTCTCCTGGTCATCCTTTACCAAGAGCACCAAGCACAATGCACTTGTAAAGTCTTACAAGACTTTATTTCCAAGCCAATGAGGAACTTGAAGCCACCTATTCCAGATGCTAACACCAACCTCAACTATGTGTCACCACAGGTGCCCACCATGAATTTTAAAATACATTTTAGATATCAAGTTACACTTGAACTATATAATCAAAGGCTGCATCAAACACCAAACTCTCTACCTTCCTACCATTAAGACCACTACAAAGGATAATATCAGCCTGAGGAGTCTCCCTACTAATTGAATAAAATCTTTGCAACAATTTAAAACTTTTCTTACATGTCTGCCTGTCTACACAACAACAAATTAGAGATGACCTGGTCGGTAAATACCAAAATCCTCCTACTTTACTTTATCTTTGCCTTACAAACAGATTCTCTCCTTATTCCTCCTATGCCATCTTCCTTTCTATTAAACCCTTATTTTTCCCCTTGTATCTGCCCTCTCTGTACATTGCTGGAAATGCCATTATACAGACAAATCTTTCTTAGCAAACTGGAAAAACTCTTTCTGACTCTTTCCATGCAGATCAAAATGTTAAGAGCCCATGTGAAGAGCAGCAGAGTCAAAGGGCAAGAGGAGCACTGCAATACAGTGCTCCAAAGCCAGAGTCTGTCATGTAGAGGAAAGCTGAGTTAGAAAAGCTTGCATGCAGAGAACCATATAACATCAAAAGGCATGAACAATGCTCAGGACCATTAGAATCAGTCCTTATGCTCTTGTAATGGGATCAACAAAAGAAGTAAAGCAGAGGGAGAGAGGGACAGGACTTTGGATGTTTTGGTGGTTATATTCATCACGTGATACAGCATATATATATATATTACATAATTAGACATAATTAGAATCTTGAGACAGAAGAACACGGCCACTTACAGCTTTAAAGCAGGCTTCTCTTCCTGCTGTGGATGAGCCAAGTTTCTATACAGTTCAGTAAAGTTCTCTTAGGCATATTAGAAGGAACAATAATGAATGGCACATGGACCAAAAGAAAATCTAACATGTCACAGCAGAACATTTTCAACATAATTGTTATGGATTTGTACTAGCAGCTTTTTGTTCGCTTTGTACAAATCAGGTTTTATTTAATGGAAAACTACTGCAGTTTTCAGTTCTCAAATTTTCCATCATGTGAAATGACTTACAAATAAATGACAAGAGGCAAAATTCATTTATCTTAGCTTCAGCCATCTGTAACTAAAGTGAACTAAATTAACTGAATTAAACTATTTCCCTAGGCTCTCTGAAGTCAGGGCAATTTAAATCACCCTAAAATAGATGCTAAATGGTGGTTTCATAATCTTTAAAGAAGGTCATAAACCACCTCCTTGCCAAAACAGACTGTTCCTCTCCAGCCCCATGCCTGCCACTGCTCCTATCCTTTTGTGCCAATAGCCCTTTAGCTATAAAGTGCATTGGCAAATCAATTAGGTTAAAAATTAAGTGACAAAGTAAAAAAAAAAAAGTTATTTTAACCACAGTAGAATTCACTATTTGTGGCTGGACAAATCCCCAGCACAACAAAAGGGGCCAGAATGGTTTGGTGTGGTGGCAATGGCAGTTTATGCTCAAGTAAAGCTGTAACGTACCTAGAGAACAACATGGGCAGTAGAACTTGCTTTCCGTTTCTCTGTCTCTAGTACAGATTGTTAGGAAAAGCGCTCTAGTGAGATTAGATTAAATGTCATGTGAATAAAACTAAAGGAAATTACTAGCTAGGCCTACTACATGTCTGTCTAGTGCAGTCCTAACTGTATTAAAATATTTAACCCAACAAATCAACATTTCCTAAACACACAGGACCAAGAGCAAATGAAAGTCATCTGTATAAAGAACAGGAGTAACATTTTTAATCATGAGATACAAGCTCCCCCTGATGGTTAGACCATGAGGTGCATCATTCCATCCACAAAACCAAAATCTGCAAATCCTGCAGGTAGAAAACAGGATTCACTTATTCACTTTATCAGCTTCAAAAGCCATTTACAGTATAATTATCAAAATGAAAAACAAAGCCATACAATTCATGACCTTTTCCAAATTCACTTAGTACTTCAAATATTCTGTGATGTAGAAAAGTACAAGGATTTATTTTTTTTTTAATCTTTGCAAGTGTGTACCACCTTTAGCTTGATTTCTAAAAGGTCCTGGACAAATAGTGATTAAAATACACCTCAAACTTCTGTCATAACAATTTAGTACAATTCCTGGTAGATGTAAATGGCTTTTAATTGTTGGGAAACAACTAGCAAATCACAATATACAGGAGACCCGTATTAGCTGCATTGCCTCAACTTTTGTCTCTGGCAAGCTTTTATTTAGGTCAATATTAGCAGACATACACTTCACAGAACCACAGAATGTTAGGACTTAGAAGGTACCTTGAAAGATCATCTAGTCCAACCCCCTGCCCGAGCAGGATCACCTAGTTTAAATCACACAGGAATGTGTCAAGATTGGTCTTGAATGTCTCCCTCTGTGTCACCCTCACAGTGAAAAAGTTTTTCATTATGTGAAATAGTTTTTCCTTATGTTAGTTTTTCCTTTTCACCATGTAATGTTACTGGTATCAAACAAATTTCCATATAATTTATGGAACTCAGTGGGCTTTTATGAGAAGCTAATTTAACTTCATGTATTTTCTACTGTTTGTGCTATCAACATTTCTCTTTCAACACCCACACAAATCACAAATAATATACAAAGTCAAAATTCACCTTAGAGCATAGCAGAAACCAAATGTAATCTTGAAGGAGCAAACCAGAGATTCCATAATAAACTAAACTTAGGTCTTGCAAAAAATCAAACCAGCTTCAGAAGTGATCTCTCTTTACCAGTCCATGGACAACAGAATGATTAACGACCTGCAGGCAACAGATCTGGTTTGGGGTTTTTTTTCCTTTCTGCCACCTTCAGTTTTAAAACCGCAGTTTTCTAGGGACACAAGGTATCTCCAAATAAACTTGTGACACTTAATTTCTGTCAAACACATCTAAACTCACAGCAGTATATAGGAAGAACTGAGGCAATCTTCACACCGATCCTGACAATAGCAGCCCAGCAGGAAAGAGCTTCCATTTTCTCTTGCAGCTGTCTCTAAAATTGTGTATTCGGGATACTATCCACAGAGCTTAATTTGGACATAGTCTGTTTCGAATTAACAAATTCAACACTTTTGGCAGGAAGTTGAGGGTGGGGGGTAGAATCTTGTTCTTCCTACTCTTACCCCGCCTTTCCACCAGTTTAATATCTAAGGTAACTTTTGAAACACATTTCTATAATCTTCAGTGTTACATAATTACAGACCTGAAAACATTATTTCTGGCACAAGGAACAATGCAAAAACTGAATTTGCTTTCATGAATTACAGGTTACCTGTTATGAAATGATATTAGTACTTTCATGAAGGCACAAAAAGATACTCTGAAATCAGCAGCAATTCAGAAGTCACAGTTATGACAGTCAGTAACAATGTGAAAACAGCATTTTCTGAGGTCATACCCATCAAAGGTTTTCAGTGATTTTACCATTTTACTCTGGTAATATTCAGCTCTCTACCCTGCTTCAGTACTAAAAGCAAATGAAACAAACATCACTCTAGAGACTGAAAGACAAGCCTAAGGCCAAGGGTTAACAAAACTAAGCACCGAATTAAGAAACATTTTTACTAAACAAGTGTTTGGTTTACTAAACAGCAGTGTTAAGTGTTTATAATACACAGCTGTAGTTCTAATCTAGGCAAAGAATGCTATCAAAAAAAAAGGAAAAAGCTACAGAAAGCATCAGTAGCTATTATTTACAAAGGAAACACAGGCACATTTGTTTGCTAAATTTGACTACTGTGAATTTGTCTACTAGGAAGGACTGTCAATCTCATCTTTTACTTGTCCAATTCAGGTCAAAATCTAGTTCACTAGTTTAAGACATGTAGAAAATCACTTGCACTCCTTTACTTCCTGTAGTTAACAGATATTTTGATCTCCATGTTTAGCAACATGAATTATTTTTGGACTACTTAATTATTACATACAAACTTATCAAAATGAAAAGACACTGTCACTAACAGTAACCATTCATCTCCTTTCACAAGAGGTACTGAAAGGAATCACAGTTTATGAATTATCTCACTGTTTATAAACCAGCATACATACAATATTCTGTCACCTCTAGAAGAAAGCTAAAGAGAAACTCAAAGGCAAGGATGAGGAAGCATATTGTCCAAAGGACTGGAGAAATACTTGGTAGATTCAATCTCTGAAATTACAGGATTATCTGACAACTGAAGCCTCTCTGGAACTGTAAGTACTGTTCAATTTCTACCGTACTGAAAAGCAGAAATACTTTTCTATTGAGCACTGCTTAGATAATAAAACATTGCCCAGTAACAGGATAAGCAATTTGGTAAGCTGAAAAGCTTCAGCCCTTCTTTAAAATTTAAGTTAAAAAATACTAAATAATTTTTAAAGGCACTTCAGAAATTCAAACTAATTAATTGCTAGAGAAACCACTGTATTAATAAAGACTTCTGTTTTTCCTCTGTACTGGTGTGCAAAGAGGTGGCATGACAGCAGCAGTCTCTGCTACTCTCTATACGGGTTACTGAACTATTAAAAAATGGTGTGACCTCACATTCCTCAGAGCACAAAACATAATTCATCAATACTGAAAAACTCTTTTAAAGAGTCTTTCCAAGGAATAGTTGGAATTGCCAGAATAGTTTTATAGGACACCAGTGAATTACAGACAGTACTGTTCTCTGAGAATTTTTATTTAATATCTGTAAACAACATAGTTTAAGTATAGACTCACGGACAGATAAAAACTCCACTCTGTATTGATTTAGGTACTGACAGCTAGCCGTTTCTCAGCTGATACTTACACTACTTTTAATTTATATATTTCTATTGACTTAAACTGCATCTTTGGATGCATTTTAGCTGACTGGAAAAAGGCAGTGACCTTCGCTCCACTGTTAAGACAGAACCAAGAGTTTTGCTCTTGAAGCTAACATGTGGATGCACATGCGTAGTAGCGTGTACCTGTCACGCAATTCAGTAAGTTCCTAATTGCTAAATGCAGGAAATTAACATCCAATAAGCCACAGACTGCTTCCACCACTCCTTCAAAAAAATATTCAAGCTAAAGCAGCATGGAATCCAAACCCATTCCTCTGGCAGATGAGTCACGTCCTTCTGAACTTATCCTCCAGGGGTGCAAAGAAAGTCCAGATTTGACTTTATACATATACTGAAGTTTATGGATAAAAGTAGATCTATGTACCTATACATGTGTCTGTCTGTGTGTACATGCACATATACATGTGGGAGCGGTAAATGACAGTTAGTTCTCTGAGGGATATTTTATTTTAGATATTTTATTTTATTTAAGAGGGATATGGATAACATACAGGAAACAAAGACTTCCCAGACCACAGTAAAGCCTCTGTCACTTAGTGCTCTAGTCAGCACAAACAAAAGAATGACATAACTTCTAAAGTTATGTAAGTTGCATCAAAGATATAATTCTTGAACTAAGTATGACTATACAAATTGGAAGGGGTATAAATATTAGCTGAGAAACAGCATACAGTATTCAGACATACAGTATTTTCACAAGGCAGAATGGAGTCTTGATATCCATGCACAAACCCGCACCACATTTTTTTACATATACTAAGTCATAATATGTTACAGAACAGCGCTGTCTGAACTGTGCTGGGAAATTTGCCATGTAGCCTTTGTAGTTGTTAAGGCTAAATGAATGCTGACTAAATTACCAAACTTATCTTTCTGCTCCGTTCTCATCTAGCTTGTCACAGTCTTTTAAGCACTTAAATTAGATTGAGAAGTTGTACCTGCTATTTCCGTAAGTATAGTTGTATGATCATTTTCAGCCAACTTCACAAATCCAACTTCATTTCTGAAGTGATCAATTCCTTGAAAAGACAAATTCACAGTTTTTCCTTTCAGAAGACCTTCTACAAAATGCTTGCTGTCTGAAAGAGCACCAACTGCTCTGTCAAGAGGAAAGGAAAAAAAAAACACTATGAGGAAGTAAAATATATTAATACTGTTTAGATTGTTATTAATCATGCACTCCAAGAATCTCACAAAGCCTTATTACTATCAATTTATTATCTACTCAGGTACTTCTGCACTACTTCCCGCCATTGCAGTCAGTATTATTATGATTTTATAAAGGCAAACTTATTCATATGCCCTGCTATAAACCCACAGAAATAATAAGGCAGACCTAGCAGCAGGTATAATTCTTTGAAAGAGTTTATCTCTGTCCTCAAGTTGACCAGATATTAAGGTGACAAGTGTCTCTATTACTCTGTGCATCCCATTTAAGTAAGACACTTACTCGGAAGCATTTGGTTTTCAATTCTTAAAGTAATTCCATTCTTTCGTCTCCCTGATAGCTCAACTGAAAACTATTCAGATTTTTCTCCATTTAAAGTTACTAGAGTGTTACTTTACATTCTTAACAAAGGTTAGTGACATTATACATACAAGATAAAATTACATGGAAATTATTATTAAGCTCATTGAGAACTGTTATTAAAAGAAGTACTACCTGAATTGATGCTTACTTTCTTTAAGCCATAAGTAGCACGCACACATAATCCACATGTAACAAGAAACAAACAGGAGCACCCCTGGGAACCTTTTAATAATCATTTTAATTAGCCGTATTCAGTGAGTGTACAATTACATTAAATATTTATTTTGACCTTCATTTGGTGTGATTCACATGCTAAACAAAAACTACATAAAACTTCTTAGTATCTTTTAACACATCTCTCACATGCTCACTGCATTTAATTCTGGTCAACGAAACTGAATCTCAACTTTTCACTAAACAGACGTTGACAGTATAAACACTAGGTGGCAGTGACAAGTTAAAAACGCTTAAGAGGTTTTTTTTTTTTAACTGGATGAAAGCCACAAGTTCTATAGGAGAGTAAATTATATTGTTTAAGTCGGTAAACTACTCTATACATGTTCCCATTGGGTTTAACAAGATGGACTCTTGATGAGAACTACACATTTAATTGAATCCTTGGCCAGGTTAAGACAGACATCAAGGTTGATTATATGACAATATGTTCTGGATTGATATAGTAGTCCTGGGTTTGTTTGTGGGTTTTTTATAGGGCTTTAATCTACATTCTAGAAGTACTTTAGTTGCTATATAGCTATAACAATGCTATTACTTACTCCTTGGCAAAAATACTTTCCTTTGAGCATAGTCTCTGCCTCTTACCTACCCTTTTATTACCATTAGATCAGCCTGGTCCTGTGTCTTCTATGTGTAGTATATTTCAAGACCTTTCAGAAACACCATTATACCTGTCACAATTGTATCTGTCAGATTACTTCAGAGTAATCATGTGTAAAATTATTTACTGATATAAACCTGAAAATTATTCCAAAACAAGTACAGTTATTTCACCTTCACTGTGTCAAAGATTAGCTAGTCATGAACATGCCTAAAACCCGGCTCTGAAATTTTTGCAACTGAGAACTGGTACTCAGAGAGAGTCATTAGAAGTTCTGTTCATGATTTCTATTTCTGTACTCTAGGGAGTGCTGCAGAACTCACACTCATCACTACCTGATGAGGTCTATGAAAGGTAAAGTCAAACAGTACCCTGTAGTTTTAGTTTACCACTGTGACACTGAAGATTTAGTTCTACTTTTTCTTTAAAATGTAATCTTGTAAACACTAAAATATTAGGGAAAACAGCTACTGTTTCATTTGTATGCTCACTGTAGCATATTTTGCATTTTAGTATTCCAACAATCACTTTATAAGATCTATAATGTCATTATTTGTAAGACTAATGCACAAGGACAAACATTTCAACTGAAGTCAACAGCAACAAACACACAGTAGTATTTTTTGTTATTCTGTAACAAATAGTATTAACAATGCCAAATAATAGTTAGACCCAGTGCAACTAGTCCACATGGATAGCAAAAAATTTTACCAGCGTTTTGCTCCAAAGTGAAGAATGGAAATAAAAAATAATTCAGTAGCGTATTCTAAGTTAATACAGTCTAGGATAATGGAACTGGCACCTGATTTTTTTTCTATATTGCTTTAACGTCTATAATCTATGACTTAAATTTTATCTAGTTTCTTTTTAGAAATTTCTGAATTGTTAATTTTGATTACTTATTAGAAAAAGCAATCTTGCAAAACACAGCCAAACTGAATCCTTGCTTTCATTTCTATAATAAAAGAGTTAAATTTACAGAGTCTTTGACAAATAACAAGCAAGAATTTGACACCATAGTCTGGTACGGAAGGCATTTATTTCAACAGCAGACATCCTGATTTCTAGTACCTGACCCCAGGACAGCGCAGTTAGCATAGACTAGAACACCTTTGCTTGAAGGGAGCACTGTCATGACTCTTTCTTGCTCACTTTATTTTTTTTAAAAACACATTCTTGATTTCACGTAGTCCAACAAAAGGAGAGGTAAAGTGCATTTACCAAGGCCAGACCACAGCTGGTCAGTTAGGAAACTTGCATGGCAATTGCAGGTCTGGCTTCCCTTAGATAAAGCAGCCTAGAGCACAGATCTTCCATTTTCAGGGCAAAAGCTGCATGCACTGAAACAGCAGACAAAGGGCTTTGTGATGAACTGAATGTTATGTTTAGCACATTCTTATCACGTGTTTTGACTTCAACTACTATTCAGTACATTTCGTTTCT
The DNA here is from genome assembly GCA_013399135.1 of Heliornis fulica. NCBI lineage: Eukaryota > Metazoa > Chordata > Aves > Gruiformes > Heliornithidae > Heliornis > Heliornis fulica. The sequence goes on along the minus strand of VXBZ01011013.1, from coordinate 323,371 downwards.
GTAGAGACAGAGGCACTATTGTGCAAACACAGTAGAAAAACTATAGATACTGAAGTAGCTTAATGGATCCAAACCTAAGGATCTGTGGACTGTCAAATGTCCAATTGACAAGTTGAACTTTGATGAATTACTCTCACTCCACATTACACAGACTCTTTTGCCAACCTGAACCTTGGTTACTTTTCATTAACCTGGTATCAAAAATTGGTGAAGCAAAGAAAGGAAAACTCAACTTTTTACTAGTCAAATCTTAGATTTGATTAAACATAAAACATCAGGTAGGGAAAAAACCCACAAACAAAAAACCCCAATAATAGAAAACACAATCTAGAATACCTGAGGGTAGCTGAGCTAGATACCTGTAGAAGGCATCTGGCCAAGGAAGGGGTGAATCAGTGGGGAAGCTGCTGCTGACTAGAGGACAGCTCCTGGGTGCCTGGACTGTGGAGTTCTGCTGGGAGAGGCAGAGAACAACTCCGTAAGTAAGTGTTTGGGTGCCAGATGGACAGTGAGAACTGAGAAGGAACTCAAGAACTAGCACAGGATATTGAATTTGGGATTTATCTTTTTTTTTATATGCAGCTTAGGACTCTAAAAATATTCATGAGGAGGCATACTTGCCTTTGAGATATCCTCTCACATTCCCTTATTAAAAAGTTCATGCTTCAAAACAGTTTTTCAAAAAATTCTTGGGCACACAGTTGGTGGTTGTTCTCGCCGATATTCAGGTGCTATCACAGTTTGCTCATCAACCAGACCAGGAGGCATCTGGTGTGCCTACTCCACGATACAAAAGGCACATAGAGAGGAGAGACTTCAGCAGATCTATAATCCTTTGCTTTCCTTTCTGTTCCTGGTTATCTGTTTCTGTTCCTTAGATCAGACCAGGTCAGGCAAGGATGCTGAGAGATTCACATCCTCCCAGGACAGGTAAGAGCACAGAGGCCTCAAGGATATATAACATTCAAGGAAACAAGTGGGTAAAACAAGCTGGGCAATTGGTTTAGATATATCAGTATCTTGTTATTTTTAGGTCTTGTTATGTTTAGGTCTTTCTTGGGGGAAGAATATTCAACACACGCTTATCGGATGCATTATTTTGTAACTATGTTACCGTAACCAAAGCCATGTCTCACTGCACTTATTCATTATTTTATCTAAATAATTCAGTACGAGGACCACGTGCCTACTGCCACTGCAGAGAAAAACACTAAGTATGTACATATATCTGACAGAGGAGCCCCTGAAAGAACTCTTCTGGGTAAACTGAAACCATGAGGCTTCCCTTTCACAGAACTATAATGATCAGATGAATTCTGACTCATTGGCAATTCACAGCAAAATTGACACACATGCAATGGAGGATTCCCAGATGTTCATATAATGCCAGTAGGCAATCAGCACTTTGCATAATACTCCGTTACAGTTACCAAAGTGTTTGCAATCTCAATTCCACAATTATATTGTGTGAATATTGAGACATCAAGCATGCAGGCCATGGGGCACCACATGTAAATAGAAATTCTTGAGAAAGTCTCTGTAAATCAGACGTATGAAATACAATGTATGTTTTCATTTTAAGTCAAAATCACAGCTAAACATAAAGGTTATTATTCTGAACATTCATAAACTATGGCTGTACAGATAGACTTAAAAGTCTGAGCATCTTCCCATTAACCACTGAACTTGTAAATTAAAGTAGGCTTAGTGGAAAGCAGTACAGCATATGAGAAACAGTAAAACACCTGCACCTGTAAAAAGCAAATAGTCACATCTAACACTTAAGACACGTGACATACTTTCCACAACTTTTTTACCTTTTATACAGCCAAAAGTGTCAGCTATATCATTGAAGCAATGCGAAAATTAAACTTTTGACAAGCCTTAACAGCTACTTATCTTTTAATGTACTTAAATTTTTAGTATAATAAATTCATTTACAGACATAAAAATACCCTGTAACTGCACGAGGCATTAGCTTGGAGCTAGCATTTATTTCATTACAGTCTTCCACTGACAATTACTAATTCAGCTTATAACATTTGCTCAGCTATGAAATTCTGAAAATTCCCCTGTTAATCTATTCATTATCCCCTGTATCAAAACATTGTTTTAAAATAACTACTTTAGCAAATATGAGAGATGTGCATGCAAGTTAGGCACCCTGTATAAAAACTGCAAGGGAAAAAAGCCTACTTTGTTCAGGGCTCATGACATAAATTAATGGTTTCTACTAATATTAGCATTTTAAGAACAACACAAATTAAATGTTCGGCAACCTCAGTAATTTCAGTCTGACATAAAGTAAGCATATTTTATCCCTTCTAGGCTTTTTATGAAGCCCTCCAGGAAAAATACTTGCATATAATTCAGCAGCAAATACCTACATGCTAATTTCTTCTTCACTGGACAAATGCATCACTAACATGGTGACATGCAACGAGCCAGAGTGAACCATTGCTTTGGAAAGCCTTTGATCCTTTTGTATTATTACATCTTGGACAGTCTGAATAGTGCCAGTAATCTGGGAAGAGAGACAGACACAGAAACAACAGTTAGCCATTACAATTACTACATCCCATCACACAACAACAAAAAAAAAAAAAGCACACAAACCAAAATCAAATGTTTATGTAAAAACCATTCCAGCAGAAGAAAATTTTATCCTTTGACAAAGCTGTACTAATTGACCTGAGTAAACTCCAAGTGAGTAGGAATGGAGTGATTAATAAATCACTGGACACTCCCCATCACATCTTAATAGGAGTTTGCTTCCCCGAGTATGATAAATTCACGGAGCAGATTAGGATCATCCAGTTTTACAGTGCCAGTAACCCAAATAAAAGGCTTCTTCAAGGACTTTCTCTGCCTAGTTTGCTAAACTTGTATATTGCTTTGTGCAGCTGGCAAGTGGCTGGAAAACCCAGGAGTATTCTGTAGGCAGTTTATAGAGATATCTACTTTAAAATTCTGATTATACTGTCCAACACAAATAAATAATTTACATACTGTCTTTAAACATATTTTAGTGAATTACTATACAACCACATACACAGTTCTAACTTCATCTTTTTAAACTTTTTTAAATATATTTTATTCATTGAAAATTATTTGTATGTTTATACATGTTTCATAAATTGCACCTCAATTATTTACTCTGCCTGCCATTATGATAGCTGTATTTTAATGAATTAAAAAAAACAATCCAAACTCTGTAATTCTTTAAAATTAAATCCAACCAACTAACTCTGACCATCTGACAAAATTATCTTTTTCTTAAAGCCTAGAGGTAAAGACATTACAGACAAATCAGATTTGGTGTATAAAGTCTAAAAAAAGCATTTAGAAAACTTTAATCTGTTTGGGTTTATTTGTTTTGTTGGGTTTTTTTAACTCAGTAGTGAATGCTTCACAAATATACTTTACATACTGACTTTTAGAACAGAAGCACAAGCAGGTCTTAGATTTAAAAAAAAAAAATAAAAAGAAAAAGAGAACCTTACTATATTTTGGTAGCTCTGTTAATTGTAAGGAACACATAAATTTCCTGAAAAAAAAACCAATCTAGTGGGAGTGTCAGTATTTTTCTGTTCAAATTTCTACAGATGTGTTTTGCCAGGCAGGATTTTTACCTAATGTACCATAGATATCCAGTAGTGCCATATAAATAAAAGCAGATTACAACTGAAAAGAACAAACTCTAGGGAGAGTGGGTAGGACGAAGGAAGGTAAAACCCAATTGCCAGAAAGTAGTAATATGGCATCTACACAACCACAAATATCTTAAGCAGTGGCAAAATGCATAAAGAAAATTCCACCAATGTGACCATCTGCCTTCGTATGTCAGAATTGATCTTATTGAGGATAAATAACACTTTTATTGGCTCAGATGTAGGAGAAATTTAACCCATACTTAAGGGTTAATACATAATCCCTGATAAATACAACATACTGACTGCATAATTATTTGTTTATAGACTAAAGCAAATTCAGTTATCCCCGTAAAAAAAATTAAGTAACCTATCATCCATTACAACTTTATTCCATTTTCACATATTATTGATAATTGTACCTGAGAGTGGGCAAAGAAAAAAAAAATAGAAGTGTAAGTGTATAAACCCTACAGAATACAGAAGTGGAACTGTGTCACAGTGGTTAAGACAATCCTAGCTCTGAAAAAGATCATTCAGATTGGCAGCCAATAACCCACTTCTCCCTACCAATACAGTACCTCCCTACTTTCACGAGTACTGTCAAGTCCCCTCTTGCTCATGTCCTTACAACATTTTGCGCAATCTATGCTATCTGGAGAGAAGGAAGAAAAGTTTCCAAGTACATCTTCGTGAATTTCAAGAAATTGTACTGTTTTCCCATAAACTATGTGATCAAAACAAAACTGCTGTGGAATAGCTCTGCCACTTCAGGTTCATACTGTTTTCTTCAATAAATCTAATACCCAATTAACAGTTGAGTGTGCTGAATTCTAGGAAAACCAGGACTCTTTCTACATCCCCTGTATAACTAGTTACGACCCACTGAATAAATAAAATCCTTAAATTGCTATTTAACATGCTATTTACATTACCTTACAAAGCTTTATGTTACATTTCAACTGCTACTGTGCTATTTCTTTTAACTTCCTGACAACTAAATAAAAAAGTCTGATGGCAGATGATATTCAACAATTTCCCCCTCAGATTATTTTAAAAAGGTCTCCAAAATAAGGCCTCAACACTAATTTCAAGGTCTAATTTCTTCAATTACTTGGAATATGTTCTTCTGAAGAGTAATAAAATAACTTCAGGTCTGCTTATTGCAATGATATTAAGTGAGTATAAAGACATCAAGATTTAAAGATTTAACAGGTTAATTATAATTATAATCAAGACTGGAGGACCTTGAAAGGCTAACCTTTAGAAAAAAATTACCAGAAAAGAATACAATGATAATCATACATTTAACTCTTTCCACACCAGTAATAATGCAAAGTTCAGTATAAATTCAAAATTAATGTAATATACATTTTATTTCTGGAGATTCAAAGATAATGAAAATGAAGACAAGAAAATTGCTTCATTTCCAAGAGGAACAGTTCATTAAATGTTCAAGAAATATCCTGTATTACAAAATGGTTCTCTGTGCAAATCTTAAAATACTACCAAAACATATTAAGAAAGAGTATTAATACCTAAAACACTTCACTAGAATAAAATCAGATCCTCAAAGAAAATAGAGGTCTCTCAGAACCAACTGAAATACTACCAGTAATTACCAGATTACCTCTGGCTATCAAGACTCCAGGTGTCTTAACTCTAAATTTTGGCTAATGTTGCCTATACGAATTCCAACGTGTATTTCTACTTTCAGAACATCTCTAAATCTACGGCAAGTATAAACAAAACTTTCCAGCGAACTCCTGAAATTCCAAAATGCTCTGAGATCCAATATAGTTGCTCCTTTATCTTTGTAAATTACAGAAGACTAAATACATAACTACAAAAAAAAAATTGTCTGTAGTTAAGCCTTTTCCACTCAGTCTGCTATTCAACATTCGCGAGCAGGAATTCTCAATTATCGGATTATATAACCTTGTCTAGAGATTGGTCTAGGCAACCAGGCCTGGAGTTTGGTGGCCCTGCCTGTGGCAGAGGGATTGAAACTCCTTGAGGTCCCTTCCAACCCAGACCATTCTGTGATTCAAATAGTATGCTTTGAAGAATCTGACACTGCTGTAATTTTCATTTATTTTCATTTTGGATTCTCTAAAACTTTGACTTTCTCAGAGAACAGATAATACAGATGTAGGATGAGTTAACAGTCATCTGAGATAGCTCCTAGTATGAAAAAATAAATTTAAATTTGGAAGTGGTGGTCAAATGTTTGGTTTAATTCTTAAAATATATCACATCTAATTTTTTTGTTTGCAGACGTAAAAGGTGCCAAAGCTGTAACAGAGAGACCCTGCAGCATGTCCCATTATCTAAATGGGACAGCACATGCTAGCTAACAGAAAATAAATTTTCTCAAAATGCATAAAAAGACACATTTTTTCTTTAGTCTTTTCCAGATAAGCAATTTAATTCACAAAAATGTTACATAAAGTTACTCCTTTCAACAGGCTGCTAATGTTCCTTTAAAAATATCTGAAAAAAAAAAATTGCTCTAGATCAAAGAGTATTCTTATTAACACATACGGGTGTTGAAATAATTCATATTACATCAAATTAGTAAAATATATCACCTCTGGATTAGTAATTGGAAGAGAAATGAAATAATTTGGCTGATACTGCTTTTTCTTCTTCTTTCTCTCACTGCCTTCTTCAATTTCCCTTCCAGCAGTTCTCTTTCTTTTCTGTTTTATATTTATTTCAGAAGTTGCATTCACTGAGGAGAAAAAAATATTAAGTTTCAGCATACAGACACATCAAAACAAAGATACACATGATAAAATGCCAACAGGAGCTAGACTTCAATCAACTGACTGGAGCATGTCTTCCCAGTCATCTGATCTGCCCATGCTCTGAACTGTCTGACTGGGATCCTACTCCAACCTGAACTGATGCAGTCACACAAGTGGAGTACAACTAAGAGCCTACACCTCCAAGTGAGGCTTAAAAAATGCTAACACAGACACACAGCTTTCAAAGTGTTTCAACTCACACTAGCTCTGCAATTGTCTGCACTTGAACATGGACGTGACTTTAGAGAAAAAGGGCTAATGATAAATTTAAAAAATTCCATGCACACTACATTCTGAAATATAAAACAAGACAATACTTTGGATTATTAAATGAAAAAGCTGCATTAGACTATGAGTAGCCAACCTACAGTTCACGGGACAAGCCCAGCCCAGAAGAAAATTTAATCCAAGCCAATCCTCCTTTCTGTGCAAAGACCCTTTCCAATAAAAAAAAAATCAAAAAGCTTGTGTTCCCAATTCTTCCTCTGCACCATAAATAATCCTTCTCTCTGCTTACTTCCTCAAGACCTTTCAGACCTTCTTAGATACCCATAACCTCATCAGGCTGTAAACACCCACTGTCCAATTAGAAGCGCACTTCTACCTCGATGCTGGGAACACACATATTAGAAGACAGCTTGCAAAAGCCTTTACTTGAGAAGATCATATACAGGAATGTGAATTAACATAGGAAATGTCTTTATTCCGTGACTCACACCTGCAATGGGTTGCAATATGGTAGGGGTTTTTATACGCTCGAGTATTTCCAGGACTGAGTACCAATAAAAGAGTCTCTGGACTGTCTCTCCTTCGCAGGGTGACTGTTCTGTGTGCAGAACCCGCTTGTACATGCCAACAGACAGGACCAGTAGCTGAGTTTGTGGTGCATTCCTGCTTTCATACAACTTCTGTTTAATATACTTACTAACAAATTCGTTTTCAATATCCGTGTCAACAAACGGCATTTCTGCCATCAGTGACTCCACGGTAGAGTCAGCAGGACATGCCTCTTTTCTCTGCTGTGTCCTCTCCTTATTTTCTTTAAAGATTTTCTTTTGCTCTATGTTTTCCGGTCCATCTGAAATACATTTAAAATAACACACTGGGACTTAATTTTTCATATGAACAGCTAAAAGACATTACACACAAGCAATATATACCAAGTATACATTTATCTGACTATCAGCAAACTAATATTGGCATATAAGCCCTTAAGTATGCCACTTTTCCTCCTTCCAAAAAATCATCAAAAATACTTTAATGTTTTATCTGGAATAGCAAAAAAAATTGAAGGGAGTTCAGCCTTCTATATTTCATAAATTATGATATTGTCCAATTCTAAGTAAATGCAATTACGAAGGGGGAGAGGGGAAGTATACTTACAACTGAGTCTTAAAAAATAAAAGTTTTCAGACAACATGTAAAGTTCACTTTAGATAACAGTAATGGCATATGAATTTCTGTGCAAACACTGGCAAGTTAATTGTGCCGTAAGCATATACTGAAAATGAGGCATGAAGGAGCTGGAAGGGAATCCTACCATTTCACATATAACAAAGAGCTCTCAGCTGACTCTATCATTCAGGAATGAGATTATTATTCCCTGCATCTCCCACACAGTATAGCATGTTACAGACAGCAATGATCTGAACTTCTGATTCTAAAACTTGATCTTTAGTATTCAGCCTAAAGAAAGAATCAATATAAATCAAAACTCATCTTGCATGCATAAAGATACACATGAAGTTCCTCGGAGGAATACCACAATGACAGAATAATCATCACTAACAAGTTTTTTAAAATGTCATTTTTCCCTGGAGTACTACGCACAAGTCATTTCCTTATGTCTTCATGTTTCTGCATCAGTAAACTCTAATATTTGCATATTAACTTATACCTTAAAAATGAAAAAGCAAAATCTTCTCTAGCAGTAAAAAAATGTGCACGAAACCTGGCATCCGGCAATATTCTTTTGGGACAACTCCACAATGAGATTACTGTAGTGGAAGAAGCCTTATATCAGAATTGCAGTTTATCCCAGGACAGCTCATTACTACAGACAAAGTACTTTCAAAGCTCCTCTTGTGACCAGTGCAGATAGTCCAAATCTGGCCCAAGGGGAAAATTTGGCAGCAAAAGTGCATATTATGTTCTTGTGGCATGCAAACCTACGCTACACATATAAAATCTATATTACAGACCCAATCTGGACTGTTATCACCCCATGGAAATGTTTCTTGCATGTGTCACTTCATGCTAGGGAAAATAAGTAAAAGAACAATCTGATTAAATGCTAATTCAATCCAGCCTAAAGTAGGGAGGTATAAATCACTCTGTGGTTGTGGTCTCACACCTAATTTTATCCTGGAGGCTATTAAAAAGAAACAAAGTACTTAGATTTGTTGCTTGTTCCCCCTGCAGACACTGAAGAACTATGCACCACAAACAGATGTTAAAGCAATAATAAAATTATTACTTAACATTTACATTACTGCAAAGCTCACAGAAACCAGATTGCTGTCAGTGATCCACAAGCATATAGAAAACAACAATCCTTCCTTCAAAGGGATCTCCACATGAAGGACAAACCAGAAATTCATTCATCCAACAAAAAAGTAGGTCAGTCTGAGGCAGAAAAGTTATCAACAAGATTCAGAAATTAAGAACCATAGCCAGCTGGGACCAAAAGGGATTTCTTAAGGTAGCATCATCTGTAAAACAAGGCCTCACATAAATCTGGGGGGGGGGGTGTGTGTGGTGTGTGGGTACTGCAATTATACATTGCCTTTGCTCTGCCTGCTCAAAACGCAATGTAGTTGTGCTACTTCGAACAACTGTCAGCTGACATTAGCAGATGAACATAGGAGAGCCACAGCTAGCAATTAGCAATATCCCTTCTCAAATCAATTAGCTGAACTGCACAGGCACTTATGAATTCTACAGGTTGTGCCTCAGACAAAATAAACCTATCGTTCACCTTTTCAAAATATAATAAAGAATGAAACCAGGGACAGAACTCACGAATTGTGTTCTAGTCACTAGAACAACCTAAAGACAAGATTTTTTTCAAAATTCTTGACACAATGATGATGCTCTGAGAGCTAAGCAACAAAATTAGCATCCAGAGGGTCTCTTTAACCATCAAGCTGTTACCTGATAAACTCCTTAATCATAGGCTTAATTATGCTAGACTTAATTTCATTTATGAACAGGAGTATACATCACTGCTATATTTACACTGTTCAAGTGGCTGCTGATCTTCACCAGCATTGAAGTGCTACATTCCAGCAAAACAATAATAATAATTAAAAAATCACATTACACCTAGGTTATAAAGGAGAGAATACAAAAATAAGGAGCAGCTAAACATCCTTTACATTCTCATCCCAGCCCTCTTCTCTCCATACGCGTAGTTCCAGGTGGAATAACTCTATTACTTGACATCTACACCTCAGGAGTCACGGTGAGATTAGGTCTCCAGACACTGCTGCCAGTTTGGTACGTTTACGTTAAAACGTTTCATATGTTTATGTTCAGGTGCTTAATAATGAATTCATCAATTTAACTGAAAGCTGCTTAAGAAATAGATAGTGCTGTGAGCTCCCGGTGCTGGCAGTAGCTCTTGTGTAGTCGGAGAACTGAAAACGCCTGGACAACCCAAGAGTCCGTGACAAGTATTAATTAGATGGTAGGCTTAGTGTTCAGCCAGGTCAGGCGCTGGCACCGACTGCAGGCTCTGCTCGACGCCATCGTTTAGAAGCTAACGGACGTCACCGACGCCGCGCTTTTCCCCACTCGCCGCAGGACCCACACGCCGCCCGTCGGCAGCGGAGGGCGCCCGGACCAAGCGGAGGCTTC
>VXBZ01011013.1:284023-312932 GCA_013399135.1 Heliornis fulica | reverse complement strand
CCTCCCGTACCCGCCGCCGGTCGCAGCGCCATGAAGCGCGGGAGCGCGGGTACAACCCGCCGGGCGAGCAGCGCGCAGGCTGCTCCCGGCCGCTCGGAGTAAAGCGCGGGGAGAAGCAGCCGTAGTAGCAGCCGCTGCATGCCCGGTTAGGACGAACAGGGCTGGCCGGCGAAAAACCGCGGCCGAGGGAAGGGTCCAGCGCAGCCGCCGCCTCCCCTGGGTAAACGACGGCGGGAACGCAGGGCGGAGAAGGAGCAGGGCCGTGCGCCCACGGGACTACAGCTCCCAGCGTGCTCCGCGACGGGTGGCCGCGCAGGGTATGGCGGGAGGGAGGCCTGGTGTCCCGCGAATGGCCGCCCGCCACTTTCCTGTGGTTTGCGTTCTCTCGGGTCGAGCTTGGGCCGGCGCGTCCCGCTGCCAGAGAGGGCATCGAGCTAATGTGTGCTGTAGCATGAGATCCGCCTTCACATGTGCTGTTTGCGCTCCAGTGTTTGGCTGAAATGCGGCTTCCCAAGCCGTCATCCCGCAGGAGGGCTGTGACTACCGGGAGCGGGGTGCGCTGGTGTCTCCCCAAAACAACCAGCTATAGCTTAAGGCTGCCGGATGAGCTGTGTGCACTCCAGGGCAATAATTTTGCTCCATTTAGCTGCCGTCTGGGAGAGACTACGCGGTCTTGCTCCTTCCAACCCTCCCATACAGCCCCACATCCCTCTGGCTTCTCAGACTCTGCTGCGCCCATACAGTCCTACGTTGGGCATCAGCTTCTGTGATGTTCAGGAGAGGCTGATGCTCTGAGGCAAGGAACACGCAATGCTCTTTTCCTGTTTAAATAAAGATTAGATGCTTCTTGGAAGCCAAGTCCTGTTGCTGTTTTCTGTGTGAGAAAACAAACCAGCTGTCACCTGGAGCTCCTCAGATTGGTCTGTCCATATAGACTAGATTTGAGGGAGCCGACTGTTTATATATACATAAGGATATCTACTTCCGTTTCTAAAGAGAGTAGAGATGACAAAAGCAAATAGATAATACTGGATGACTGTGATGGGGAGGAAGCTGCGTGGTTGATGAATGTTAGAAGCTGAGAGATGAGTGAAAAAAGACATCAGTTTCTGTATCCAGCTCCCCTTTACCTTTATTTTCTGGGAGATAAACTCTGTTTGAAACTACTTTACCACTACTTTGACCCATTTTGTGCTGTGTTTGCCTTCACTGTCTTTCACACAGTATTTTCATTTGGTCTGCATAGTCCTATGGAGACCAAAAGCTGAGTGTGACACAAAAGGCCAAGGTCTGTGGGATCTCAAAGAAGCTTTGCAATGAGGCTGCCGGCAGTTTTTCTTACTATACACATTTCATCCAAATATCAGCCATAGAGTTAGGAGACATACATAAGTGGTCACCTGTTTCTAACCTGTTAGCATTCCAAGTAAGATAGTTCCATACAATTTTGATTCTATAGAGCTATTATAGATCAAAACCTGGGAGAAAATCTCTTGGAACCAAGTGTCTCTTTAAAAATTTGAATTTGAAACACAGTTTTGGATCTGAAACTGCTCCATATCAGTTCATTAGGTGTTTCACAGAAATCTTCAGCAAGCAAACTCTAGAAAGAACGTTTCTGTTTGTACAGTTGACAGGGGAGTCCAATGCAATGTTTAGATAAGTTAGCATTTGATGGTCCTCTGAACAATTTAAAATACCACGCATTTTTAGTTAGAGCTAAAGTTGTATCTAGCTAACACCCACTAGCTTAGCACTAATAGTAGATCTATTCTTTTGATTCATGATGTGCCTGAATATGCTTATCTCCATGATGAAAGTAAGTCAGAAATTAAGAGCACTGTAGCTGCAGCTCGTAAGAGTTACCATGAATTGTCCCTACAAGTCATAAAAGTGGCATTGAGGGGAAATGTTCAATTGAGGATTAGAAAGCCAAAGTAACACATTGTGATTTTTCTGCCTGACCAAATACTGGAGAAGTATCACAGAGGTCACTGACCCCGGTGCCTGGCAGAAACTGGTTTTCTTGACTGCTCATGTTTGGGCTAAAGCCAGCACTCTATCAATTTTGTGGCCTTGCCTTTATTAAAGAGTTTCTGATTAACCTCTCAGTGGTACAGTTGTCCCTTTGAGGAAAGAAAAATAAAATCACATAACAACAGCTGAGTGACGTGAACAGAAAGAGGAAGCACAGTCAGCTCTACAAATGCATTTGCTTACACAACTGCACTGCCCGTGCCTGTTAGCCTCTCACCCAACTTAGTGTTTCTTAATCCGACATCTAAACAAATTTAGGAGAGAGTAAGAAGATTCAGATGTACAGTATTCCCACACCTTTCCTGAAAATGAGTGGTTTGGGAGAAAAGAGAGACTCATTTAGCTCCTAAATGAGGGAAAGAAGGCGCAGTGCTGTGTATATGTTTTTCCATGAAACAGTGACTGGCCATGAGTACTGTTCAGCTCATTACACGATAGGTCATGGTACACATTATCAATAGATATTATGTCTTATCTTAGTCAAGCAAGAGATATGGGGGGACCCATGAGTATTTCAGACATGACTCACCATGGGAGGTTAGGAAATAAAGGGGCAGGAACGGGATGTGTTACAGGGAGGCCTAAATGTCAGAAGGGGACGTTGAGAATATTGTGTAGGATGTGGGAGGGGGTTGAAGGTATTGTAATGGGAGGGCATGGACACTATAGGGGAAACTTGGGTTATTGTGATAAGAAGGGAGGACATAACTGATACAAAACAAGACTTCATTACTGACACTGCTGATACGGCAGCTTGTCTTCTGACAAGTGAAGAAGAATAGACTGTGGTGTGGTAGGAATAAGACATTTTCTAGAGAAACAAAGAAAGAGAAGTGTGAGAACTACAGATAATGAAAAATGAGAGGTAGAGGAGTGCCTGGGATAAAGTAATTTAATACAAAGATTATAAAGTAAACAGGCTAAGGTGTTTGCAATAACTGGTATAAAAAGAAGTGCATGAAGATGATATCAGTTTTACTTAATAGAAGCTGCATTTGATTGGCATTTAACATGAAGATTAATGTGATAAATATTCATGTAAATAGATATTTGCATAATCTGTTGATCACAGGCATTCATTTACATTGTAGGAAGTGGGAACAAAAAGGTGGTAATCAGCTGAGAAATTAAATGATCACCCAGAGCAGTAATTCTTCACTTGCTACCCTCTGGATAGCTACCTATTATGAGGGACTCAGACTAAAGATCAGCTCAAGTGCTACTGATGTCAGGGTATTGTTTCAGACACTTCCAGGTTCCTCCGGGCTTTTATGCTGATAGCACTCTTTTTGAGGGATGATGACTGTTGCAGAGAGAAAGAATACCTAAAAAGTGTGGCATGAATGTCTTTGCCAACAGGCTTGCCAGCCTCATAAGGAGGGCATTAAACTAGGTTATTGAAGAATGTAGAAGCACTCCCATCAGACCTACTTGGAAGAGAAGTGGAAGAGCTAGAAGAGATGTGCTGACAGAGAGGTAGTGGTAGATAATGGCCTCAAGTTGCGCCAGTGGAGGTTTAGTTTGGACATAAGGAAAAATTTCTTCACCAAGAGGTCTATCAAGAACTGGAACAGGCTGCCCAGGGAAGTGGTCAAGTCACCATTACTGGAGGTATTTAAAAGAAGCATAGATGTGGTGCTCAGGGACTTGGTTTAGTGGTTTGCCTTAATTATCTTAAAGGTCTTTCCCAGTGAAAAGGATTCTCTGTTTCTGTAATAGGAAAACAGATGCAGATAGCATGATGGCAGAGGGTGTCCTTCTTTGAGAAAGCAGCGTGCATGGGGGTCTATCCCATGTTTCTGAACACAGACTGGCATTTAGGGGAACCTCAATAGACTGGAGAAGTGGCACAACAGATGTTCATTTCAGGAAGTTAGCAAAGACTAGTACAGTCTAGTACAGTCTTGCATCTTGAACAGATGGCTTTTGGCAAAAGTGTCTGGATGCACACCTACAGTAACTTACAATCCATTACTTCTTTTATTACTTTGACTCTGCACTGGGCATTATTATTAGGGTATAATCTCTATCTTGAAATCTTGCCAACACAACCAGTCTTCCCTGTGTTGCCCCACCATTGGGTTGAAAGAAGCTATTCATTTCTCTACCTTTGCCTCAGAAGCATAAATTCCATCAAACAATGTTATATACACCTAACTTCAGTTTCCAAAATATGAGGTAACTAGAATACAGATAATGTTATGGAATCCTTCTGCTACTTTGTACTTTGAGATGTGAGCAGATGGCTTTCTTTTTAGTAAGTATTTATATACACACAAACACCACTATAAAATAGAGAGTAATTTTAAGAGATTTTGTATGGCAGCAATGTTACTTCTCTTATTCTTGATACATATAATTTGTATTTAAGCAGAAGGTTGCGTGTTCTGGAGACCATTAAGAATGTTGGTCTGTAGAGTGAAGACACCACATGGTTTGATAGGAAACCTTCACAGATCTGCAACATAAGATATTGTATCTTGAAATAAAAGTGCATTTCCCTTTTAGAGACTTTACTCAACCTCATGGACCTTTTCACTCCAGAAGTCAAGTTTGATGTGAAGTCTCCGGCTTCCCGGAGCTGCTGTTATTTTCTGACTGAAATAGAGATCTCAGAGTATGAGCAGGGGAAAAGCAGATTAAGAGTGTTTTATTTAAGAAGACAACACTGCCTGCAATTAAAAATCATTTTGATTTTGAATGCAGTGAATTTTGCCAACTACATGCAGAAGTCATACAGCTGAGACACTAGATCCTGCATTCCTTGAGCAAAAGAAACTTTACTGGGAGACTTAGGCAAGTAAAGAATGCAGTTCTGAATCCAAAATTCATATTATTCCAGATGTGGGTGGGAGAAATGTGTATTTACTGACTAAACTGAAAAGTCTTGATTCTCAGCTGCCTATCTGTTGTGTTTCTTGCTTTTCTCTCTTGCTTTTCTGTCTGTCTTCCTTCAGCCACAAGCTGGTTTTTTAGCTCTTCCCAAGCTCCAGGTACTGCACGAAGATGCTGTGCACTTGTCACTGCTGCGTGGGCTTTGTGTGTGGCCTTGCATCTTTTTTCTTCTTTTACCTATGGACATTTTGTAAAGTTATCTGAGGAATAGGGGTGGTATCTTTAATGCACATTTCCAGAGCACAAAGTCCAATTTAAAAAGCACCCCAAATCTAAGCTCCTTATTGACAGAACAGACCGGGCACCCTGGTCTAGTGAAAGGTGTCCCTGCCCATGGCGGGGGGTTGGAACTAGATGTGCTTTGAGATCCCTTCCAACCTAAACCAGGCTGTGATGCTGTAACATAGTACAGTCCTTCCTGAAGTTCATATCATCACTCTTACTACCTCTGCACATATTTCTGGTGCACCCCTGCCTTTCTTCTTAAGAGCATCTGAGACACTAGTTCACAAGTGCTACCAGAGCTTAAGCTGGGCACTCTTTCAGCCTAAGATGTGAATGTACCTGCCCTGGGACTCTTCACTTGTCAGTAAAGGCAGAAGCTTCTTCAGAGGGAAATTGTAATTCACCTAATAAATAAGAGTAGTTCTAGAGATGCTCATGTCTCTCCAGGATTGTGTCCTGCTTAGGCACATAGGTTAGAAAGCTTAAGTTGGATTAAATGGATCAAGGCCTGAATATTGTGAATCACTTGGTTCAGAATTCAGAAAAATCTTTGTGCTCTGGTCCAATATTTCATGCTCTGGCAAAGTGTCTTGGAGCCCAGACAATTAAACTTAACATCTAGTCTCTAACTGGAAACACTTGTGACAAAACAGGGTTTCTCAAATGTTATCCTAACCCTCATCCAGTTGGAAGAATCTGATGATGGCTGTGGTTAATGCTACAAAACTAAAGTGCTCAGAAAAATTAATGCAGCGTAGGTTTTGGGACTCTGCCAAGTTAGAGCCTACCTAGGAAGAAATAATTAAGCAGTGTTGTTTTATGTTTCACATGAATTTTGAAATTGATTTACCCCTGGTGTTGCCGGGCCTAACTGCACAAAAAAATCCCACCCACTGCTTTCAGATCAGCAGTCTCCTTCTCTTGTCTGTTTATAGTTAACCAGAAGTGTAAAACAAAAAAACTAGTGATGTTCAAAATACTTGTTCTACACGCTATTCAGGGAATCAATAACTTACTGTGTGAAGGAGAAAAGGGTTCATGACCTAAAGAGACATGAGAGATCTCGGTGCTAACATTGTTTTAGCTGCCACTCACACCTGGAGCAGTGTGATCTGGCATCCAGTTTCTGTCACTGAAATCTCTTAAAGTTACTGGATCAGTCTGCGTGCATTGCTCTGAGGGTATTCGCCATCTCTTTGCTGACGGTGGAGTTTCCTGATCCTCTTCTTGAGGCTCAAGGTTTTAACGTATCAAGTCACAAGGGTGAACCAATTTAAAGCTCCCTTATTTGCAGTCTTTATTTTCATTTACGTTAAGTCAAAGACAACTTGTGTTCTCATTGTAACATTATAACAAAGTATGAAAAAGGAAATAAATATAATTAAACAAAAACACCTAAACGCATCCTGCACAATGGGAAAGAGACAGGTTTTAATTCTCTTCTAGTTTAGCACACTGCTATGTCTTTAATAGTCAGTCTCTGACAGTTCTTAGTCTCTCAGGCTTTTTCTGAGCCACTTGCAATTCACATTCACTCATGCAGCAGGACCAAATATGCTGCAGTAACTGAAAGGGAGGAAACCATTTACATTTCCACTGGTAAATCTGACTTTTGGTCCACATTCGAAAAGTCATTCCATCAGGTACCCAGTCTGTCTCCATAAGCCAGCATGTGCCCATTACCTCGTATCTGTGAAAGTACACTGATGG
Organism: Heliornis fulica; assembly: GCA_013399135.1. NCBI lineage: Eukaryota > Metazoa > Chordata > Aves > Gruiformes > Heliornithidae > Heliornis > Heliornis fulica. The sequence continues at coordinate 306,065 of VXBZ01011013.1, read as the reverse complement.
CTGTTGAATATGGTTAGTATATAGTGAGGAAAGGGTGGGGAAAAGCAACTCCCCAGGGCTTCAGAAGAACTGTTGTTCATTTTGTATGATCACAACAGCTATTTGGTCTTATCACAAGAACTTGTACCCATTTAAAAGTCTTATTTTTTAATCAGTTTCTGGGTGATTTTCATTTTAAGGATAGAATTTGCCAGACTCATCTCTATGTAAGAAAACCAATCTACACCATAAAAGTCCTGAAAGGTAGCTTACATGTGTTTTGAAACACTGAAAGGAAGGTGTACATTAAACTGCACTCTGTCAAGCACACTACTTTTTGGGGGGCAGCCAGAGAATCAATTAGTTTTTTGACACATAACTCATACCCGGTTCAGAATACTACAGTATCAGATACACCTTCCCATAGTGTTGTGACATGACTGATCTCTAAACTGCCCTGGTTCCTAAAAACTCTATAATCATTATTTTGAGCAAAATAAATAAGCATCAAACTTGCAAATGCCAGGCAAATTGAAAAATAGCAGGCAAATAAAACTATGGGTCATGTAGGTGTCTTTCTGCTGTGCCTTAGCACAATAGTATCTACAGTCCTAAGAATAGTCTTCCTCACAGCACAGCTGTCTGAGACAGGTCAGTTGCATGGAAACTTCCAAAAAAGGTGAAATTATACCCAGAATCAGGTTCCTCTATGTTTTTAGGACAGCTAGGGAGGCAATAATAGGATCCCTCACTTGAGGGGCATTCAGCAAAAGAGGTGATGTTTTCCTACAGTGGTGCAAAATGGCCATGACCTTTAATTGAAGAGGAGCAGGACCACCAGAAGAACAGGGGAGAAAAAAAGCAAACTGAATTGCCAAAGGAAATGTTTGGCATTGAGCTGCATTTTTGTCCAAGCTACATGTGGATCTACAGCAGATGTTACCACTTAGGTACTGTAATTGGAGGAGATTCATGGGAAGTACCACTAAAGACAGTTGACTTGTCATATCCATGTCATTAGAATGATAATTTGGGAGATTTCAGGGCAAGCAAGAGCGATTAGACAGAACTCACTGACTTTCCATGAGAATTGGCAATGTAAGGGGCATTTGTCCCTTTGATAATATGTCTGTATGTACTTGCATTTCTAGATGTTGTATGTTTTGTCCATGCAGCTCCAGGCTCAGTCAATGTAGTGTTTACATTTGCCATCTTAATTTTTCCAAGATTACATGTTCTACAGTCCGGTTTCTGCCTTACAGCTGGAACTGTTTTCAGCCAAGCCTCAAATGACCCTAGTCTCAGAAACAAGACTCCATCATTATTCTTAGTGGCTAGTTGACATTTTTCAAATCACATGGTTGGATTGATCTCATTCAAATCTTGTGTTACTCACTTTTTATAACAACATTGGCTCATGATTCTTCAGGTTTTCTGCACTGCCTTTGCAGGCTTTGTTTTACGCCTTCACTCCCTTCTGTATACCCTTCACTTCTTACCCTCTCTCACCTAAAGCACAAGTTGCCATCTTTATCAAAAGCACTCCTGGCTCTTTCTCTTTTTCATGTGTGTTTCCTTTTTTTCTAATTAGGATCTCAGCCTGTCTTTGACTGACAGTCTTCCTGTGGGTGTCTGACTTTCAGCCCACGTGCAACATCATTAAATACAGTTTGTCCTCTCTCTCCTTACTCCTTCAGTGAACCAGGGGCCACAGCTCCCTAACCGTCAGTTTGTACCTACACCAAAGGTATTACGTTTGTCTCACACCTTTCAAAGCTCTTCTCTCAATCTGTTTTAAGATGTGTTATGCAGCAGTTAGCTTTTTATTTAAGAGTCCTGTCAATGTATCCTGTAACACTTACTATTGAAATTCTTGTCCAGATCTTCACTTTATGTCTCAAGTAATCAAACATCCTTTTTTTGTGGCCTTGACAAATACAATTTAATTCTCCTGTGCAGTAATTTAGAAACTCTTTGGGAAGGTAATTTTTCTGAAATTTTAACTTTGACAGTGTCACCTGTCTTTAAATTCCTCCACAGCTTCTGTATTTTAGCCAACAGCTTAGGTGTCATGACTTCCATTCTTCATGCTTGCCTTAATTATCTTTTGCTTATACTGAGAAGGTTGATTTCTTTTCCTGAAAGGATTGTAACTTCATTTCTTAACAGGACCTATTGATTGTGCCTTCACAGCTCAAGAGAAACACAGCCCAGATCTTAACAACCGGTCTTGGGTGCTGGAAGCTGCACGGTTGCATTATGGTGGCTGTACATCCGCATGAATATGTTGTGCCTCAGCCCGGTAAACAGCCCAAAGAAAATACTGCACGAATGAATTTGTTCTGCTTCCAGTGCCGTGTTAATTCATTCAGAAGCAGCTCAAATATCTGTGCACATTGTTGCGTTAGTACTGTGCAGATATACAGCCCATGTTTCTTCCTAGGCTTCCTCTTTTATTTGGGAAAACTTTGCCGTTAGCACCAGCAAATCTACTTTGCCGTTCTCCTTTAAACTGTTATTTGCTATCATATCATTGGAAAAAAAAAATCCCAAACAACAACAACAGCAATAATCCGTACAAATGCTGAGCTAGTAATGCACTATCTTCTAAGCCGTTTAATGCTCTTCCTATGGCTCCCTTGTATGTATCCCAGTCTATCTGTCTGTTTCAGATGGAGATTGTCTGCTTTAAAACTTAAAAAGCCCTCAAAACCAACAAAAATATGTCTAATGAAAACTGGATAGGAAAACTTCTTGTTTGTGTGATAAATACTATTGGTTCAAGGCTTGACAAAAGAGCTGATATCCTTTTATAAACCTTTATTTTAAAATCTCATGTTAAATGATTAGTGCATCACTTCAAAAAGAACCCATGAGAATTCCAGTAAGTCATATGTCATAATAGACACATTATCCTGCAAATACCTACTCCTGAATCCTTTAATATGTTATTACTGGAAAAGTTTACTTTCTTCCAAGTATATTTTGTAAAGTAATAAAATCTGCACCAGAAAGCATTATCTAAAGAATGATAAAGTCCTTTATACTTTATTTAAATCTGGAGTTTTTTTTGAAGTGGCATTTTTATAATCTTGCTCCTTTTCCCACTGTACAGAAGGAAATGTGTATATCGCCTCTCTACAATGAGGACACTAGAATACTTAATTAGTCCTTTGCAGTCAAAAGGGTTATATGCTTACTGTGATTATGTTGGGGAGAGACTTGCTTTTTGTGTAATTTTCCTCCTGCTAGCGAAGAGTGGGTAAACCCCTCTCTTGCTAAACAGTTACTACTAACCCACTGAATCGAGATGGTAGCTTTTGGAATACCAGGGCAATTTCTGCCAAAAATACTGTCCACTTAGGATCAGGAAGCAACACTGTTGCTGTTGTGTTCCTGCTTTTGGCCATAGACTGTACATGCTCAACAATGAGTAAATGTTGAGCAAAATGCATTTAACCGAGTTTCTTTATTACAGTTTCTTTTCTGTGTTGAAATATCTATGTTGTTTGGAAATTGTATTTAATGTATTTTTCCTTACCAAAACTTATCTTGTGATAGCTTTTACGTGTCGTGTTACTGAGTGGTCACTGTTGCTCTACTCTCCTTACGCAGAGAAAAAGAATTTTTTGCCAGAATTAGGACCTCATGAACAGGTCCTGTACATTATGAACCAGCATGAAATGTCATTAGAAACTGGCTGAACATGGAGGCTGACAGTTCTTCTCCCTCCTTGTATATCCTGCTGGCATTTCTGAAAATCATAATTTTAATACTGATAAACTGTTTACATTTCTGTTGTTCATTTCTCTGTCTGCACAGATAATGCCAATTTAATGGAAAATGGGTCACGACCTGTATTAATTTGCACTAGCTTTAAAAAACATGTACCTGTGAAGTTTAGATATTTGCATAAAATATTATATTTGCCTGAATTATGAATGTAAATGTAGGCACAATAGAATTAAAGAGATATTTTTACTAATTGTAATTAATTTCTGAAAACACCAGGATAGTCAAATCTGGAGCAATATTTATTTTATCTTTTCCTTTAATAATTCTTTTTCCATAGTTATAATAGGAATTTGTAATCACAGGGGAGATTCTACCCACAGATAGTATTTCATGGGTTTTATGACTACCTTAGCACAGAGTCACAACTATTGGAGTTTATTCAGTGCCAAGATGTTGAATTAATGATATATTTTAGTCCTGATGTTGGTAGGGCCTGGATTCTTGCCCTTGCACTGTGGCTACACAAGATGAAACTCTATCCACTCTGCAGTAAAAGACAAACTTTCTAGTATCTTCAGTCAGGACAGAATTTCACACTTCAGGGGTAACTCAAAATTAATCCCCCTCTGGTAGCAGACTCATCTCCTAGTTCTTTTCCCCACTGCAGCTGTGCAAATTTGCCTCTGCGCCATTAAAGTGGAAGAGATGAAAATGAGAACGCTAGAAAAAAATTTGAATTAACAATATGTTTAGAAATATAATTTGGAGGTTTTTTGTTTGTTTTTTTTTTAGTCCCAGTTATTTCAGCAAGCCACCTTGCTCGCAGACAGCTCTGTTCACACAACTCTTGTGGATGCAAAGCACAATGCAGATTTGATCAGATTGGGAGCAGTAGAACACAGCCCATCAATTTGTCTTGGTTTGAGCTGCCTTTGCTACCAAAAGCAGTGCTACATGGATCTGCAGCCTTGATCTGTGAAGAGGCTCATACACAACCAGAAAAGATGCCATGTTCTTTTTGTGATGTATGGAGAAAAGAGAGAAGCTGAAATTTTGAGTAAGGGGAAGGTGTTGGTTGGGTTTTTAGTTATTATCCTCCTTGGCTGTCATGGACAACATCACCACTGACCAGAGAACCATGGTCAAAAGTAATGAGCATATAAAGTACCAGAAACCATGCTGGAAGCCGTTTGGTAGCCCAGTTTCTAAAGGTGCCTGTGACTCTGCTGTCAGCCATTGCCATTTATCTTTTGAAGTCAGTGACTGATTTCAGCCATATGTAGAAGAGGATAGTGATCTTAAAGACAATTAATGTCTTACCAGCTTTGTAAGTAAACCCATGGCCAGCTAGAGGAGAAAAGAAAATAATTCTTTAGCAGAGGGAAATGTAGGCTCAGCTCCGTTACTGTCCAGATCAGCTACAGGTTACACTCCTTTTTGTGTAAGGCAGGTGCCACAAAATACAGAGCATCTGGGACTCCTGCGGTGGGGAAGGAGGTTTCAGGACCTAAAGATCAAAACCAGGCTCTATTGGTTGTGCTTATCAGTGAAGCGTTTGTTGTTTCCTCATTAACTTTTCTGACAGGAGCACAGTTGAAGGATCACTAGCTCAGGATTCGCTGGCAATGCAAAGAAATTGATTTTCATTATGAGATAAAAATAAAGCCATTAAAAAAAGAAGTAAAGAAATAGCTTCCTAAACAGCTTGAAGGAAACAGGACACAAGACCTCCCTTTTTTCTGCTGCTCTCATTACCGGATACAGGGCTCCCAATTCCCCAGAGCATAACACCTATGAATGAGGGGAATCTATTAGCCCATTTTTAATTACTGTCTTTATCTGTGCTTCTGCAAAACAAACACGTTAAAAAGCCTGAAGCTGGGCTTGCGCAGGGAAAACCTAGGTGTTCACAGGACTGAATTCACGGCACTTCTCCTCGCTACACTGTTTCTCTTTTCTTCATTCTGACTTTTGAATCTGCCCTGATGCCCTCATCTGACAGAGCAACTACATCAGGGAGAGAGAAAACAAGATAGGCTTTCACTTTTGTCTGGCAGCACAAGCTTGTATTCTGTGCTTTGGAGGTTTTCAGAGGCTCTTTATTCCATGTAATGTTCCTGGAGTGGAGAAGCGTATCTTTTGTTCTTCCCTATAAAGGGATATTTTTATACACAAAGATATACAGTACACTGAATTACAAGAGTTTTTATGTATTGGATTGTGAGGTTTTAATGCAGAAATTTCTGATGATTCTTTAATTCTGCCTTATCCAAAGATTTAACTTCAAAACCTTTAAAGCACAGATGAATCAAAGCCTCAGAATCCATCCAACACATCAAGTAATTTTAGTGACATCAAAACCAGAATGAGACTCTTAATTTAAACAGATTTCTCTACTAGAATGCTAAACATGCAGCCCATGTATATGTGCTAAGCTGTATTATCTTGGTGTACATATGTATGGCTTTACATACTTTCACGTAATTAAAGAGAGGACAGACGTATATTTTCTCTGCACATAGAAATAATTTTTTCATGTGTAAGTGCATGTCTTGTTGCTTTAAACATAGCTCCTGCCCTTTTTTGCTGTGAAACACTGTATGTTCAAAGTGTCGAAGCCTGTGTAGGTCTTCTGATTCCTTTAATATCGTTTCCATATTAGGTGGCCAGATGGTGGAGAGCGATAATACTCTGTACTAATCACTTAGGAAGTCTACAGAGTGGTGCTTTGAGATTTAGACCCACAGCTACTGCCATCACTCTTTTGATGGGAAGCTGCAGATACTATTCCAACCAATTGAATGTTTTTAAATATTTCAACACTGAACAAATTATCTAAACAGGAAAAAGACTGATAAATACCATTCAGTGCTTGTGAACAGAGCGTTTTGTCCAAAGGAAATAATTGTTCTTATAATGATCAGAGTTTAACATGACATTATGCAATAATAACTATACACATCTGAAAAGATTGACTCTTTATAGCCATTGCAAATATGAGAGAGATGTGCATTGCTGAGTTACTCTGCAAAGAAAAAAACAAAAAGCCTAAGAATAACTAACTAACTCAACGAGTTTCTTAGTGCTTGGTTTTTAATTCCACACTGATCTTCTGTTCTGCCCATTTTAAGTTTTTCTCATTCTGACATTAATGAGCAGAAACCTTTTTCCTATAGCAATATCCATTTATATTTACAATTGGACTTGATGATCTTAAAGATCCTTCCAAACATAAACGATTCTATGAATCTATATACAGGAATATTTTCTAGTTTATGATTATATGTTGAAAGTACAGGGTTTCCTTTCTGGACAATGCATTTTTAATCATTGAGACACATTTTATAGGAATGAAATGTCAGATGTGTCTGTTCCTAATGTCATAGTTTTTTTCATATGCTTTCTTGCTGCCATTTCTGCATAAAAAAGGGTAAATATTTCTCTGTGAATTTTACTTTTATTGTTAAGCCCCTTATAAAAACCCACACTGCAGGCTCCACTCTGAGTGGAGTGAAGCTAGAGGCTCTGAAAAAAAGAGACTGAGGCAACATTAATCAGCACTCAAATGCGATAAGCAAGCAGACTCAACATGTAAACATGTCCTGTGATGAGTGCTTTGTTTTGGTAGCACCGACTGTCATTTCAGTAGAGGAACAAACGACTCACTTCAGCCTATCTGGCTTATTAATTGCAGAACACTTCCAATAGTAAAGAGAAAATGTAAAATAATGCTAAGCTGAAAGGTTTGTAATCCACTTCTCAGAACTAGGCTGCTCTATCAACAGTGTTCAAACAGCAGCAGTGTTTTACTCCATCCTTGGGATAAAATGAGCATCTTCACTGTCCTAATGTTTGTACAGAATTGTACTACTGTTGCAAAGATGGTGAACTTCGTAGAATCTACCCACTCGGCATTTTTTTTTTTAGCACTACTGAACAAATGCTAGCTCAGCATTTCAGAAATTCAGGCTGCTTAACACCCAAGAGCAGAAAATTATAGTTAATGATGTAAAAATAATAACATATCTTCTTAATTAATTCTGTACTTTTCCTCTTATTATACTTAGTGAAAATATGTTCATGTTTTGAATGCCACTATTAAATGACTATTTTTGATTATTTATTTTTTTTCCTGTCCTAAATCCCTTACTCTGTATTATAGTATGTATTGCTGCACTGGATTCATTAGTTGCATTGCCATGCAATGTGGTATTTCATGGCACTGCCCAGTCAGCCTGAAGCCAGAAAGCCTGATTTTAACCTTGAATGACTTCATGGACTTATTCTTATTACATGCTAACAGATTAAAAAACAAACCCCGTGTCATAAATTGTATAAAAACAGCGCTCAGCCCATACTACTGTTAGAGCATACAGTTGTAAAGCATGCATGAGAAATAAAGCATTAAGGAATGTCTTTAAAATGAGGACGCTGAAGGCACGTGGAGAGGAAGAACATGTAAACAAGTGGTGGAAGAGAACAGATGTGTGCTGTTTTGACACACAGGCAACTCGCCCAAGGGACATTTGGATTATTGAGTTAACGTGGCAAAGGTACATAGTCTGTTCACATTTAAATCATAAGGGGTTTTGTGTATGTTGTGTGAAAAGTGTTCCTGCTACTTCTCTGGAGCATGGGATTTCTTACAGTATGCCGCAGTCATACATACAGCAAATCTACAGTTCAGTATGCCTAGAAAGTTCCTCAGAAATGCTGGCAAATGCCATGTCTAGTACAAAATTCAAGAGAGATGCAAGTTACAAAAGCTGCTTAAAGGATGCTTCAAGCCAACAGAAAACAAAAAAATAAAAGCTTCAATGAGGGTTATAGTTAACACTGCTCAGTGTTAGTTGTTTTGCTTCCACAGATAGAGCATCCCCATAGTAAACCTTTACTTTTTTCAGAGAGTAGAGAATACAGTTCAGTGCTGTCATCACTGTCTGCAGTTGGGCCTTGAAGAATTTTTTATTTCTGAGGCCAGCTTCCCATGACAACTGAGAAGGAGGGAGACAGGTAACATCTCCAGACACTCTGACAGTAGTCCAGAGATGCACAAAATTCATCTGACTGAACTTTCCTACCTTTGCAGTAGTTATGAACCTGAGATGGACCAAAGATGAAACTTAACATTTTCATCCAGGTTAGAAGAAAGACCTTTTTTGTTGTTGTTCTATTTTAAGCCTGTTCATAAAAAACGGCACATTAAGTATGGCAAGCTGCCAGAGTACCTAGAGAAGGAGAGAATCTATTACACAGGTATAATTTGTGATTCATAATTTGTCCCATGTGAAATTAGTGTTAGAGCTGAAGACTGCACAGCAACAGCCAGTACAAAAATTACTTTTCCAACTGACTTACACCTCCTCACCAGCATCAGAATGTTCCCCCACCCCTTTCTCCTGACACATTTTATCACTCCACCAAAGCTTTAACAGAGAGTAGGGATTGAATACGGAGTCCTGCAGCCAGTCAGGGAAAGAAAGAGAGGGAAGAGGCTGCAGATGAGACAGGTGATGCTGAGTGAGTTGCAAATTTTAAAAGGAAAAGTGTTTCACGCAAAGGACTGGACAGACATCCCCAGCAACTAGTTGCCATCCCCAGCAACTCCAGATCTAGTATTTTCTCGTCTTAAAGGAGAACTTAAGAGGATTTGCAATTTAAGTGTTTGCAAGGTATACAGAGCTCTGTGCATCCCCATGTGCAGTGAGCAGGCTCTTAGGAAGGCATTTGGTTACCCTTACTCCCTGCACGGTCACCCACTGCTTGGCTCCAGGTCTTCTTACAGACAAGAGGAAAGGATTCGGTGCTGCCATCCTTCCGTAGGGCCTGTGGATGTATTTTTGCATTTGTGATGACAGCTTCCTGTGTCAGCCATACACAGTAAGGCTCTGGACTAGTGGAGCGGAAGTTGAGGGAGAGGGGTGCCACCACACTGGATGTACACACAAGATCAGAAGAAGCACGAGGAGCCTGGCAAAGGAGTCCCAATTCTCATCTTGCCTACAGCAACTTGCTCTCTGGCTCATCACAGAGAAGTGGAGAAAAAGAGACAATATGATGGTGATGGTTAGGGAAGAGAGCCAGTAACTGTGAGATTAAAGAAACACAGTGTGCCCTGTAAATTTCTTGTCCTTTTGAAACCATCAGGACTGCTTTTCAACAGAGCCACACTTGCCAGAGGACTGATAGCTAGGTTGGAAGCCAAGCCACTAGAAAAGAGTTATGGAGTAAAGTGGAATCCAGGTGAAGTCCCTGAAGACCACTGCTTCCTGACAGGCTTGCGAGAGCCTGCTGTTGTGCAAAGGAACGGCTGAACACAGACATCCCTCTGCAAGGTTGTCAAAAACTGTTTGGCTGCAAGGTAATGTGGTGGTTTGACCCTGGCTGAAGGCCAGGTGCCCACCAAAGCTGCTTTATCACTCCCCTCCTCAGCTGGACAGGGGAGAGAAGATGTAACAAAAGGCTCATGGGTCAAGATAAGGACAGAGAGAGATTGTTCACTAAATATCATTGCAGGCAATACAGACTTAATTTAGGAGAAAATAATCTGATTTATTATCAAGTAAAACAGAGTAAAGAAATGAGAAATAAACACAAATCTTAAAACACCTTCCCACACACCCATCCCTTCTTTCCAGGCTCAACTTCATTCCTCTCCCTCCTCCCTCCTAAGTGGAACAGGGCGATGGTGAACAGGGGTTGCAGGCAGTTCAGCACACATCGTCTCTGCCACTCCTTCCTCCTCATGGGGAGGACTCCACACACTCTGCACCTGCTCCAGCCTGGGGTCCTTCTCATGGGACACAGTCCTCCACCAACTTCTCCAGCGTGAGTCCTTCCCATGAGCTGCAGTTCTTCATTAACTGCTCCAGCATGGGTCCCTTCCTTCAGGACCAGATTACTCCAGAGCAGGTCCCCCACAGGGTCACAAGTCCTGCCAGCAAACCTGCTCTAGCACGGGCCCCTCTCTCCATGGCGTAGAGGTCCTACCAGGAGCTTGTTCCAGTGTGGACTTCCCAGAGGGTCACATCCTCCTTCAGGTGTCTCTACCTGTTCTGGTGTGGGGTCCTCCACAGGCTGCAGGGGGAATCTCCCCATCACCTTCCATGGACTGCAGGATGACAGCATGCTCTCATATGGTGCCTGGAGAACCTCCTCCCCCTCCTTTTTTACTGACCTTGGTGTCTGCGAAGTTTCTCACATCTTCTCACTCCTCTCTCTGGCTGCCAAAGCAGCTGCTAGATTTGTGTTGGTTTTGGTTTTCCTTCTTAACTCTTATCCCAGAGGCGTGGATGGGCTTGGCCTTGGCCAGCGGTGGGTCCATCCTGAAGCTGGCTGGTATTGGCTCTGTTGGATATGGGGGAAGCTTCTAGCAGCTTCTTGCAGAAGCCACCCCTGCAGCTTCCCTGCTACCAAAACCTTGCCACACAACCACAAACTGGTAAACATGCAGTACGCTGTATAAAACTAGCACAAAGTGTGCATATCATTATTTTTACACCCTTTTTAGACCCATTTTTTATATCTGTACTAAATGAGGTTGGCAGTACGTGAGATTACAGACCAATGCTTGCCATGAGTTAAACTGCCCAGGGTCTGCAAACAGTGCATAAATATGCTATATGTTACAGCAGAACGTCACTAATCCACAATAATGCAGGGAACTCCCAGTGCAGATTAGTGGGGTTTGTGGATTATGGGATGGGAGGGCATATGAGGGGAAGTCAGCCATGTCACGTTCCAGACTCCCCTTCCCTCTCAAAAGTGCGGGAAGGAGCTGCGAGGCGCTCCGCTGCTCTGCCCTGCTCCAAAGGAATGTTACAAGCAACAGTGACGCTGCGATTGCTTCTGTTTTTAAAAAGCTGTAGTAGGCCTACTCAGAATAGAGAATTGCATTCCTGGCCTCGGTCTAAACACTAAGCACCCACCTGCTGTGCAGGCACAGGAAATCGATTTAAAGTGAAGTTAGTTTGTGTGTATGGAGTTGGCAAGAATTACTCACCTGCTCTGAGCACATCTTGCATGGATATACACACGTTGGGGTGTATATCCATGGGTGCAAGTCAGACCTTGAATGCAAATTTAGTTTCTGAGACTTTCTGGACAAAACAGTGGTGATGTAAACAAATATGTTGTGTTACTGTTAGTCTTTGATTTTATTTTTTTTAATATGCATATACATATTTATATATATGAGATTTGGCTATATGTGTATATAAAATGGTTATTTCCACTCACTCAAAGGACAACAATTCTGCCTAATTCACATGATTCTGAACTTCCATATGGGATAGCCATGTTTCTCACTAATGATAAAACCAGTCACATAAATTTTTAACAGTGAAGGACACCTTTATAATTGTATAAAACTGAAATACTGAAGTGTCATATAGATAATAATCAAGGTTAGTATAATGATAAAATGTCAGCACAGTAACCATTTTGATTAAACATTTCATAAATACATGCAATATTAAAGAATTTTAAATGGAATAACTAACTGGCCCAAATATTCATTGTCATTTCTTCAAGAAATAAAATTAATAATCCGCATTGAAAAAAGAAGAGTGTAAAGCTTTTGGCTTTGGGTCAGGCAAATTTTAAATTATCTGAAAATCAGGATATTCATTATTTCTGACACAAGACATCACAGATGGCTTGCAAGGTTATGGCTATACATGGTACGCTTTTTTAATGCTAAAAAAATTACCTGAGGCAAACACTTGAGACAGATAATTTCAAAGAGATTAGCTCTTCGTGATGCACATTTCCCCCTCAGCACTCTGTAGGCTCAAATGATGATTCTGTGCATTCTGAGTTTATTGACATTTGTGAATATAGAACTTGAAAACCGGTAACAGATTTCTTTGAAAATCGATGCCAATTGTGAAGCTGTTTGTTATCCACCGTGTTTTCTTGACTGTGATTAATAAAAAAAAAATCATGTAAGTGAAATTGTAAATTTGAATTGATTAAAAATGAAATATTCACTCCATTCTTCTTAGGAAAAAAAAATGTGTAGAAAAGATGGATGCTTTATCTGGATCTCTCTCACACACATACGCTAATGTGTATATTAATGTGGCCAAGACCAACTTCTAATAGTCAATCATGATATTTCCATGAGAAAACACTACATGGAAGTTTAATGCTACAGACAAATGCCCATAGAGTAGCAGGAAACAAATAGTGAGCTAATTTGCTTCTTCAATTTACTTTGATCTAAGCTCTCAAAAGTAAAAGAGTCATTTCACGCTGCTGTGCCATATTTAAGTGTGAAGCATCTAGGACACAATTCTGGCCTCGCTGCTGTCAAGAGAGGCTGGTTTTTAGTGATACAGTAGAGCCAGGATTTGACCTTTGTTTCTCTTATCACCATTAACATCTTACATGGAGTAGGGAATTAGAGACATCAACGTAAGTACCAATTTCTCTTTAAAGTATATTTTTCTGATGCATTTTCTGAGAGCAGCACACATAGCCTTTTCTTGAGGAATTTCCTATGAAGGTATCTAAGCCTAACTGGCTGCACTTTATTATGTCTTGTGGGCAAAACTAGTTTCTAGCTTGGCAAACAGATGAAAAATATGAACTACATACCTAAAGGTCTGCAGGACTGAGGTCTTAGCAACCTTGGACCAATCGATACAAACATTAAAACCCAGTTATAGGGTAACTTCTCTATAGCCAGGTTCCCCAAATCAGCCGTGGTTGTAATATAGAGGTGCCCCACAAACTGTTCAAAGAAAACATTGCAAAAGCTGCTTTTCCATTTCATGATTGCATTAACACCATTATCTACAACCTAATCGATGCTGTGATTGACAACTTTGCAAATCAGATTAGCTTTCTGTCTGCGTATGAGAGTAGCGTGGCCAGTAATGGAAAATCTCATGGGCCCCAATTTATGGCAGATGAACAACAGTCGAAGGTATAAACCAGAAAATCACTGATTTTGCAGATTAGTTGTAACAGCTAAAACTTAGAACACACTAAGATCACCCCTGTGATTTTATTCACAACTCGCATCCCATCGCTCCAATGCTGCTTGAATACAGTGAGAGGAAGTTCCCACCCAATGACATCATAGTTTGTCTTTGGCTACAGCCAGCTNGGAGAGTGTAGGGAAAAAGCTTGCTAGTAAATTCATTTAAACTTGGCTTTCACAGGCTCAGACTTGGGTGGGCTGCATTCCCTCCTCTGGTTACACCCTACCTGAAATCTTTGTATGTTAAATCACTTGACTAGTTCAGCCTTAATGATTAGGTCTTACCCTGAGAAGCAAGTTCAGAGACACTGGAAATGTGTGCTTACAAATACACACATAATTGTAGAAAAATATGTGGGTAAGCTAAGAGAGGAAAATTGGAACTGTACTGAGAAAAAAAACCAAACAAACAAACCGCACAACACTTATTTGGAAGCAAAAAACCTTCTTAGACATGATGAAGTGTCACAAAACACACATAACATGCTACGCTTCCGGTGGCACATTTTTATGAATAAAAATAAAATCCTTGCTAATAAGGAACATTTAAATTATTTCTTCACGATAATACCTACCTGAATATCCCTCTTTTCCTCATCTGCTACAAATACATTCCCTATTAACTATTTTCTTTGCTCTGCAAAGGGCTCACACGAACATCACGAGCACAGCCACATCATAAGGGCTACAGTGAAGAAGGACTTGGGTTGTTGCACAAGAACTGGCATGAGAAAAATATGTTTCTTTAAGTATCTGGATCTTCATAGCAGTGGAGTGAGCTATTGACAGGCTTGAACTCTCAGAGTTTTACATCATGATCGAGTGAGGTGGATTTATTATTATAGACACATTATTTGTTTTCCATAGCAGTGATCTCTAAGAGGGTCTCAGCAGGCAGTTTTGTAATGGCTTGTAGATAATTGATAGTATGCTAGTGCTGCTTCCTTACTTCCATATACTTGGAGAAGTAGCCAGGAAAAGTCAGGGATCTTATTTAATCACTTGGAGTAGAGTAAGTATCTTCACTGCCTCTCGCATGCACTGTCCTCATAGAGAAAGTGAAGGCCAGAACCCCAGGTGGAGCAGTTAGGAATGATTAAATATTTTATTAATGCTACTTTTCCGGTGAGACAGTTTCTGTGGTTGTCCCCATTTGATCCACACGTGAAATGAGAGATGACCCATGCCACCACTATTCTGAGGTCCTCACCACAGCCCGTGAGAACCTGCTTCAGAGGATCCACAGCATGTACCCCAAAGAAAAGAAGCAGAGTGGATGTTGGATATGTTTTTTATTTTTAAAAAAGTTTTAGCTTTTGGGAAACAGATAAGTGGTTGGATACGGTATCAAATTTCTGTTTGTCTCTCCAAATTTAACTTTTTTGCCATTGGAAAGGTTCAAAACTTAGCAGGAAAATAAAGTCAGAAAGTGACAGAAACTTAAAACATTTCAGAAAGCTATAGGGAAATTGTAGAAAGGCTGTTCAAAGCCCTTGCAAGAATTTTACTTTACTGCTTTACCAGTATTGTGTTATGTATTCTGATTTGTCTTTGTTGGAGTAATTAGGCCAAAAGTCTCATGCAGAATTGTGGGGTTAATGCGTAAAATTAACCAAAGTCATATTGTCTGTCACACTGAGATACGCTCTTTCCAAGGCATTCTTAGTGAATGGTTTGGCTTCCTACCATAGGGCACAGTGATAAAAGAACTTCTTTAAAAAATCCATGTGAGTTGTTCCTAGGAGGTGTTAAGTGATTTATACTGTGCTATAATAAACCCCAGTTTCTTTGAATTTGGCTGAGTCATGTGGTCGCCTGCAGCGTAGTCTCGGGTTCTTTGGCTGGTTGATTCTGGGAATATGGGTGACATAAATACCTATTTTACCATTGAGGATAATTGGACCAGGGTGGGACCTTTGCTTATTTGGCACACTTCTCATGGGACTCCAAGATAAATAAAAAATGTCCCACCCAGCCTACAATTTTTTCAAGATTCTATCTACCATCCCCATGGAAATGCCTCTCAAATATGATAATTATCCACAGCTTTTGTCAGCTCTTCTTCACACAACCCCATCCACTCACTCTGAAATGACAAAAGCAAGAAAATCTTTACCCTTAGAAGGATCAGCATGGTCCACAGGCTTTTTATACCAACAATTCTTAAAGCACTACAGATCAGAGCTTGTACAAGCACACAGGAATCTCCTTATGAGGCAACAGCACCTATTCACATCCCTGCACAAAGAGCATGTTGGCTACATCCTAGAAATACCTTAATGGGATAGCTATAGGATGTGCCTCTGCAAGTTAGATGATAATGATGATTAATATGCATCTATCCATTTTATCTAATCCTTTCCACACCAACACTGATATCATAGACAGGCATCATTTGCTTCCAATCCTCTGTTTTATATTCAACTTCTTTCTTCTACGCTGAACGACAGAGCCAGCTGTTCTGGCCTCTTTACAAGGTGTTCATTCTCTCATCCCAAATGCTTTTCACTTCATGGCCTTACACCTAAAAGCTGTAGCTAGTGTATATGTGCCAAATTTACCCATTTTCACTCAATGAAGTCAAGCTCTTTCCTACCAGAGTCCAGGAGCTTTCATAAAGTACTTAAATAAATTAGAATTAGAAACATTTTAGATGTTAGTAGAGATTGTATACAAATTGAGAAATATCAGCTTTGCAACTGAAATGCCAGATATGCAGCAATCGCACTTTCACTAAGCTACACCACAGGCATCATTTGCTTTTCTTAAAATTATTTTTCTCCTGGTTTTCCCCATTGGTTTGTATGGTGGAGCTGTAAACTATGTAAATTATTTTCTTTCTTGATGGCTTTTATCCTCTGATTTATTACCACATAATAATGTTGCAACTACATTTCTTTTGGCGTAACTGATTTTGAGCCCTGGTTGGCCTGCCAGGTTGGATCTTTCCGTCTGTTGTGGATGTTTGCTCTACAAACAAAATCTAGGTCTTCAGCAACACTTGCCACTTACCCATGCCAATATTTGTTATCCGCTTCACTACCCAGGCTGTAGCAATGCCAAGCAGCAACATCAAGAGAATACAGGCTTTTCACATCAGCAGTCACTTTGAACTACCAGTTGTTTTTTGCTGTTCAGGGGAATTTATGCTGTAGCACTGATTTTGACGCCCAACCATACTGCAGAATCAAACAAATGGGGAATCTAAAGATAAAAGACAACTATCACCTATGGGGATCAGTTGCATGACCAGTATGGTATTTCCCATGCTAGTCTCTCCTCCACCCCTTCGCCACCAGCTGAACTGAGAGTAAATTTGTTGTGTTTACCTCACATCACAGCTACACGTCTTCTGGACTTGTTATTTTCTGTTTGCCTTTAATACTCTGAACTCTACAGATTCTATTGCTGCAAAAGATGAAAAGACCCTTGAGGTGCACCTTTTCTTCCAGAGATAAAAATCAATCTTCTTTTCTTTAACGGTATGGCATGAAAATCATCATCTACTTCTACAGAGGTGACACGGCCTTACTTGTAGACAATCCTCAAGTCAGTACAGCAGTAACCAGGACACACCTTAGCAATTCAGAAGATGTGCTCACAAGAAAGAATCCTTTAACCAGTAGCATCTCCATGATCTTAGTAATCTTAGTAATACCAAAATCCCCCCGTTACATTCATCAGTTTATAATCACTATGTAAGAGCTGTCAGAGTGGGATTGCCACATTTTTCTTCCCTGTCAGTACCACAGCTGGGGTGTGAGAAAGCTCATGCCTTCACACTGCAACACTCTTGTCTCTTGTTTTGGGCTGTGTCTGACGCGTCAAAATGGGAGATCAGAGGGAATCCACCACACCCTTCTACTGCCAGGAACACTGAGCAGAATCACACATTAAAAGGTACCCACTCAGACCAGCAGTCTAATGTAGCAGTGACATCCACTCCTGCAGGGCAGAATGAAGTGTACCTTTCACACGACTTCATTCATGGGTATTGATGGTGTAACCCTGAGGTGCTGCATACAAATCCTATTATCAGGCATGTGAAACCTTGTGTGCCAATAGATTGAAAATGCTGTCCATAAAGAGGGTCCTGATTCACAATGCAGGTCTACCACATTAAAGTTTCAAGTACAACAAACATCTCCTGGTGCACATTTTTATGCCACAGCACATTTTCTATTCATTATGGGAGAGATTTTCTCAATGCCTTGGAACCTTGCCGGATGCCAGCAGACAGACCTCTGGACAAAAAATGAGATACACTTCCTTTCCAGAAAACAGTCTTCTAGAAGCTTATTCCCATCTGCAAGAAAACTTTATTGAAGTAGGAGAGATGCACCCTTTCAGGGCCAGTTTCTAAACCACTCAGGCTTTTACACATTAAAACTACAGTGGTGATGCTGAATAACCAAAGTAACTAAGAATCAAGTTTAACAGTAGTTGCAATATTGTCATAGAAATAGATTATGCCACTTTATTATGTTCACTCCAGCCATTTCTTGGTGCTTTTTTTTTTCATTTGTTTCTTCTTCAAAATCTCTAAAATGGAGAAAATGTCACATAAGAAGTCAGTGTATTTTCCCTTATGCCTCATTTTCTTTTGCCATCAAATAGTTTACAATTGGAAATGGGTATTTTTCCCCTCATTTATTTTCTTTTGTAACAGACACTGCTGCTGACTGTGCCACCAAGCTAATATGGAGTCTCTGCAGGATGAACATTATAAAAGGGGAGTTACATGAGTGCCATCTAGGTAAAGCCAAGAAACCTACTGACGCAAGAGTTGAGCAAACCACCACTTTGACTGCAGACTTACGATCTGTACAGACGGCAGCTCCAACATGGGGTTTAAAACTTCCTGTGCTTACATTCAGTTGTATCTCTGCAGTCTTTATTTCTGTTAAGCAGTGCTTTGGTTGTATCAGTGCTTTCAAGAAACTTTGCATACTGAGTGCGACAACAGATTGGTAACTGTTCTTGTCACTGTGGCACCTACACAAAATTTAGATTGAAACTCAGAAGAGTGGAGAGGAGAATATTTACAACTGGATTAATACCATTTCTCTAGTGCTACTGCCGCAGCACAACACCTCCTAAAATTTAGCGGACCATGAAAATCACCATGCTGTAGATAGAATGACATAGACTTCATTTGCCTATTCAGATGTTTCATTACTCTGCTTATGAAACCACCTACATTCCCTTACTCCTTAGGCCATGTATGTCCCACAGTATTAAGCAAAAGCACGCCCCAAAAGCTGGTTGCATTACACTTTACATTTCTAAGCTGTAGCTTTCTAAACCAATGAAGCTGCTAGACTATTTTCTTTTTCAAAACTGTGTATCAGAGGAGAAGAAAAGTTTGACATATGGCAGCAGATTTTTCCAGAAACAAATAGCCTAAAAACTGTGGGAAGAGACATCAATGTAAATGAACCTCTCTCACAGGGGGGCACTGCTTGCTGGGGTTGTCAGCAGAGATGTCTGAGTCACTCTGAGCAGGGGAGCAAAAAGAGTCAAGACTGAAGCAGTTTCTTCTAAAGTCATCCAGAATTTTCTAAGCTAGGGAAGTTTCACTACAGGCGTTTCCACTGGTTTTAGCAACATTGAAAACCTTATTGAAGACAAGATTGTTACAGGCGCAGCTGTTTTTAGTGCTGTGCCAATTAAACTTGCTCAGGCCAATGGTATTAAATACTGGCAGCCACACAAGTACTAGCAATTAGAAAAAACAGTTTGGATGGTGCAAACTTTGGTAGCCTCTGAATGCTGCGGAGACCAAGTGTCTCCCATTACATCTATAATTTAAGCCTTTAAAAGTCCTAGTTACTGGTTTTAGGAGAGTACATGAAGCTGCTGTAATATGTTATTGACAAACTAGAGTATATTCTGCCATTATTCCTTCGTGCTTACTTCCTCACATGTTACGGCATCTAAGGTATGAACCACTCCAGATGACATAGAGAATTTTAGAGACTGCTCTGCATATAAAAAGCATTAAGAGGTAGAATCCTAACCCAGTTGTTTTTGTGGTAATTATAGCACTTGCTATGTCAAAGAAAGAACCACAGCTTCTAGATTTCCAAAAAAAAAAAAAAAAAAAAAGATACTCTATCTCCTCTTTGACAGAGTTGAAGGCTTTTTTTATGCTGTTTTTATTGTGGAGCAAGAGACACTGAAAATACTTAATGAACTTTACTTAAATCATACACTATAATAATATGCAAAGGTTACAACATCAAGCAATATTTAAAATTGTTTGTCCACATACATTATAATTCTTTCCGTAATTATTGGCCCCTAACTTCTTTCAGTGGATTCGGAATGAACAATGCTGAATTAAGCACGGATATTTAATAGTGCTTGTTCTCTATTCATTGCTTCTCTGTGTGGTTACAGTAATTTCCTATAACAGCACTCCTATGAACTGCAGGGTTGCTTTTACTTCTGAGGCACCAAGATGAATCATATTCATCAGTGCCTAACAGGACTTGATTTCACATTATGAAATACCTATAAGATTTATATATTGCCTATTGACTTCATTTTCAGCAGTAACTGCTCTAAATGAGACACCTGCATTGTGAAAACACATCCTTCAATACCTTCACAAAATTAGATTCAAGCAATGTGGTAGGTGGCATCACAGAGAAACTTTAGATAAAGAAAATTTAGTATCTTATACTTTCTGTAGAATTCTGTAAAGAACATAGACCAGCCTCAGTCACAAGACTCTCCCATTGTAATTTTCTAATTCTAATCCCCTCCCATTCTAATTTTCCTAGAAATGACACGGGAATTACATGGAAAAAATCCCAACCCCTTAATTTACCCAACCCCAGCACAGCTCTGCACTAAAGTAGGAATATCTATTCTGTGCACTAAAAAAGGCATGGCTCAGTGTGCCTATGGGGGTGAGGTGGGATGTCGGTAGTTAACTTTAGGTTATAACACATAAAAGGGATGAACTGAAGTGCATCATATACTGTGTGTTGGATTTTACAAATTTAGTATGAGTGCATGTAATGTAAATAAATTTCTTAACAAGAAAAGACTCAAAGCTAAGACACTTGGCTTTCTCAACCAGATAGTTTTCTTAAATTTAGGGAGGTTTTTACTCCTGTTAGTACATTTCTCTCCCATCTTTTTCTGTCCTGCTTGTACAAATACACACAAACAGGCTAGAGCATCACCTCTTGATCTAAGATTTGACACACCTTTCACACACTGGAAGGAGACATAAAGAGATCGAAAAGGCTAATTTAAAGGAGAGCTAATTTAAAGGGTAAGACAGTTGCCCTTAGGTGGGGAAGGTGCCATGGGCAACTAGCACAGTGCTCCTGGGGCCTGCAGCCTGTGCAGCACTGCAACTGCCCTTACACTCCATCGGGTTTTTCCTACCCAGGCCTGTGCAGCTGCTGGAAGACATCTGAAAGACAAGGTGGAGGACAGCCCCATTAAGACTGTTGATCATTAGAAAATTCAGGTTGTAAGGGGGACTCCAGCCCAACCTCCTGCTCACTGCAGGGCTACATGCCTGGTTAGACAGGGTTACTCAAGGCTGTGTGGGGGAAGACTACTCCATCGCCCGGCTTCCCTCAGCATGAAAACACCTTTCCCTCACACACAGCCTGAGCCTCTCGCTTCACCTCATGCCTGCTGCCCTCCATCTTCCCACCTCGCAGAGCCTGGCTGCCACTCCTCGACCCCCTACCTCCCCAAGGTTGCTGGTCAGCCCCCTCCTTCGCTGATCTCTCTTCCCCGCGCTGAACCAGCCCTGTCCCCCTGCGGCCCCGCACGGGAGAGAGGCTCCAGCCCGTCCCCCTCCCCTCACCCCAGGCCGGGCACCCTGCTGAGCTCGCTCCCGTGTGTCCGCGTGTCTCCCCGGCGGGCGCCCAGCCGGAGGCAGTGTCAACACGGGGCCTGAGGAGCTCTGGGCTGAGAGGGGCAACCGCCTCGCTCTGCTCCACGCCCGGACTTCCCGCGGTGCCGCCGGCCTCCTCCGCGGTCCAGCAAGAGCTCGCTCCGCCTGAGAGCAGCGGACTACGAGTCTGCGTGGAGGCACCGCTGCAACAAGCGCTGCGGGGACGACGGCATCCCTCCGCCCGCACGGCCGGCGTCGTGCCCGGCGAGCCGGGGAGCGGCGAGGCGGCGTCTGCGACACATCGAGGGCCCCCGGCGCCTACAGGCACCCGTCACTGCGGCGCGGGCCTCCGNCACCCACCCCACCCCGACGGACAGCGAGCGTTGGCGAAGGCCCAGGGAGGGGGCGGGGCAAAACTCCCGCTCTGACGATTGTTGGCCGCTTTGCCCAATGGCGATGGGGTGAGGCTGAGC
>VXBZ01011013.1:155950-283883 GCA_013399135.1 Heliornis fulica | reverse complement strand
GCACCGAGGGGCCGCTTTGCCTCGGACCCGCTGGCGTTTTCCCTTACTACGCTCCGTCCGCCGCGGGTGGGGCCGGGCCGGGTGATCGTCCTACGGGCATAGCTGCTGCCTTCCTCCCTCCCGGCTCCGGGCTGCTGCTGGGCCGGTGGGCGGAGGGGGGCTGTCAGAGCTGGGGCCGGCCACGGGAGGAGCGGGGACGGCAGGGGGCGGCAGCGGCTCCGGGGAAGCGTGTCCGGAGCGCTGGCTGCGGAGAACCCTTCCCCGCTGGCGGACCCGCCGCAGCCCCTCCGAGCGGTGGGGCCTTTTCCCTTTTCGGGCGGGCAGGGCTCTCCGCAGGGACTGACTCGTCCCTCGCTCCCCTCCTTTCCCCTTTCCGCGGGGGTCCGGGCTCTGGTCCCGGCCAGGCCAGCCGCTCCGAGCGTTTCCAGTCTCCACCGCGGGGCCGCCGCCGCGAGCACTGCCCGCAGCCTCCGGCCGTCGCCGCTGCCGCGCCCCGCCAGGGGACGGCACGTCAGGGCGCCCCGGGAGGGGCTGGCCGTGTGCCCGCGGCTGTCCCCGCGTCTGCTGCGCCTGTGGGTCTCCCGCTTCCTGGTCAGAAACTGCGAGGGAAGCGGGGGCGGCTCTGCCGCCGTGATCTGTCCCGGGTTGTGTCCGTTACTGTCCCGCGCCCAGCGAGGACGGGAGATCCGAGCGGTTTGTTTTCCGCCCAGAGCGCCGCTCCTCGTTGTGGTAACCCCATCTGATTGCGTACGGGGCTGGCTCTTTCTCGCAGCCGAGAGTGAGCAAGGACAGGAAAAATGAGCGAAGCGGGACCCCGCACTGACACTATTTATCAGTAGTTGGGGTGGGGATGAAGCCGAGGAAGACTGTACGTTCTCAGTGGCCTTTCTCTTCGGGGCTGGAATAAAAATCAGTGTGGAAGCCTATGGTATATGGTCTTTACCTGCTATCTAAAAAAAAGTCTACTTGTCAAGATGCGATGACTTGGCCTCTGTGTGGATATTATGCACTGAAGTCTTTAAACAAAAAAATTGACATGCTATTTATGAATTTATGTTCAAACTTATTTTCCTATTATTTTTCTTCTGCAAGACTTTGATTACAGTACTGTGAACTCTCAATACTCTTAAAAGAGCTATTAACACTGCGGTAATATTTCCAGCATATCATTTTTTCCGCAGGTGAAGATCCCACTGAGTTGAAGTTAATCCCTTTTGATGTTAATAGCACTGTGCACGCACGTGTATGGGTAGAACGGACTTACAGGAGGTTACTGTATGAATGATTGCTGATTGACATAAAGGGAGTTGGTTTGAGTGTTTGTCATCTTAATGATTACGATTTCCAGAAACAGCTTCTGAAACAAATCCCTGCTGGGGAACAAGTAATAGCCAGCTAGGGAGTAAACTTGGGTTAAAGTGCTTTGATACCCATAACGACTAGCAAACAGTTCAATTAGGATGTTTTTTTTCTTCTTGTAAAGCTGTCCAAGACCCATTTTTAATTAAAAACATGTAATTTATAGCTTTTTCACTGACATATAATGCTTTGCTTAGCTTTACTGCCTAATTTTCCTGTCTGCTAGTATGGGTGCTTCCAGAGTGTTAGTGAAATGCAACAAGCGTGTAGTTCTGCAAAGCGTAGCCTTCAGCAAATTCTCATAAACCTGCATATTTCCAGACCTGGAGAGCTTGAAATTACAGAGTACTTCTTCAATAGGGGTTCCATAAAAAATGAAGCTACATCCTTTGGCATTGTTTTTTTTAAAGTTTTAAACAGCAGATAAATTTGGTCCCTAAGCTACAGTGCCAACTGGTTATGGAACAGATCCACTTCAGAAACAGTTTTGTGGCATCCTGGGTTATGCAGGAATGGCCCTGAAAGGGTATTCAACAGAAGTGTTCTGCTTCAGATGCTGCTCTCCACCCTTCCAACAAATTCCCACTTTTGCTTGCCATGTTGTTTTCTGTCTGGTGTTTAATCTCTATGGTGAAGAGTGGTGCTGCTTTTTCTTGCTTAAATTGCAGTGTTGTGCTGACTTTGATTCCCTTTGGGCTTAGAATATGACCTTCCCATCCATGTTGCCAAAGGTTGTGGTTCTGAATTTAGATCAACGTTTTGTACCTGTGGCAGATGAACTTGCATCATAAGGACATCAGAATGGTCTAGATGAGACTTTCAAAGACATAAATATTCTGTGTATGTACATGTTGAAAGTGGAGAAGGGGGAGAGGTCAAACTTATTGACAGCCAGAGCCACATGGAATGGACTTTCAGGCTTCATTGCTTTAGAAATATACTTTCTGATCCACTTTTGTCACCAGCAATTGCAGTTGACTCATAAGAAAAAAATCCCAAATTTACTTCTTGTAAATTTGAGTAGGAGCAAGCTGGTAGCTCTCCAAAGCCAGTTTGACCTGTGACAGCTTATGGACTGAATAGCTCTCACTTAGAGATGGTAACTTGAAGAATGGTTGTATTAATTATGTGTACAATATGATTGGAACTGTGGAGTGTGTGTGTGGATGTAGGCAAAGTACGCATTTTTCATGTGTCATACATTTAAGGGTAAGGAATGTGGGTTGTAGGTGGAGAATGGGAAAAGTGTTCTGTGAAGCACAGACAATTAAGGGTAGTGTTGTAGGTTGTGCTTAACTTGAATGTAAGATCTTTAATTCATTGTTCAAAAATGAAACTGGGTATTTAAACTATATATATATATATGACAAGGTAATCGGATCTTTCTGTAGTTGATGCTTATGGGATTCCTTTTTGAATTCTGTATTCTCTTTTGACTTTAAACTTGAGAAAATTGATAGTAATGACCTGCAAGTACTTAGCTACAAGGACTCGGAAGGATGCTTCGTTACAAAGAAGGGAACAAAATAAAATGGTGATAGATGTATCTGTGTTGTGGCCAAAAGCGAGTAATAGTGGTTATGAAGGGATCAGTTCGTAGGAAAGGTACCTAAATGGTTTACATCTATAATAGTTATGGCTGTAGTATACAGCATCTCTCTAATTATTGAAAGAGAATGAGTTTTCTACATTCTGGTTTACCATGTGTATATTTCAGGGCAACAATGATTTTATCAAAGGTTGTAGTGTATAGTCTGTTTGGCATTAGGTAATTTTTAAAGAAAGGTTGAATGAGAGACTTCAAATGGCAGTTTCATCCTCAAACTGACCTTAAGTTGGAGGGTGTGAGTGTGTGGGGTGTGTATGAGAAGAGGAAAGGTGGGCTTTCTTCCTTATTGAAGGAAAAATTAACCCAAGAAAACCAGTGTTGGAAAACAGTTCATTGTATGCTTACACAATGGCTGGATGCAAGAAAGGAGATGGGAGCAAGAAAAGGGGATGTGAAAGTGTGTGATTGTGTTATAACCCAGGCTGTATGAGAAGTCAGACTGCATCGTAAGGGTTTTTTTCATTTGACCTTGTAAATTGGAAAAAAAGCCTTCTCTTGGTTTTAAGAGTGATAGATTTTAAACTGCTACGCTTGCGGTTTTGGGGGCTTTTTGAGAGAAAAATCAAAGTATAAGTTAAATGACTGTGCATTTTTTCCTCTCCTATTTATAAGGGTGTTTGCATTTTAAAAATTTAAGTACGGTCCAATTTTACTTAACTGATTTTTCTTATTTACCCAGCAGAAAAAAAGTGTAACTTGACATTTAACTCTCTTATAGGTAAAGAAGGTACCGTGCAGTTACCCAATTGTCATAGTTGGTTGCATTCTACTCATCTTCAAGACTTGTTTTGGAGTTAAAGGTAAATAGAGATTATATGTGTTTTAATACCAGAAAATTCACTGGAGTTCTGTGTATCTTTGTGATAAATTTACATGGTTTAAGTTGTCTTTTTTAAAATATTGTAAAGGAAAGAACGCAGTAATGATACATTAAATGTTTTTGTTTTTAGCAAATCCTAACTTCTTAATTAAAAAAGAAATCTGTGAATTGTACTGGTGACTTATTTCCTCCATATACTTCACCTTGTCTTTGAGTGCTTTGTAAAGATTTACAGACTAAGTGAAGGCCATAGCAACAGAATATTTACTGATTACTACTGGATGATCCTAAAATTGCTCATTTAGTATTCAAATTGAATGGCTAAGTATATTCTGTGTATGGTATGAGATTATAGACTTGAATGTGATGCAAGTAGTGTCAGCTCAGCAAGAATACATTCTTGTTTATTTTAAGTCTTGGGGGAAAAGGTTCACTTCTGTTGTGGTAGCATCTGATGTTTTGTTGACACTACGCAAACCCTGTGTTACAGCAACTCTGCAAGTGCTGCTACCTGCCCAGCAAATTGCAAGGCATCACTGACACTAATGCTGAATAGCACTCTCTAACCTCAGTTCACAGCTTGTGGCTTGATTCCTCCAGTTGATGTAGTTCCTTCCATTAGACAAGCTGTTTTGATATCAAAACAGTCAGAACATACTTATGTACTTGATCTGAAAAACTTCAAATACCAACAAAGCTCAAATACTCTTTCCTCTCTCAAATAATCCTCATCTTGCCAATGTCCTCCTGTGCCCTGGGTTTTTCCTAGCTCTGGAGGAAAGCTGAGGCTGAATCTTTCCTCATTCTTGGAAGAGTAGAGGATGCAATTGCAGATAATGCTTATGATGTTTCATAATGGAGACCTTTGGATGCCTACCCTTTGCTCTGCACATCACAATTTTCATGTCTTGATGTTTTGTGACTAGATTCAAGTATGAAATACTCTGAAGGCCTGACTTATAAAGTTCGTCTTCTGTAAAAATTGATTGGCTGTCTCTGAGTACTCTGAAGTTGGTAGTAGTGTGTTCTTGTTTGGTTTGTTTTTTCCTAATGGAGATAAGGTACTACTGCAGTTGATCTGTGTATTACTTTTATTAATAATACCTTGGCCCTTCAGAGACCATGTTATGAAGGAGCATTTCTGGAACATCCTCTCTTTAAGACTGGAGGCTTTTTATGTGTCTACAGGGTTAACTGAGTGTTTTCTGGAATGTAATGGATTGTGCAAAGATGTGGCTGCCCCCTCCCTGGCAGTGTCCAAGGCCAGGTTGGATGGGGCTTTGGGTAACCTGGTCTAGTGGAAGTGTCTCTGCTCGTGGCAGTGGGTTGGAACTACATGATCCCTGAGTTCCCTTCCAACTCAAACCAGTCTGATTCTATAACTGTGTGTTTTCCTTGGTCTTATATCTACCATAGTGCTCATAGTAATTTGTGTCTTAAAGATACCCTTCTGGTGTTATATGGCCTGTCTCTGACTTAAACTTGCTGTTACTAAGTGTTGCAACTTGTGTGCTCTGTAAGGTTGTTATTAGAATACTTTGTCATGGAATAGTAAAATGGGGTTAACTAAAGACAGTTTAAAGGGAACTATGGATTTCCTTGGTACTCCAGGTTTGAATCTTCCCTTTTACTTCTAACATTGTCCATGTGGTTTTGTTTGCAAAGCAGTAGTTCTGGAGAAATGTTCTGTAGGAAAAGATGTTACCAGAAAATAAAAATAGACTCCAAAAAAAGCATGGACTCTTAAAGATCGGTTTCATCTTAAATTGCTTGCACTGATGACAAAGCAGAGTTTAACCAAATATTTATTGTTTAAATGACTCTGTAATTAGTAGTGTTGTACAGCTAAATGTAACACCAGATTTTACTGTAAATTACTGCTATCCCATTACTGTGGCTTGAGAAATATAGACTATAACTGTGGTATTCTTTTTAGTGGCCTGGATAAGAATTTGACTACAACATTTTAAGAACATAGTTCTTGTATTTTTAATAACATTCTTCAGTATGTATTCAACATGCATGATGTGATCTCTTACCACAGTGGAAAACT
Source organism: Heliornis fulica (assembly GCA_013399135.1). Classification (NCBI taxonomy): domain Eukaryota; kingdom Metazoa; phylum Chordata; class Aves; order Gruiformes; family Heliornithidae; genus Heliornis; species Heliornis fulica. Next base: position 278,042 of record VXBZ01011013.1, on the reverse strand, counting down.
AGAACAGCTTTCTCTAATTTGAAATACTTAATTATCCTGTATATGGGATTTAAAATGTATAATCTTATTGTAAGCTTCTGAATTGGTAATAGGCAGCCCTTTGAATTCTGATTGACTCAGCATGTATCCTACTTCTGAAAATAAAACTAAAATCAAAGTCTGATGTTAAAAATACACACTTGGATTTCACATTTCTTGAGGCATTTTTATTGCTTCTAGTTAGTCACAAAAGCAAGGACTCATTAATACAATATTTTAGAATCTACTGGGTATGTACAGCAAACCACTTTGAGTGTGACCACTTCAAATTAGGATCTGGAAGTTCTTGTTAAATTTCCTAATACAGTGTTTTCTACTTTGTAGAAACTATTTGTGAATGAACTGTTTGCTGTTTCCTCAGTTGAAAGAAGCTGTCTTAGCCTCTGTTTGACTTTCTCCTTTTGAAGTTGTACTTAAATGATGCACTTAAATAATGCTGTAACTGCTGTTGTACAACCATCAGTCAATTTTTTAAATGTGGCAAAATAATAAGCCTGTATATTGTTGATCTTCTCTTACAGGGCTGGAACCTTTTTCTTGTGTGGCTCTTTGTGTACTTTCCTTGTAGTCCATTATTGGACAATGCATGTGAGATGAATCCAGTGTCTGGAGGAAAAGAGGAAGGGTGGGGGAGAGATCCATAACCCTATGACTATCATAGCGTAAACTTCTTGCTCATCTCCATGCTTGGTCTTCGGTCTGCTTTGTCCCCTTTGCAGTTAGTGTGTTTGTATTACAGTAATCTTTGACAAGTGGCTGTCTACATAGTGGTCAGAAGCAACTGCTCAGATCAAGCCTGGGACAGCTGCATAGCAGTGCTGCTACTTTGCAAACCCCAATTACAAGTGTTTGGGTTTTTTTTTGGTATTGAACCTGTTTTGTATCTCTAATTAGCTCATGTTAATTAACTTAAGATCTTCTGATATTTGGACTTGCTTCAATATGCTCTTCTTACTTTTTGGGCTTCAGGGTGTGTTATGGAAAGCAATTAGTGTTTAATGAGACTTGTGCACTTACAGATTTATTTTTTTCCTTTCCCCTTCAGTATATTTGATTACACCATGAGACCACTGCAACTTTTTCCAAATATGGTGAAATATTTTCATTCAGGAGGGTAAAACATGTTTCTGAAGACTGAGGTCTATGTTCTCAATCATTATCTCTTAATTCCATTCAGTAGAAAAAGTGAAGTACATAGCATAGTAAAATGTTTTTGTTACAGTAAAACATTATGGTGTTTTTTGCCACAGTCTAATTGAGTCCCAGTGTCACTACAGAAAGTAAGGATGCTGTTAAAGTTCCATGGTGTAGAAGAAAAGAATGACTTGGCAGAGAGTGAATACTTGAGGTATTGGGCAGAAAAAAAAATACATTGTCACCAACACATCATACTTGTACTGTAGCAGAAACAAAGCTAAATGTATAGGAGAACCTGTGAATACTTCAATCCTGAGGTGGAAGAGTGTTGGGAGAAAAGGTGCCTCTTCCATAAAAATGCTTTGTGAAGTGGTCAGAGATAACAATGATGTACTTTGGTTCTTAGACCATCACGAGCTCAATCCTGACAGAATATTTGCAGTCATAACTACAGACCAGGTATTAAATGTGGGACAGATTTTTCTAGAGGAAAAGCTTGTGTAATTTTAGCTCTGATATTAAAAGGGTGATGCTGGAAGCTACATTACGTCTTGTCTCCATTATATATTACGGACTTCTGTTTCTTGTATTTCAGAAAGTGCAATGAAGCTTTATAAAAATACACACACATTAGCTAAAGTATGTTTTACTGTGGTAACTGACTTGAAAGTCAAAATTTATTTTGCTCTATCTGGGGCAATTGTGAGACTTAAAGTACTGGGCTAAGAATGAAAGGTGTCTCATGGACTGCCTGCAAATGGATTTTTAAAAGCCAATGTGAGAAAAGTCAAACATGTTCCTGATGTGTTGGGAGCAGATCAGTTATGCATCAGCTTTCCTTTTATTTTTTTTGTAAAAGTGCAGCTCCTTTTCATTTTTCAGGTCGTTTGGTCAGTTTGGCATGATCTTTTAATTTTTTTGTTTTGTTATCTCAACTCGCATCTAAGGCAACACCTATTATGAAGATGGTTGGCTTACAAATAAAACTCCGCAGCGGTTGATGCTGTTTTAGCATCATATGCCTTAGATAAAGGGTGAGATATACGCCATATGTAGCAGCATGAAAACTTTGGAATGGGACCAGATCAAAACAGTTTTTGTTGAATGAATTGTTCAGTCACTGCCATGAGCCCTAATTTTCCAGCTGGCAACAGTTTGTATCCATAACCTGTTAAATGATGTGGGAAGGTTAGTCTGTCTGAAGCTAGAATGTTGCAGTTTAGATGTTGAGCTTACTGAAGTTAAAATCATCCTGCTGCTTTTTAACAGCTGAAAGGCCTTTCCTTTTCTGCACAGGATACTCTCTACAAATCCATGGATTTTTTTGTTGAAAAGCTCCCAAGGGTGTTACTGTCCTACCCATTTTTTTTAAACAAGTCCCTTTTTGTGTTGCTTAAATGTTTTAATACTGCTTAGTTATATTGTAGAGATTTTTCTGCAAGTGTTAGTTTTCAAATTCTCAGTGAGTTAATATGTTGCAGTGTCCCAAGGTTAACAGCATATGATCTTGGTATATAAGCAGTTAACTTCCCAAGACACAAAAGTGGCTTTATATTCCATGAATATTGTCAGACCTTTGGTTATGTCAAGAAGGTAAAAGTGTAGGCATTTATTTTGGAAGAATGCACTTCTGCTTTGGCTTCTTTTGTTTGGTGGTATGTTTTTTGTCTTGCGGTTTTGTTTTATTCTCCCTGACTAGAGCTTTGTTTCCAGTGTCTTAGGCGGTATGGCCATAGGCGTGTCTTGGTAAACTGATCACATAGTTAGTAGCAACTCAAAGTTTGTATTTTCACAGATCCTATTCAGTGTAATTTTATTCTTTGCTTAAAACTAAAACTCTTCATCCAGAGCTAAGGATACGTTAGCACAGTCAAGTTATGTTTAGAGCTCTTCCTGGCTAGGAGATACTGTGCTCATGGAATGCTTTTAATTTTTGAGGTAAGTATCAGGAAGCTGTTGGTGATTCATAACGATTTTGAAAGGAAAAAAAGTCACTTCATTGTAGGGCAGACAAGTTTTGTGCCATTTGGAGTGAATGGGAACCTAACAGAACCAGTTGATTAAGATATTGTGAACCTTCTGTGTTTATTTACGATTTTGAAAGGAGGAGAGCTGGTTAACTAATACCTTTTTATTTAAGAATTTAAAGATAGGCTGGCTGACATGAAAATGGTATGGATAGCTTATAGAAGATACAGAAATTCTATTAAGCTCTTCTTTTATTGCCATTTTCAGGTCTTTTTGCTTTGTGGTTTGTTTAACTTTGCACATTGAATTAATTGCTCTCATTATAGTCCTGTGTTACTGGTGTGTACTTTTGATGAGTTACCGTGTCAGAGCTGAAATTGCTGTATGTTCAGCAGTGACAAACATCAAAGCAGGACTGAAGTGCTTGGATTTTGTGTGCCAGAATTTATACGACATAATATATGAAGAAGTTAGCCTTGTTTTTGTAACAGGGAAAAATACTTGAAGTTGTAAGCATCAGGAGCTAGTGCAAAGCAGTGTTATAAAATACACTGATGTCATCATGGGATAATCTTGGTTGGTTCTAACCTCAATAAAGACATATGTCTTCAATTAGGTATTAATTGTATTTTTCCTTGAGTCGTTTGTTTTGGTCTACCTTCTATTTGTTATTGATGCTGTTCTTGATCTTTGAATCTATTTTTAATTAGAAGTGGGAAAGGTTTAAGGCCCCTCATCTAGTGTCATTGTGAAAATGGTTGTATTCAGAATTGGAAAAGGTGGTTGAATTTTTAATTTCTTAAATGATTTTAAGCATGTAATTAGTTGATTTGAAACTTAGTAGTGCAGTAGGCACTTAGAGCTTCTTTCAGAATAACCTGCTTGATCAATTCTTTTGAATTAGGCTGTATTAGGTAGTACTTGTGTGCTGCCCATGGCTTCTGCAACATGTCAAAGCTTGCTGGGTTGTTCCCTCACCCTCACTTTTTTTCAGTATACAATAGAATAAAGACAGTACATCTCTTGAGAAGAAAAGATTTCTCGTTTGCTTATTTTTCATGGGTCTGGAGGTTTTTAATCTCTCTTAAAGAGCAGCTTCTGCTGGCAAGCTTCAGGTTCTATCTCCCACCAATGAGTTGGAGCCATTTGCTTACCTCTGTCTGTGTGCAGAGGATCCTGGGACAGCGCTGTGTTGTGATGGCATTGGCCTGCTGTCATATGATGCTTCAGCTCTTGAAATAACATCATCCTGATTTGAGGAAGAGGGATCTTGTGTACTTACACATTGCAATGGTGTTTCATGGAAAATATGACCTGGTTAATGTAGTTGTGCTATAGAAATGTCTTACTTGGTGTAATTAAATATTCTTTTTTCGTTCTCAGAATGTGATACTTGAATATTTGTGTGGAAATTTTTAGATGTTTCTTGCTATTTTAGAGGCTTAAGTAAATTTCTCACAACAGAACAATGTTAGGGTTTTATGTGGAAACAAAGTTAGAAAGCTTAACAGTGTATATTTTATAAAATCAAAAGAGAAAAAAATAAAAAATAACAACTTTGACATCTGTTAAAACAAAGCTTATTAGACCAGCAGGATTTTGCTGTAATAGTAATTCCACCTGTACTATTTTTCTAGTTGTTTGCTGCTATTAGGGTATTAGCAGTTGTTTTTTGGTTTGACTTTTTCTCCTAGAAAAAATGTTTTGCCATTGGATTTTTCACAAGCTTAAAATTAAAATTATTTCTACTTTCTAGTAGCCCAAAGTTACAGAAACTTGTTTTCTTTAAACATTTTTGTAGAGTGTTCAGTCTAAAATAGTATGTGAACTATGATGGCATGAAGGGAAAATCTACCACTGTGTAGGAGTGAATTGGAGCTGGTGATATGAGACATTTCTGACTATGATTCATTATTTCCTTGTCTGGTTTGGTGAGCTTGGAGTATGATTTCTGTACGTTTGATCCTATGTAGTTTATCATATTATACATATGCTTATGCATCTTGTAATTTGGTCATTAACTGAGTTGTAATTTTTTCGCAAATGTTAAATTTGAGCTTATTAAAGTGGTGATACCAAAAGGCAACTCTGTGTCCGTGGATATTTCCAGGACAGTATTGCTCTTATGGTGGGGCCTTTAAAACAAAAAGGCACTTTGATAGATGCCTTTAAACTAGGAGACAGAGTATCTGTAGTCTGTCTGGACGTTACATTAAGTTGGGTTTTCATTTACAGCAGTGGATGTACTGTTTTGAGTAGGATTTCCCTCCCCTACATTTCAGCTTATCCTCTAAAGGTGGTTCCCTGTACTTTCTCTCCCTTTCATCTCCAAGCCCTTTGTAACCTCTTCCTCCCCACTTCATTTTCTTCTGTTCTCTTGATTTTCTTTGTTCTCCCCTTGAATTAACTGTGAAGTAAACACTACTGCTCTTTACCAAGTCCTGTACTGCTGAAGAACTGAAGACTGCTTTTGCTCTGCTAGTTGTGGCTAAAAATGAGTAATGAGCTGAGTGTTCCAATGGTGATACATGTCAGAGGTACACAAAGCTCTTTATCTGTGCAGTGAACAGTAAAATGTTACCAGGCTCACAGCTGGGATTTTTTTAGATGTCATATTACATAAGTATGAAATGCTGCTTGTTGCTTTATGTGAAGGTAATCACATTCAGGGCTTTAGTTGTAATTGAAGCAGCCACTTCAGAATTCTGTTTTAAAATGGGCAACATAGCTGCAGGTGCAAGCGAGAATTTAGTATAAGCCTTATGTCAACATGATCACAAAGTGAAGACTCTTCTCTTGAAACATCTGACTAAACTGAATATGCTCCTGTGCAGAGCTATAGCCATTTGTTCAGTTGATGCTCTGTTCCCCTACTAGACTAAAGGAGATGCCTTGTTATCTTTTGAGGTGTATCTTCCTTTGCGTGAAAGCCTTTCTATTACTGACCTGTCTCTATGCTAGAAAAGCACTGCCATAGGCTACGCTTACTTTTTCAAGAGTATGCAGTCATTTGCCTAAAACTTGTCTTTGCTCATACCCTGAAGGGCTCAGTTATTCTACAAGAGTTTTGCCAGCAATTTAGTGCTTTCCAGCCAAGAGAGCATGTACACTATTATCAGTTTCCTAGTTTGATCCACTGATCTGGTTGTAGGGTTTGTTTTTGGTTTTTTTTTTTCATTATTTGTCCTTTGTCTATTATTCTTCAAAGCATACTTGCAAATTTTGGTGTAGATGTTTTGAGGAACCAAATAGAAATGTCACACTCCTCTTTAAATTTGTAGCGTAGAGAGGTGTGAGCTCTTGGCATTCCCGTTTGGTGTAATCTAGGTGGTCTGCTCTAGCAGTGGGGTTGGACTAGATGATTTTTTCAAGGTCCCTTCAAACTCCTATAGTTCTGTGATTCCACTAGCTTTCCATTTCTGATTGCTGTGCAAAGGAGGGTGTAACAATTGATGTGAGAAGTAAGAGGAAAGAATAACCTAAAAATGGCATGACTTATTTTTCCCCGGCTTGTGGGGATGTGTTTTATTGTTCCAGAGCCACCTGTGTTGTGGGGTGTTTTTCTGCAGCCTTTTGTACCCTGCTAGGATAAGGTGTACTTGTTCCACCTCACGGGTATGTGCTGCTAGTCTGTTTTACAGCTAGTGGGTGTTGTGGCTGTTTGTCAAGCCTCACAGTGCAAATGGTAATACTCAGAGGTCTCCCTAGCAGCTAGTTCTTCAACAGCATAAAGCAGAAAGTGAGAAGCATGGAGACTTGTCTTGTAATGCAGTGACTCTGCGTTAGTGCAGTTTTGCTGTCCCAAGGCGTTTGAGTTAGTGTCTTACCGATTGTGCATTGCTATGCTGCTTCATTTCCTGTGGATAGTTTTGTTTCCTCCTATGTAGGGATTTTTGATGTAAACGTTTAACTTGGTCTCTGAAGATGTTTTAGAAACATTTAACTTCACTAACTGTTGTTGCTGTTGACTTAAAATATGTATGAGAAACAGTAGATGTAAGAGATCAGTTCTACTAATTAATACATTACCTTTGACAATAACAATATCATAATACTATTTTGTGTCCCTTCTCAGTTAAAGTTCTTGTGTCAAAATGGTTGGCTACCAACAGTTTGCAGAAGAGAGGGTGTTGATATATAGCAGCTGATAAGTAGAAAATACTTTTTGGTGGGATTTTGTAGTGAAAATTAAAATCATTATACCAAAAAAATGGAATGATGGGTGCATCAAGAGATTTCTGAGTGTTTCCTACTGAGTTTTTCTTTTTGTGGTATTCTGACTACTGTATCTGTTTTCTTCTATAGCTCAACCTATTAAAATACTAAAGTGTTATTAAACATGAGGTATCTCCTGACCTTTCAGAACAGGTTTATACAAATTGAGAGCTAAATAATATCTCATATCTTGTAAGAAGATGCAAAAGACCCTTTACACTTTTTTCTCTTCGTTAGTGTCAAGAGGATTGTAACTTGATTTATATGTGACCAGAGAAGGGTAATGAAGATGGTGAAGGGTCTGCAGCACAAGTCCTGTGAGGAGCAGCTGGAGTTCTTAAGGCTGGAGAAAAGGAGGCTGAGGGGAGACCTTATCACTCCCTACAATTACCTGCAAGGAGGGTGCTGAGAGGTGGGGGTTGCTCTCTTCTCTCAGCTAACAAGTGATAGGATGAGAGGAAATGGTTACAAACTGCACCAGGGGAGATTTAGGTTAGACATCAGGAAGAATTTCTTCACTGAAAGAGTGGTCAAGCGCTGGAACAGGCTGCCCAGGGAAGTGTTGGAAGTCACCATCCCTGGAGGTATTTAAAAGGCGAATAGATGTGCTGAAGGACATGGTCTAGAGGTGGACTAGGCAGGGTTAGGCTGTGGTTGGACCTGGTGATCTTATAGGTCTTGTCCAATCCAAGTGATTCAGTAATTAACTTTTTCCAAGTCAAGAAATTTAAGTAATCATCTTAAGCTCCATACAGGCTGCAAACCAACCTCCCTGTATTTAGAGAGATACCTTTTAACACAGCTGGTGTTCTTCACAAAAAAAAAAAATACCTGGGAGTTGCCATAGTCAGTGAAGATGCATCTGTCTAAGCTATGATTGCAGCTTTGAAACTTAGTGTTTGGATCAGAATTAGATAGATTACCTAGCTATGAGTGAAAATAACCTCTCAATTCAGGACATGACACAGTGATTGTGCTCTTTACTTGCAGCTTGAAGGTCACCATGCCCAGTAAACTGAAACACACTTCGTGACCTTGTGATGGGTGAAACAGCAATGATGTTATGAGTTTTTTTTATAGCCGAGGAATTGCTGCTGGAATCTGCAAAAACAAAACTTTAAATTGTCTTGGAATTTCAGAGTGGTCAGGCCCTGGAACTGAGTGCCTAGTGAGGTGGTGGAATCACCATTTAATACTTGTAGTTTAATACTTGCAAAACTATCATGAATATTTGACAAAAATTATGAGGCTAGCAATTTCAGACACAGGTACTTTATATTATGCTTTCTGCATTATCAGTTTTAAGACCTGTAGCAGGCAGAGTTTCCAAGCCCTTTTCTGTGATTTTATGGTCAGCTAACTGTCCACCTGTTTTGGAGTGCAAATTCTTTGGGTTAGAGACACAAATTAGTTTGTATTTTAAGTTTAAGTTGGGTGTGGGGGGGAGGAGGAGATGTAAGAAAAACAGAATGCAGAACTCATGAGTCTGGCAAGCTACAGAAACTGGACTCAGAACCTATCTAATATCAGTTGAAATTGGCTTATATTGCTGGATTTGATTCTGCTAACTTTTCAGACACATACTAAAGAATGTAGTAGCAATGTGGTAAAAGCAGGAATTTAGCAGTAGAACTTTTAGGTAAGGATCAAGTTTTCATGTGTTTGAAATATTGTTCCACTCTTTTTTTTTTCTCTCTTTTTTTCCTCCTCATGCTCTGATGCTCCACTATATATTATTCATCAATAACTGGAAGTAGTAATATGGGAATACTGAAGTACTAGCCTCTCTTAGCTAGTAGTGGCAGATATGTCCTTGACATTCTTGTAATTCTCGTCAGAACTCAAGTTTATCTGAAAGCTTCAGGTCTTTTTAATCTAACTTGGTGGTGTTGGTTGATGAAAAGCTCAGCATAACCTGTTGATGTGCATTGCACTCCAGAAAGCCAACTGTCATTTTAATTTTAACTAGACTTTAAATTGTAATAAGTTCCAGTTTTATGTCTGTAATACAGGCTAAGTTTGTACATGTACTTAATCCATTCAAATGAAACTAAAATAACTCCAATTAGGACAAAGTGTGCATCCTTGCAAATTTTGTAAGTTTATAATTGCATTGCAATTTTTGTGGTGGTTTTTTTTACAGTATACAGATTGAGTTCCTTATAAATATTTGTTCCCCAATTTCAACTCCTTTCTGAAGATTCGGAGCGGGGGCAGGGAAGTTGAGTGACATGACACACCGTTCCCTTACACAAACCGACTCCCAGCCCTGCCGTTCTGAGGGACCCGCAGGGCAGCAGTAACTCTCGCTTACAGGGGATGGGGATAAGCAGCCCTCGAGCACTCCTGCTTTTTCTGGGTAACTAGGGCCAAGATGTGAATTGGTATCTCACAGTGCACTTGTGTAGCTCTGATCAAACCGAACACCAAAACATCTCTACAGTTGTGGCTCAGCTACAAAAATAAAATGAGACACAAAAACATCAAAGAGCAAAGGTAGCTTGCAAGACACCACAACACACTTCCCATCCCTGTCTGCTGGTTACTGCCACAGGCATACTAGATTTCCTTTGATTCCATAACTTGTGAAGCATGGCTTTCTTTTACTTAGTATTGGTATTGTTTATAAACAATGTTAGCTTTCTTTCTGTCACTGTTAAATGCTTCTGTGCTGTCAGTATCTTTCCCTTGTGTGTTTTTCCTGTTATCACCTAAGTATATCTGATGCATAACAATCCAAATATCACTAGGTAAGTATGTTGTTTTTCTTGCTGTAAAAGCTGAATGTAAAGATAGTAAGACAAATAGAGTAGGTTACTTGAGATCATGCTAGAGACTCTTTACTAGTTGGGATTTTTTTTCCTGCTAGTTTTGTGACTTCTGTAGGAGTTAAGTATTGAGACCTATGGGCAACTGTTGAATTTGTTTAAAGTTGACCATTGAACTTAAACATTATTAGAAAAGGATAAAAAAATAGGGTGAACAGTCAGTATGATTGTAAGGGTCTGATTTCTGCAGGAAATCAGGCCAAGAGTAATGTTTTTCAAACACTCTTGTTGGAGTTCAAAATAGTATTTTTTCATCCTATTCCAAACACTTTTGTTAATGGTTGATATCCCTTGGTCTTGGTTTAAATAGATTTAGCTGGTTTGAGGTAAGTATTCTACTTTTATTTTTGTGAAACACTTGGCATGTGTCAGAAAAACATAAAGGCAGCATTTTTTTTTTCCTGCTTCCCTTAAACACAAGTAGTCATTTTATTTGTTCCAGGAGTTACAGAATAATTGAGGTTGGAATAAATGCATAGAGATTGTCCGGTGAACCCCTATATTCTGTTCAATGTAGGCTCACAGAACCTTGTCTAGACAGACTGGAGTAATTCTGAGAATGGAGACTTTGCAGCTTCTTTGGACAACTTGTTGCAGTATTGGATGACCCTCAGTAAAAATGAGGTTCTCCCCACCCCACCCTGTTGTTATGTTTAAGTAGGATTTCCTGTGTTTTGATTTATCTCCATTCTTTTTAGTCCTTTGTATCACTGCAAGGAGCCTGGTTCTATTTTTTTTTTGTAGTACTCCCATCAAGTATTTATACACTGTGATAAGATCCCTGACCCCAGGCCTTCTCTTTCCCAGGTTAAACAATCCCAGCTTTCTCTGGTTCTCCTCATATGGCAGATGCTGCAAGCTTTTAACCATCTTTCCTGGACTTGCTCCAGTATATCCTCAACTCTTTCATAACAGGGAACCTAAAACTGGATGAACCTGTAAACCATAATGTGCAGCAGAAATGTGATGCCATGAAGCAGTCTGTGAATCCATAGGCATCTGTTGGATATGGGAGAGAGTCCTAATGGCTCATCTTGTAATGCTGTCATTTATGGTCTGTATACTGCCAGTGATTATCTTGGCACTCCTTGTGTAAAAAGAGACTTCCTATTTGGTAGTAAAGGCCAGTTCTCAGGCTTGTATCTGGTATTTCAGATGGTAGTAATAGGGTAAGAAGATTATTCAAAAGAGGATCAACACTTAAAAGTAAATGCAGTCTTGGTATGTGTGTGTATGTATATATGTGTGTGTTTGCCTCGCTCATGATTTATAAATCAATTCTTAAAAATAAGAAGCTACATGATTTAGCTTCTAAAGTGAAGGCAAGAGACTTATTGTTTTGTTTCCTTTTGATCATTGTTTCTTTATAAAGATATGTCTTGATGTCAGGGCTTAAACTCTGTGAGTCACAGTTGTTTGACTTAGGGCAGTTATGGAAATCTTATGACCAGGAGGCAGAAGGTAATAATCTGCTCTGGCAGGGGCATTGGGCTAAATGATCTTTCAAAGTCCTTTCCAACTCCTAACTTTCTGTGATTCTGTTTCTAATTTCATTTGAGAATTCCAATTTTTCTTTTGCAGGATTTTTTTCCCCTTCTGAAGCACTTTGCTTGCTTTTTGCTTCAAGAATAGTTAATAGCTCTGGTAAAACCAAGTATTTGTAGACTGCTGTTTGCTGTCAGGTAAATCTTGCTGCTAAACAAACTCACTCTGTGGTGTTGACTTTTGTTCCCCCCCAAAATGTTAACTCTTTTGCCACATCCTCTGTAAGCATTTAAGTTCACTCAGCTGAATCTCTATTATTTAGCAACTGCAATATCTGACAGCTTGTCATGAGTAAGAGGTCTTATTTCCTCCTTTTTTTTGCGAATGGGAAAAGACGTTAGCAAGCAGGAGGTATGTTGCAAGTTAGGGAAAATATAGTCATGATTGTTACCTTAGCAACACTTCAGTCATTTGCTGGGCATCTTTCAGGATATGGATAACTCTTTTATTAGATCTAAATGACAGCTGATTCCTCTTTAGGACCCTTTTTAGGAAAATAAGAACTTTCTTAAATCTAAGATTTTTTGACACAGCGTTTTAACATAGAATCACAGACTGGTTTGGGTTGGAAGGAAGAGATCATCTAGTTCCAACCCCCTTGCCATTGCCAGGGACACCCTCTGCTAGACCAGGTTGCAGCTCCTTCACCTTCGTTGTTCAACTAGATCTTTTAAATTTATTGTTAGCTACCCATATTTTTATTTTAATTAGGACTCTCTTGAAATCCTAGCCTTTTATCTAGTATTTTACTGGTATTTCTCATATTACATGATACTAAATTAATTACTGTAACACTGCCATGCTATAGTAGTGAGGCAAACAAAGTGCCTCAACACTGTAATGCTCTGTCACTTGATTCCAATTGATTACAATTGCTTGTTGCTTTCCTGTGTACTTCTAAGTATCAGAATCTATCCATCATCTATCTATCTGTATCCTGTTTTTTTAATTAAATCACTGGTATGGAAAATTTATAGCAAAACTTACCCTCTCCTGAAGACTTTAACCAGGGGTATGCCACAATTCAGGTGCAGAAGTCTTTCACAGGTATTGCTTTACTGTCGCAGACCAGTGGAGAACCTACTAACAGACCCCATAGTAGAGTGGGCCAGGCAACAACTGTGACCGCATCCTCTGAATATATCTAGATCTGCAGCATGTTTTGTGGTGTTGCATGAGTTATGGGAGACAGACTCTGTTAGGTTCCAAAATTTGTTCTGGTGACTTTCATCCAAATTTTTGGGAAAATATAGAATATGATTGATTGAATGAAGCTGAGCATTTCAGGTGGAGAATTAACTGAGCTTCTTCTAAATGTGGATGCTGTGTAATTTCTTTTTCTCTGACCCTAAGCACGTGGGAAATAAGATTCTAAGTTTCTAAGCAAAGGGAAAAGGAAATTGTCTCATATTTATTAAATCCTTTTCCTATCAGGAAGTATGCATCAGGATTATATGCTTGGCAAACAAGAGTACATATTTTGGCACATACTTTTCTCTTTGTAATTCTAACAGCCTGCCAGCATTGCAGGCAACACTAGCAGCAGTCTGTGTCCCAGACAGTTTTGATTATAAATCCCAGTGCTTGTAGCAGGGGAAAAACCTCCATGGGTATGGCTACTATTTGGTCTTCTTGGCTTCTTTTTCCTCCCTGGTGCACTGGTGAAAGAACATAGGGAATAGCTAGAGGATGCAAGATGATGGCTATGCTGGTAGTAACTTTCCCTGCATCCTAGTTAAATAGCCTGTGAATACTGCCTAAACTTGAGGATATTCCTCTTGTTGTGATGGAACCAATGGTCTGAAATCTAATTTTATCTGAAAGATCTTTTATAAACCATTGTGTGAGTGCACCAACCCCCAGAGTTACAAATAGCATTGCCCACACAGGCATTCCAGAAATTTTGTACAGAGTCCTGCTTATCAAATGCCAAGTTCTTAAATATATGGCGGAATCTTTTGTAAAGTTCCTCTGGGGCCAACCATAGTTTGGGAACTGCAGTCCTCAGGCAGTGATCAGACCTGTATTGACATTTGACGTGACAGAGGCTTCCCCCTTTGTACAAGAACAGGGACAAAAATAGTTGAATGAAATTATGTTTTCTGTTAAGGCTTTGTGTGATAGTGATGACCGTGCTATTGAAATAGCTTACCTATTTTAAAATAAAACCTCTGAAGTATGAAGAGAATAGATACATTTTTGTGGGAAAGATTGAGGGAAAGACTTGATGTCCAATATCCTTTGGCTTCTGACTTTAGTACCTTTTTATGTATGCTATTTTCAGAAACTCCAAATTGTTAATTAATTAAATATGTTTTAGGCATCATAAGGTAGCTGAAGTGTTACATTAGCATAGTTTGAATTATGTGTAAACATATCCTTAGAAATCACTGGAATAGAACACATTTCTGAAGTTTTATTGGAACATTCAATCTACAAATATGTTTTATCATTGTTCTGCAGAATGAATATGAAGAGTACCAAATCCCAGAATCACATACATGTTTTTAACTTGGGTCTGCAGGCAAATGTTACTGTATTGAAACCTTGCTTTAAAATGTGTAAAGCTTATGTCTTAATATCTAGTATATTCCCTTTAATAGTAAAGTTAACTACTTGGGGGACTGGAGATAAATGTAAAAAATACTTTGTCGAACTTGTTTGATAGTAAACTGCTTTTATGGAGCAGTTAAATATGTCTTCTGGTTTTGGTTAAGAAGTGGTGGATTTGTTTGTGTGGGTTTTCTTGGGGCTTTTTTCCTTTCTGTGTTTTTTTAAGAAGGATTTTTAAAGCCAGTCAATTTTCTCAAATACTAAAGAGCTGTTTAGGATTTGAATAGCATCTAAACATAAAATGGAAACTTATTCACAGATTCACAGAACGCTTGGAGTTGGAAGGGACTTTGAGAGATCTAGTCCAATCCCTCCTGCCTGAGCAGGATCACCTAGATTAGATCACACAGGAATGTGCCCAGATTGGTCTTGAATGTCTCCAGAGAAGGAGACTCCACAACCTCTCTGGGCAGCCTGTTCGAGTGCTCTGTCACCCTCACAGTGAAGAAGTTTTTCCTTATATTCAGATGGAACTTAGGTACTGACATTCTTTTTCATATAAGCTGTGTATTGTGGTAGTTTTTTGTGGCATATAAGTTCCCTATCTACTTTTGTGACATGCCTGACAATAACAAATTGAGGTCTTAACTCAATTTTATCACTTAACTGTTAGTCTGCAGTTTGATCTCAAATGTAGCTTTTAAAGTCTGCAGCAAGGAAAACTCAAGCTACAACAATGAAGATGTTGGTTACTGTGCACATAGAAACTACTCTCCATAATTCCAGTGAGTTGCATTGGCACAACAGTGTATTACTGGAATCGATTTATTTAATATGACTTAGTCCTGAAGATAAAGGAGTGCTGTTTTTATTTAGTTGGAAGTCTGAAAACTAAGTTTGTAACATTACTGATATATCTGTGCTGCTTCCTGAAGATGTTTGTAAGACATCATGTGAGGAGACTCCACAACCCCCCTGGGCAGCTTGCTCCAGTGCTCTGTCACCCTCACGTGAAGAAGTTCTTTTGCATATTGGTGTGGAACCTCCTGTGGTCCAACTTGTGACCATTGCCCCTTGTTCTGTCCCCACAGGCTGCTGAGGTTTGCCGTCTCCCTTTGTCTCCCCCACTTCAGATATTGATAAACATTGATCATATCCCCTCTGTCATCTTTTCTCAAGGCTGAACAGCCCCAGCTCACTCAGCCTTTCCTCATAGGGGAGATGCTCCAGGACCTTAATCATCTTTGTGGCCTCCGCTGGACTCGCTCCAGGAGATCCCTTTTTTGTACTGGGGAGCCCAGAACTGGACACAGAGCTCCAGGTGAGGCCTGACCAGGTCATAGTAGAGGGGGAGGATCACCTCCTTCGACCTGCTGGATGGGATCCTCTTAATGCACCCCAGGATCCCATTGGCCTTCTTGGCCACCAGGGCACACTGCTGGCTCATGGCCAACCTGTCATCCACCAGGTCCCCCAGGTCCTTCTCCGTAGAGCTCCTCTCCACCAGGTCATCTCCCAGCCTGCGCAGATACTTGTGGTTGTTCCTTCCAAGATGCAAGACTCTACACTTGCTTTTATTGAACCTCAACTCTTTGTTGCCTCAACTTTCTCCACACTTGCTGTGAAGACAAAGGTATTTTCCCATGTTTAGTTTAGTTGAGCTGCTTAGATGTCTTCTCCTTAAATTAGGTATGTGAAATAGTTCATTTTAAACTTCAGTTGGTGAGATACATCTTCAACCAAAATTGATGGTACTTACTAGATGGTATCTAACACCCTTATTTGAGGTAAGGAACTGGTGTTCATTCAGACTTCTAAAATTTAACTTGCTTAGGCATGCTTGACATGCACTGCAATGAAAAGTTGAATAAAAGAACATTTAAGATTTTCTTTGGGGCTATCAGATGGTGAAAGATGGATATCATTGTTTAAAAATGGTGCCGTCTTACCATACACCTGTTTTGTGTTGCTGAATGAAATTAACAATGCTTATTTCTTTTAGATGCAAAAGTAACTCTTTGAAATTGCTGTTCTGACTGAACTCTGAAAACCTTGATGATTGACAAATTGTGGAGAATAGTTTTTAGCACTTAAGAATGCCTATGGCTGAGAAGTGCTGGCAAGTTACAGTTACTATAGGTACCAAAAGCAGTTTTAAAGGGAAAATGCAGATGTTGTATAATAATTTTTAAAACTTATAGCCTGGGTATGTGTAAAATGTAGGTAGCTGATGGCAGCAGTTCAGTTAAGTGTCCCTGTAAACAGAGGGACAGCTGTTAAGAGATGAAGAATTTCTAGTATAGCTTTGTAGAGTAATTGCAACCTTAACACAGAAGAATGTCTCCTGAGGCACTTCAGGAGGTTCCAGTCAAATAATTTACTAACTTAGCTGTAGCTGGAAACAAGCTCATTTTATTTTGTTTCAGCACCAGTATTAAGATAATTTCCTACTCTACCCACCCTCACCCACGAAAAAAAATTTCAACTTGCATACTTTTTTCA
The DNA here is from genome assembly GCA_013399135.1 of Heliornis fulica. Classification (NCBI taxonomy): domain Eukaryota; kingdom Metazoa; phylum Chordata; class Aves; order Gruiformes; family Heliornithidae; genus Heliornis; species Heliornis fulica. The sequence goes on along the minus strand of VXBZ01011013.1, from coordinate 261,255 downwards.
AAGTAAAACCCTGTGAGAGCTGATGATCACACAAAAGCTTGCTGAACAGCTGAAGAGTTTTGGGTGTTGTTTTTGGTTTGTGTATTGGTTGTCAAAAGGTAATGTTGAGGAAACTATGTTTCCAAAACATTTTTTTTTGAAGGAGAAGTTATAGACCAAGATTGCCTTTGTTAATGTTTTGCTCAACTGTCTTTTTGTCACAGAGAAAAAGGTGGTGGTGGTGGGAGACAATGGACACATGACAACAAGGGCAGTAAAACCTCAGTCTAAAACAGAAGGATAAGAATTTCTGTGGGTAGGATTCCTGGTCTTTGGCATAAGATCTCCTTCAGTGGCTGAGGGTGCTGGCACTGAGTGGGCCTCTGCATCTTGCTCCATTCTGTATTGGTGTGTATTAGCTCTCTGTTGTGAGAAAGAGGCAAGCTGGAGTGAAGCTTGATTGCTGCTCTATCTTTACCTTTATTTCTGTTCTGGTTGAAACTGAGCAGACTTCTGGGAAGCTGTCAAAGGCTGGAAAATTGGACAGAGGAACAAGGGCAGAGGGACTAGAGTCACTCTGTAGTGAAGCTAGGGAGGTCACCAGGGCTCTTAAACTATGGGAGGAAGGACAGAAGTGGGAGCTAGTGCTACTGCTGCTGCAGCACAAATGAATTGGGCTGGAAAAAGTTAGTCTTGTCAGTCAGTACTTCTGGGAAGCCCTGAATTTGTGCTGCTCTGACCCTTAACATTCAAATTAATTAGATGGTTAATGGGCTTAGTCATGTGACTGGTGCCTTTTAACAAGATAGACAAATCTTTAAAAAACTAAGTATCATCCATGTTTAAGTGTCTTTTATTTGCTTTTCAAAATGCATTTATAATAAATGCATCTTCTCCAATAGTTTTGCTTTAAAAATTTTCACTTCAATTCTGTTTCTAGAATTTTGATATGACAAGGCTGAAAGAATCTTGAAAAGCTTTAGTGTTTCAATGACATGTGCAAAACTTAAAGGTAACTTGAGAAATGAGGTGCTTGACCCATGATACTGCACTAGCTTGCTGTTAGAATCAGATGAACTAGCCAAACCAGTAAATCCACTGTGTAGAAAACAGCATTGTGGCAAAAGACCTCCCTCAACAAAGACTCTGTAAATCAAGTCAGTTAACTAGCATAGAAATCTTTAGTTTCTTGTAAAAAAAAAAAGTCCATGCAGAATAACTAATTTAATACTGGAATGAAGGTGGTTGTGAAAAAATTATTACTAGAAATTTCACTTGGCAAATTTGCTTCCTAATATTTATGGAGGTTACTAAATGTTCACCTTAAACTGTTTTCTACTTGGTCTATAGTACCACCATTTGAAGAGAATTTATTGTTAGTGTGTGTTGTGCCTGGCTGGTTACTCAGTTCCCCTGACAGTGATCAAATGCAGCCGCTGCAACCTTTAATACATGTAGTGCCATAGAAACCTATTTCTCCATTTCAGCAACACAGTGTACCCCAAACTGGAACTGGTTTTATACTTGCTAGTGATATTGAAAAGTCAGCCATAGCAAAGTAAGGTGCTATGCATTGTTTCAGGATAGTATTCCACAGAAATTAAATTTTCAAGGAAAAACTTTCTCATTGTTCTGTGGAGTCTGCAAACACTTGCATTGTGTCTGTCTATAATTTTGAAAAGTAGATGACTAGAACCTGTTTTATTTTCAATGTTGTTTTTTCTTATAGTAAGTATTTTAATTCTGAAAATCTCAGAAATAGCCATAATCTTAAATAAACATTGATACAGATCTGTTTTAACAATAGGAAACAGTTGTCCAGTGCCATACTAAAGTAAAACTGCTGTTGATGCAACAATAAACTTCTGTGCCCTGCGAGTTCACACCAAAATTTTTGCCTGTCTGAGAACCCAGGAGCCCACATCCTATTTCAGAAGAGGGAACCATCAACAATAGCTAATGGGTAGGAGTGCTGAGTGCTGGACCCATATGGACCCACTGTGCTATTACTGGGTCTCAGGATGATGCTCAGATATTCCTATGACTATTGGAGATTCAGGGGACTGTTTGCCACAGTGATAGCCCAGTATTGGTAATTAACTCAAAAGGGGAGCCACTTTTAGTGACTTCTAGGCTTCTAGAAGTATGGACTGGCTGTGGCCATATTCTTGCTCATGGGATAAAGTGGAGTTAATTAGTTAGGCTTTTATAAATATCACATAAATACAGTTCTCTTATACTTAAGTCCAGAGACATTTCTCTAAAACAACGAGTTTTAGAATTAAACTCAAGTCTTCTGTACAAGTGACAACTGGCAGTATAAGGTGTACATAGTGAGGTACACTGGCTGCCATTGGTGCTTTCTGATAGGAAACAACTTGTAGATCAGGTAGCAGGGGCACAAAGTTTAGAAGTTGACAAGCAAATCTCACTTTTTTCTGAGAAATCTGACACTTTAGTTTTGTGGATGGGATTGGTGGGGTAGACTGGTCTCTTCCAAAATTTACATCTATTAATTGACAAGTGTCAGAATTACATTTTCAATGTGTGAGACTAAAACATGAGTATTTTTTAATTAACAATTCTAACCCTGGTAAAGACTTGTATTTGCTTATTGAGGCGGTAGTGTGTCTGACCTAATTGGGTAGCGAGTTCCAGCTTTTGTTTTCAGGCTTTTCTGAATGCTGAGGAGACTTTAAAACTGAGTGTTGCATGAAAAATTGCTTCTCAACTCCTTTGGAAAATTCAACAGTAGTAACCTTTTGGGCCCAAAAAAGTTTTCTGTGAAGTTTCATCTTGTAAGCTACTTCAGTGCCTTCAGGTAGTTGCAGTGCTGCTCTATTGCTTTACAGTTTTGACACCTAGAAGTGGAATGATGTAGTGATTTTTGTAGTTTAGTGAGAAAATAACCAGGAGCTTTTCTGTGTTGGTCTTTTTTGGTTATACTTCAAGATGCTTAGGAGGAGGGTATGCCTGATGCTCTTGGTACTATTTTTGATGCATACGTATACTTTCTTAGACACTAATACACTGTGGATTTCTTATGCAAGTTGCTTATTAACTTTCACTGTGAAAGTAGTTGTATTCAAAGCAGGTTTTCTTCCAGCAGCCACTTTCCAGACAAGAAATACGTAAGCATCTGCCTAGTACATTGGCTCTATTAATTAACTGGAGTGCATTGCATTAAGTGATTGAGTGTCCACGTGTAGGATTAATTACTCTGACTCATGGTAAAATCTTATTGCAATAAACAAGAAACTTCCTCTGATTTGTCTGGGAATGTTTTTCTGGCAAAATTAGAGGAGTGTCCTGTTTCTGTACATCGTGAGAATTCCGTTGCTCTTTTAGTCAGGTACATTGCAGAACGGATGCAGCATAGTACAAACCAGAGAGTGTGCCAAATTGCCAGTACCTGCAGTTCTTATCCATCTTTTTCCAGATAGATATGTGGGACTCTGGCAGGATGTCCAGTAGTGTCTGCCATCTCTCCCATGTAGGTCACCCTGTAGCTTTAAGCTGCTGCCAAAAGGATGGGTGGGTGAGGTTTCTGTAGTTTGCCAAAGACCTTCAGTGGCTGAGTGCTCCCAGCAGAGCACTCTTATTCTTCAGTTAGATTTCTTTTTAAACTTGTTGGTAGACCTTTTCTAGTTTGCTTTTTTTTTTTTTTTTTATCTAGATATCCTGACTGAAAATGTTAACAGTGGAGACTTGGGCTTTTTTGCCACTACATTTTTAATCATATCCACTTTTTAAAATGGAAGCAATGAGAGAACTTTGGAGAGGTTACTGTGCAGGGTTTCTGTGTATGGCATAAGATAAGGCAGGATCCAATGAGTTACTGCATGCAAAATTCCTTTTTAACCATTCAGTTTCAACAATTATCAATTGGAAATGCTTATGAAGCTTTAGGATTTATGATAAGCTGAATTTTTTTGACAATCTTGATAATGTGACTTCATGTGATCTGTCATGTAGGATATTTTCTGGGGAATCCTTGGCTGGTTGAGAGATACTTCACTATAGTTGAGTACTTGACATATGTGGAAACATTTTAAAGTGTGTATGCATGTATTTCTTGTGCGTAGCTTCTGTGAACTTAATCTTAACTACTAAAGCGTGATGACTTTTAGACTAGCAATTTCTGGATCTCATATTATTTTCTAATAGCTACTACTGATATTACTTACATGACTTCATTAACCTCACTCTGAGTAGTGCTTTTAAATGTGTGCAGGGGTATTGGTCAAACCACTACTTTGCAACTCCTGATTGTTTCACAGTCTAAGTCCAAGCCTTAGTGTATCTTCTACATCTCCAAACAATTCTTATGCTTCTAGTGTCAGCTATGCTGCTATACTCTCTGCACAGACAGGTGTGCTGCTTATGGCAGATGTCATATCTGCCAGCTACTATGATATCAAGATAATATTTTCCTCCATGGGTACCTGATGTGAATGATACTATTACTATAGCTCAGCATTAAAATTTGAGGTTGTAATTAGCCAACTGTGCCTGTGAGCATGTATTGAAGTAAACACAAGAACTACTGCTTGAAGCCTTTTTTTTCTCCTGTGAGAAGAGTATGAAGGACCATGAGACTTATGGATTTAGCCTATGGATAATCAGAGGAAAGCAACTTGTTTGTTCACAAACTTTCCAGCAGCTCTGTAATGAATTTCTTGTGGCTGTTACATGTGACTGCTCATAAATTGACTATGCTTGAGTGCACTGATGATAAAATAAATGAGTGGATTATTTTTCACAATAGGCTGTTATGACTGACAGTGATTAAATTATGAGAGATTGCAGAACACATTCTTTGAGCTACAAAGAGAGTTGCCTGTTCAAAGCACCAGAGAGAGTACATTGCATTTCTGTGTCCCTATTCTGAAAAAGTAAAGCTGTGCACAGAGAATACTGAGCACTAGACAGCAATATAAGGTGACAAAGTCCTAGTTTGTTTTAGGAACTGTTAGGATGTATGAATTATTAGCTATTAAAGACTTGGAATCAGTCCCCTGGGACATCAAGTGCTGGAAGTAAAGTCATCTGTTTTGAGATCTCTGCAACTGCTTTTGAAAGCCTGGTTTGGTTTCTTCATCTTACTGCTTTTTAGGGCAAGTGGCCTTAATTCAACTGATGTGTGGAAAAACACTGGTATCTAATGTAGTAAGTCCAGAATTTTATACCCATTCATTTTATCAGGATTTCTCAAATTATTTTTTTCTTTCCACTACTGTTAGTGTATAGTTCAGGTTTCCTCATGCAGCGGTGGAATTCTGAAAGTCTTGCAGCTTTTGCATTTCAACAACGAAGTTTGTGTGTTTACCGTGTTTTCTTTGATTGTAATACAGTTTTTATTCAAAAGTAATGTGATCCTGAATATTCTCTAAGTGAAACATTTAGAGACTTCAATTAGAATTAGCATTAATCACCTTAAAGGTCTTGGGCTGTTTCGGTATATTTTTCCTCATCTTTGCACCTGATCTTGTGTATGCTGACACAAGATGTCCTTTCCAGAATAACTGTTGCAATTTATGGGTGCATACTCAGTTCAAACATAACCACATGAATGATAGGTCACAGAAGTATATGCTACAAGTATTGGTTGCTGCTTGGGGTGAGCCTGTTAGGCCTTGCACAGCACTTCACATGCACCTTGTTCTGCGTGTCAGCTTCCATCCCCTCCTGACACCTGTCTTTTCATCTCCTGCAGCAAAAATGATGAAACAAGATGTGGCCTGTGCTGTCCTGAGCCTTGCCTTTGCCCTTTCTTGTGTTCTTTGGCAGTGGTGTGTGTGTGGCACTGGAGCCAGGCTCAGTTGTGAGGAGAGGGGCTGCCAGCCTTTGGAAGGGTTGGGTTGGAGTCACTACTACCTCAGGGTGTTGAGGTGACATGAATGGAGCAAGGAGCAAGGAGAAAGGGACACTCACCTTAAACTCTTTTGCTTAGTGTTATTGATGGCTCTGGTGGTTTTGAAATATATTTTGATACACCTATTGGAAGACTTTAAATTGTATTGCACGTTGTGAATAAACAGGGACTAATTTGTGTCATCTTCTGCACCGTGCAGAGCACTAGAACAGCTAGGTCATTTGTTTTGTTTGGTTTTTGGTTTGGTTTTTTATCTGGAACTATTTGTTCTGAAAAAAAAATCTTAACAGTAGTGAGAAGCTGAGAAAATACCAGCTTAAAATAAAGGCTTGTTGCTGTTCTTAGTTAATCCTATATTTACAGAGCTCCAGTACAGTCACTTGTTTGTGAAGACTACTGGCAAGACAGAACTACAAAATTGTTTCCATTTTACTTCTATGCTATTGAGCTACAGAATTTGTATGGAAGCTTGTTTGAAGGGTTTGTGATCTTAAATTATCAAAACAGTGGATTTTCTTTTGTGATTTGGATGAAGGGCACTACCTGGGAAATGAGATAAGGTTTCTATTGAAACTCCACTCTCCTCACTGAGACACTTTGAGGATGGAGAATCTGGTTCAGTAATGGCCTGGTCATAATTTCTCCTTTCACAATTTGCTCACTGAATACATGATTTCAAGTATGAGACAGCCCTGTATTTAAGGAAAAGTCTGCAGTGCTGCTCAATTTATTAAACTCAAACTCAGGTAAGGCCTGAGCAGGGCAATGTGTATAGTAGAGCTGTGTTCTGTTTGGGCTCAGAACAGTATGGAAACATCATACTGTATACTGTAGGGATCAACTTACTGACACATGTAACTTGTTCTGGTGGTACCTACATAACTAGAGAGGGTGTATTACCCATGCAGTAGTCATACTTCACTGGAAACACATCTGTTGGCTCACAAAGGGCACCTTTTACATATTCGTGTCAAAATACTCTTATTTCTGTGCAGAGTTAGTCTCATTGCCTGTTGGTTACATATCTGTAATTCCATAAGGTTAAGGAATGTAGTTGTTTAAGGGGAAAGAAGTTTGACAAAGCTTCTTTCCAATGGCCACATCTACACTATTTTGGATGTGTTTAGGTGTTTATTCTGCAGTCAAGTGTGACAGCGAATGCTAATGATGTAGCTAGGTGAATTGGCTGGTATACCAGAAAGCTGTAATTTGAGCTCCTGGACCCAAAATGTAACAGTTATATCTGAGTTTTACAGTTCTTCTTTTAAAATTGGTGTTAGTTTCTGAAGTATACGGGCACTTGCTACTTTGAGACACTGGAGAGAAGGTAGCTGTGAGAACTTGGGTATTCTAGAGATACATATGTTTAAAAAGGGAAATTTTGGATATGAATTCCTTGTCTTATATTTATTTTCAGCAGTAAGTTTTTGGAGATATGGTTAGGTCAACCAAAAGTATGTAAAGTATTGATGTCATTCATTAGTGCTAATCAAATGCAAGTTCATATGCTAATATAGGTGTTCCGAATTTTGACGTAGCTTCTTCTGCTTGAAGTTGTGTAGTTTAGTTTGGCAACTAAATGCTTGTTGCTAACTAATGACATATAGATATTTGGGCACAAAACCTGTCTTGGAAGAGGGACATCACAGATCCCTGATGGGATATAGAAGTGTTAATAAACCAACCTATATTAAGCCTCTATCAAGAATCCATAGCACCCCATCTTCTTGTTAGTGCAGTGCCAGCACTGTAAAGGACTGATGAAACTGTCTGAAAGTGTGCAAGACACAAGGGAGTAGGAGTGAGAAGACCTTGCTGCTTTGTATACTGTGAGGGACTGTATTAAAATGCTATTAGCACTTTGTGTTGACAACTTTTAAAAGCATGCTGAAAAGCGGAGAGAAGAAAAACTAATTTTAAAGGTCTTAAAAGAAACTATTATGTAAGATTTTGAGCTGCTGAGTATCAAACTAGCTTACAAACAAGAGATTGAGGTGAGATGATGCAAGTACATTAACAAGGAAAAAATAGCAAGGACCCATGGGCTCCCTAATTCCTGAAAAGTAACATTGTCTTCAGAGTCTGGTCAGAAGCTGGACTTGACACACTAAAATAAAAAATGCTGGTTGCTGTTTCTTGGCAAGCATGATCAATCTCTAATCAAACTGGGTGTCATTGCAAAATTTTTTTTCTCACTGATACAGTTTTAGTATGCTGTGCCTTATTTTGAAGATAAATTTCAGCTGCGTTCTAAGTAGTATGATCCATTAATCTCAACTAAGTAATAAATAGCATTCAACATCGTAAAGTAATTAATAAAATTATATATTATAGGTTAATAACTACTTGAATGCATGGCTAATTTATGACAAAAATATTACCCTTGCATTCTGTGAAATAAGTGCTTTATAACAGCTATTGAACAAAAGACATGGATGTTGAGAAAAATCTTGAAAATTTTTATGTGCAGGTATGTACACAGTTTGATAGAGCATTACTACTGGACAACTGAAATCAGGGCATGCATTTAAGATAATTTTGTCTTCATATCAGTACAACATGTATTTTTTTTTAGTCAATCTTGAGAAGGAATTTCTTTCCACAGTCTCTGCTGCCTTTAGAAATAGCATGCTTCATACCCTTACTGATAGACTTGATCAGTGAATACCACCTACATGGCAATTGATTTAAAAGTAGGAAGTATAATATACTGGGATACTTATTCTATTTGTTTAAGAAATACTACAATAAATTCTGTTTCAGTCCATAAAGTAGGCAGTTCTAACTCTATTTAGATGCCAAATTTGACATATGTTCTAATCTTGAGGGTTTTGTTGCTTTGCCATAGAACTTCAGCATTCCTAGTTATCTTTTTCTAAAAAAACTCAACCAAGTAATTTTTTCCTGAAAGGTTATTATGAAGACTTTAGAAGGGCTTTGCAGATTTCTCAGATGACAACTTTGAACATTTTTAGTAAGTGACTTTAGAGACTCTAATATTCATTAATTATCTTGAATATTTTAATACTTTAAAAAACACCTGTCAGAGCAGCTTGAGCATGTGACTTAAATTTTATTTTAGTTTGCTTTAAATAGTGATATGACCAGAACTATTACTTTACAAAATTATAAGTACCATATAGAAAAAAGTAGATAAATATTAGTTGTTTTCAATTTTCCTCTCTCAAAGTGCTCAGAACTATAAGAAAAACTTACTTGGACAGATTCTTAAATTTTGTTTGCATTCTTCTTATTCTTGCTGTGTTTTCCTGAGGGGATTAAACACTAAGTGGATGAAATATTGTGAAACTTTCAAGAGACTTCAGTATTTTTCTTTTTTCACAGGCCTGTAATGCTAGGAATTATTAAAAAGACAAATGGTATCTCTCCCTCTTACAGTTTTTCTTTTGATAACTGATTTTTTGTTCCTGATGGGTTTGTTTTCATTTACTAAAGGATACACTAGGGATTAGGTAGAGCCAATTCTTAATGTAGTGTCGTGGTCAAATTGAGAAGAAAAAGAATGTGATGTTTATGCCTCTGCATGGGGTCTGCAAAGAATAAAACCCGATCTGAGTTAAGCGACGCAGAATACTTTTTTTTACTAAAACTTTTATACTCATTCTTTGAGTTGGAAAACTTACTCCTTAAATGCATTCCTTGTAGAGTGAAAATGAGGGATAGTCTGCTGGGCATGAGCAGATTGCAGCTCTCCATTTCTTAATGTGTAGACAGATTAATGTAGCCAGTGCAGTATAAAATGCTGCTTAAACCCTGGCTCAGATTGAGCAGTCATAAAATGGATTGGTGACTTAGGCTATTCATCCCAGCCATGACAGTTTAAAGGAGGTCACTGACAACGTCAACAGAGCGTACAATCCTTTTCTTCTAGATAGGCTTTGCCGTGGGGTTTTTGTCAGGCAGATTCTTGCAGAAGTACTGAGGCCTCTACACTTTCATCTCCACTTATCGGGGAGGTTCTGGGAAAGATTCCCTATGAAAGGAGCTCTCATGTTGGGTTTTGATGACTGTAATCCCTTCAGTTAGGGAATGTGGATGTCTTCATAGACTGTAGACCAAGAGCATAATCAATACATGTTTTTCAGAACAAGATACTTCAGGAGATTAGAGCAGAAAAATCTCGTGATTTACACCTTTCTCGGATTGTCTCTTTGTTTAAAGAGGATTTCTGTCATTTTCCTCAATTACTGAGTACCTTGAGAACTCCAACTGGAATGTATGTTGTGATACACAGAAGAGGAAGAACTGAATTCCCTTCGTTCCAGCCTCCCAGGGCATCTTTGTGATATATTTGCTCTACTGGTTTCCAGTTGCTTTGGGTAGAAACCGATCCCCAGTACTAAGTAGCCATATAAGTATGATTTAAAAAAAAAACAAAACCAAACCCTGCAGAAATGAATTCTCTACTTATGAAGCTGTTTCTCTTGTATTAAATACTTGCATGTGGCAAAATCTGTGATTTAGTTGAACAGCTTTTAACTACTACACTTGTTTTGACCAGTTTGCAAAGAAAGGCATACACAAAACCTTGGGAGCAGTTTATATTGTTCTCATGTGGATATGATTTGAAAAAAAAAAAAAAATTCAGCTTGCATCTTGAATTGCTTATGTTCTTTGTTCAGGTGAGATAGTAAACTGTCTATAAGGAAGCCAGGCTTTCGACAGTTTGGCTTTCTAGCAATGGTGGTGGAATTAAGAGTGGAAGGCACAGGACTTAATTGATAATAAGGAAGATTCTAAAAAAAGTAAATAAGATTAAGTGAAGGTACAGGAAGGGAGGGAGAAGAAAAGAGGATGGAAGAGGTGTTTATACATGAGTCTAGTATGAAGTGAGAAGGGTGTCTGTGTTGCAAAGAGTGAACCCCACACATCACTACTTAAAGCAGCCTTGTTGCTATGTCCTGGGAATTTCAGGCCATGTCTCTCACTGCAGGATTATGGAACATTGTGCTCAAACAAGTCATTTTTCATTATTTCCATTTAAGTGTCTTTTTCATATGGCAATATGTATATTTGAAAGTCATCTTATCTATGCATCTTAACATGGGCTAACACAAGCTAAGAATACATTTTCAGAATAAAAACTGTAAAAAACCCTAAACAAACCAAAACCACATACACACAAACACCCCCCCAACCAAAACACTGAAACAAAAACCCCAAACCCACAAAACCTTAATTTTTTTGAAAACTTGCTTGATAGCTTAGCATACTTTACATGAAGCATGGTACAATACTTTGATAAATAACCTCATCTAGTGGAGGGTGTCCCTACCTATGGCAGGGAGGTTGGAATTAAATGGTCTTTGAGGACCCTTCCAACCCAAACTAGTCTGAGTCTGTAACATTAGTGGGATGAAAAGTTACTTTGTGTTCTCTGATTACTTGGAAATCAGAAAACAAAGAAACATGTTACATTACTTCTCTGTATATTTTAAGAGGAATTCTGTAAACTACATTTGTTTCCCTTTTCCAGTAAGCTTAAATTTGCAGTTTCTATCTCAAGTTGTGCAGTACGTTTTGTAGCAATGCACAGTATAAAATCTATTCTCCTTTGTTAAAGACAGCAACATTGTTTTAATTGGCATAAGAAATGTATGAGAAATGCTGCAATTCTTCTTTGTGGGAAAAAAAAAGACTATTTGTTTTGCTTAGAGTATTGAGTTGTTCCTGTGTAAATGTGGTCATGGCGATTAATGAAGTTGCAAAGAATCACTTGCTGACAGTAGTACCTCAAAGGGATCTGCAAACACAGAATTTTTTCTTCACCTGATGTGGATGAAAATTTGGTTCGTTTGTGTGTAACTGTTGAATTCTAATTCTGTTTTACTGGAATATATAGTTAGTGGTGCCTGTCTCCTTGGAAATGACCTCAGATTTTTAGTGACATCATAGAAGCATGAGTTAGCTTGGACTGTTCAAGAGGAAAATGTTACACTACTTGACAGGAGCAAACTTACAAACTTTTACCTTGTGTTGTAGTTATTTCAGTTGAAATTGAGCTGGGAATACTTCTGTTACAGGTTATAATTTTTAAAGTGGAAAAGCTCATTCCATAAGTTTTTTTCCTGGCCCTCATAACTCTCATGTAACCCAGCACTGACACTGTACATCTAATGCAATTGTTGTGCATGCCTAGAGGATCTAATAACATAAACAGATTAGAGACTTGTTTCCACTTTCTCTTTTCTATATGAAGGTTGGGAGTATTCCTATTGTCTGGGCAAAACTGAACTTTTGGACTGCCAGCCATATATTTTTGAAGATCAATTGAAACCCAAAGGTCACTGAAAATAAACTATTATTTTGTCTTATGTGGAACATATTGAAGTAGTTGATGTAGGAGTATCTTAGAAAAGGAGGCTTTGAGATCTACTTTGATTTTTGGTTCTGCTCCTGACCTTGTGAGTGTGTTTTATGTGTTACTTTCTTATCATAGTGCCCAAGTGTCTCTATCTGTAAAATGATTTTTTTGCCAATGTCAGAAATATTTATATAGATTAACCAATTTTATAACTACCACCAAATACTTGTAGTTTAGACAAGTGTGTGAGCTCTGCAACAAAAAGTAAACATTTCCTTAGGTGTTTTTAAACCAGAAGGAAACTTACTAGATAGGAACTTGTGAGCTGAATGTGTTATCAAACTGCTGAATTACTCTGCCTCAATTCCTGGTATTCGGTGGACCAAACCACTTATGGGCATGTAGATATGCCTGAAAAAACAGAAGTGAACTAATTTGAGTTCTATCATTTTTGGGATTTGGGGATACAGTAACTCAGTTTGTCCAGGAAGCCCATCTTTTTGCTTACTCTATTAGAGCATCCAAGCAAGCAGTTGCTGTGTAGAAGTAAATAGATAAAGTGCACAGGAAGAAGCACTCTACTCAAATCCTTAAATAGAGTATTAGGCCTTGAAACTTGTAATGGAAACTAATGTACAAAAGTGAAGAAGCTACTGGAAAAGTGTTAGAGGTATTGCCTCCTGTGAGGGACTTGATTGCACAGGAAAGAGAATTTAGGCTCTTGAAAATAAATTCCTCTGTGGAAACAGTATGCTGCAAGGACAGTGGGTTTAAGAGGTTTGCTTTTTCCAGTGCTGTAGGTGTGTATTTGCCCTTTCTTGCACAAATTGTTTCTGTGGTTAAGTGACTTAATTGGGGAGGATCTTATATGTGAGGGTGAAATGACAGTGGCTGGATCTCCTGTGCCCTAGCACTTGAAGGACCAGCACTTAGAGATCTTGCATTTTGTCCTGTAGCCTCTATGATGTAACTCAGCCCATACCAGAGGTTCTGATGTCTTCCTGTCCTGCCCCCTCTCTGGCCTCACTGCAGATTTTTGGCTATTACACAAATCATGACCTTTTTTTCCTGTTTTGTCTTCAGTGTNCCCATTTTTTAAAATTTCTCTCCAGTGGTGTCTTTACTTTGTTCCGCTGTTACTTCTTCCCAAAGTTTTTGTTTGGAATAAGGAGAAACTTGATAGCTGTAACAGGAGTGCTTCCATTTTGCGATGTTTCTGTATCCACACTTGCTGCTGAATTTGTTGAATGTTAACTTGCATGTTGTTTATTGCTGTTTCCCAGATCTCAAGGCTATCACAGAGGGTATATTCCTCCCATCCTAACACAGGCACACAGGTGTACACATTTATTAAGTGCTAGAAGTTTTCAGTCTTATTTGTTGAGGATGATCTTTAAGCAGACTTGAAGACACACAGCCCAGACTTTATCCATCTCAGGGCTCCTGGTCTCTGACATCTCGTTCTGGAAACTGTTGTTTAAGTGATCTTGAGTTCTAAGAGAACATGATGTAATCCTAAATACAAGTTTCTGTAAGTCCATGCCTCCTATGGCTTCTACACAGGAATAAGCTTCAGTAAAAAAAGAACAGTCATTAATCAGTCAAGAAATTTGAGTTGTCTGTTCATATGCATGTACCAATTTTCCCTGCTGCATCGCTTTGTGTTTCCAAGTACTTTAGAGGTGAATCCAGAGTTAAGGAAGATTTAGATATGATGAGGGAAGTCCACAACTGAGGTCAAACATGGCTTGAATTAAAGTTTGAATGCAAGAGAAGCATACCCATAGAGAACAGGAGGAGGCTGAAAGTAAAATACGCTTTCAAGCATTTGTTCAGTCAGCACCTGAACTGATGAGCCCAAAAGGAGGCAAAGAAGCTCCCAAACCAGAGTCACAGAATGTTAGGAGTTGGAAGGGACCTTGAAAGATCAAACCTTTTGCCATGAATCTTGTAATGTGATGCTTGCTTGCATAATAAAACTTAGATGACAAAGTACTGCTGCCTTGGATTTACGTTTGTGTATGACTTTCAAAGCTTTGAAATGTCTATGGATATATAGAATGAGAACTGAGAATGTGGCCCACAAAGGCAGAATAAAGCCTCTACTTAATTTGGCCTGAAAACTTATTGTGGTAACACACCATCCCCTTTTGTATGTGGTCATTAAAAGGCTTTTCTGCTATGGGTGAGGCTGCTTCGGTAAACTGCAGTTTGGTGTATATTTATATGGGAATGTCATTACAGTTGTGGTTTGGCAAGTCACTGGCTGTTTCTCCTTGTCTGCAGGACAGTTCTAAATATTCCTCCCCACCCTATTCTTGGTGTTCACAAACGAATTATTCCTTTAAATCTTTCTTATCTGTTGTCTTTCCCTAACTCTCCAAAGAAAACTTTGTTTAAATGGCTACTCCCTTGGGACTTTCATGCATATCCTGTTATCTGTTTTATATTGCTATCTTTCATGCTGGGAATGGCCTTCCAAAAAGCACAAACAGCTAAAGCACTTAAATGACAACAAACATCTGAAGTGCTGAAGTCCAGGCACAAAACCAGCATTATTAGCATAAAATTCTCATTTTCTCCCCCCCTACCCTGTTAGTATTAAACTTGTTTCTGAAGTGTAGGACATCATTTCACTTTGTCAAGCCCAGAGCTGTTGCACTAGTTGTTAGCAGTGAAGCCATTGCCACGGAAAGCAGGAAGTTTTAGAAAGTTGCTGATATTTTTGCTCTTGTAATGAAATACCAGCATTTAGAAGAGCCTATGGGAACGATGAAGTTCTGGCTGCCAATTCTATTTGCTCAGCTAAGAGGCATCTCTCCTTCACTGCTTTTTGTTGCCTGGGATTGGCAATATTACACTCCCACAGGAGCTGTAGATTCAGACTTTCTTGAAGAGCAGTATTATCTGTAGTTTCAATATGTTGTTATACATTCAAGTAAACAGTGTGTAGGACAACTTTTGCAGTGTCCTCAAAAAATGCATTTCTTCATTGCAGCAGCAGTTGTGAATGACCATGCTTTTAACTATTTTTTCATTTATTTTTGATAAAATACCCTGTACAATTAATAGCCTGGATTTGTTTACTAGCCTTGTGTGTCAAGATTCCTGTAGGTCCTTAACAGTCCATTAACACACAGGTATCAGCATACACAGCAAAGACAGCTGCAACTTTCCTGAAAAAATCCAGAAATACTTCATTGTATAGCTTGAAACTTCGCACTTATTTGGAATTTGGATTAATCTTGTTTAAGATTGCCAGGGTTGCCATTTAGTAACTGAAATTGACTTCATTGCTGGTAGGAAATGGAGGCAGTATCAATTTTTGTATGTCAACTTGCATCTTGAGCCAGGAAAACTGAAGAGTAGCAAGAGCAAATTCTACACCTGCCACCTATATAAAAGCATCTAATTTTAACGTGACTTTTTCCAAGTGTTTATTTCCCACAGTAGTGTGCAAACAACAGCCAGTATTGTTGAACCAGCTTGCCAAAGAGAACTAATCTCTGTATAGTGCTTATTTGACAATAGCAAAAATGATGTGGACTTGAAATTTGAAATACAGAACTGGTGTTGCTGCCAAAAAAGGGCACTTCTGTGACAATGTTTACACCCTGAAGCTTTGTAAACAGTGTTTGTCTATTGAACTCTTGTATGTGACAGCCAACTGTCTTAATATATTTGTCAGTTGGTTTCTGGCCATTGTTCATAAATTGGATTAGCTGAAATAAAAAGCTAATAGGCATTTTGAATGTTCTCAGTGACTGCATCTGTATGACACTCAGCACTGACATACTGGTGCAATAAAGTCAATGGTTATGGACACACACAAATTATTTGTAAATGAGTTCTGCTAGTAGGGGTCTACAAAAAAAACCCACTCATGTCTATTTTTTTCCTGACCTTGAATCCTGGTATTGCAGTTATTTCTACCTTTTGCATGCTGTTGTACACTTCCTAAACATGTGAAATGGTAATAGTTCTCTGTATGACTTCCACTGAAAAGGAAATGGGTTCTTGTCAATAGTAATGTGTGACTGGGATTCCAGCACACAGGAGCTTTATTACACTCATATGTAGTAAGTAAAAAAAAAATTCTTGGGTAATAGTATATTATTTTTCAACCTGAGTTGAAGTGTTTTGATTAACCATGGTCTTGTGATGTGCCTTGAAAACATACTTTATACAAGATTAAACTTAAGGGTGTAAGTATAGAGGGAAACGTTTTAATCTTGCCAATAGAGAGGAAGAATTAAAGATGGAAATGAAAAAAATTGGTGTGGCATCTAGAAATCAATCACTCCCAAATCAGAACAAGCTAAATAATTTACAAAGCCCAGATATGTTTCTTTTCTTCACTTCCCCATTTTAAGAACAATGGGGGGAAAAATTTTTTTTTTTGCCTCTGTTTTAGTGCAACTGTGGCACTATTACAGGAACAGGCAGTTGGTGAGCTGGGATGAATATAAAATCATAAAATTCCTTCTTTTGGAAGGGACCCCCAAAGCCCATCTAGCTCTAACCCCTGCCACGGGCAGGGACACCCTTCACCAGACCAGGTTGCCCATCAGCCCCATCCAACCTGGCCTTGGACACTGCCAGGGAGGGGGCAGCCACAGCTTCTCTGGGGAGCCTGTGCCAGGGCCTCACCACCCTCACAGGGAAGGATTTCCTCCTAATATCCAATCTAAATCTCCTCCTTCAGTTTAAAGCCATTGCCCCTTGTCCTGTCACTCCATGCCTTTACAAACAGTCCCCCTCCAGCTTCCCTGCGAGCCATGTCAGCTGTTGGAAAGCTGCAGTAAGGTCTTCCTGGAGCTTTCTCCAGGCTGAACAAGCCCAACTCTCTCAGCCTGTCTTCATGGGATTGGTGTTCCAGCTCTCCAGTCACATTCCTGGCCTTCCTCTAGACTTGATCCAACAGATCCATGTCTTTCCTGTACTGGGGACCCTAGAGCTGGATGCAGGTATTTCAGGTGTGGCCTCATGAGAGCAGAGGGGCAGAATCACCTCCCTCGACAGGCTGGTCACACTGTTTCTGATGCAGCCCAGAATACAGTTGGCTTTCTGGGTTGCTGGCACACATTACCAGCTCATGTTGAGCTTTTCATTCACCAACATCCCCAAGTCCTTCTCAAGGCTGCTCTCAATCCATTCTCTGCCCAGCCAGTAGCTGTACTTGAGATTGCTCTGACCCATATGCTGGATCTTCACTTGGCCATGTTGAACTTGTTGAGATTTGCATGGGCCCATGTCTGAAGCCTGTTAAGGCTCCTCTGGATGACACCACTTCTCTCCAGCATGTTGACTGTACCACACAGCTTGATATTGTTGGCAAACTAGCTGTGCTCCATCCTACTGGCAACATCTCTAACAAAGATGTCTAACAACACTGGTCCCAGTACTGACCCTTGTGAAATGTCACTTGTCACTGGTCTCCACATTGGTCAGAACAAATAATTAGTGCTGGTTTTAATCTCTAAAAAAGATGGTTATCATGAGGATTTAATGTGAACAGTCAAACCCCACTGTAAACTTTCAATGTTGACTTTAAAGAAAGGGCAGAGCTTTTTTCTCAACCTCTTGTTCTTAGTTTGTTGGACTGATAACAGGAAAAGAGCTGTCTGTTGACCCATGTTCATTTTCTGGCTGCTGGAATGAATTTGGAACTAAATCCCAGTTTTCCACTGTGTATGCCCTTCTCTTGCAGTGTCAGGGCTTGGGTGGGGTCACTCTCGTTGAATACAGCTTTTCAAAAAGACACTTGGATTCTGTCAGCTTGCAACACACTGTCAGTGCTGTGGAACCGCACAAAACTAGCTGGATGAACATATCTGCTTATGTATGTGCATATATACTTTACAAAGAGAGATTTCTTGATTTAAGTTGCCCTTGGAGGTTTTATTTTTGCCAGTATATGCCATAGTATTTGTAGGCTGAAGATACAGAGGACCAGATTCCTGTTATCTCTGGATATGTTACAGATAGCACTAAGAAAACCGCAGGTTGTATGTTTGCTTAAATGTAATATCAAAGAAATTTCAGTGTGGGCATTGCAGTGTGGCTTTGTGTAGTTTTAAAGGTATTTATAGTCTGATTTCATTAAAAGTTAGGAATGGTATTTTATTATGAGACTTAAATGTTCTATGGGTGCTGTATTATTATGTTTTTAGGCTGCTACCCAGTGTCAGGAGATAAGTTTTAACAAGGTAGCGTTTAAAGAATTCTCACTAGTAGTTTTCTTTCCTTTGCAGAGAATGGTATCCCTTCAACTGAATTATACTTTAAAACCAATCCTTTTAGGTTGTGTGTAGATTACAGTAGCCAAGTTGTGCACCAGACAAAACGGAGATGGCCTGCAGCAAGTGTTTTGTGAAAAGCTGGGAGCACTCGAGTGATAAGGAACAAATACAGATAGTGTTTTGTTTCTCTAGCAGGAAAAAGACTGAGAAAGAGTCACGTTCCTGGATTTTGTTTTGACTTTACATAGAGTTGAATTAACTTTCCTAGAGTAATTTGTCAGTAGAATAGTTTTGTGGCTTAAAAACCCACACAAAAAATACCTTTATAGACTGCAGATACTATCACAGCATCACTAGGGTTGGAAAAGATCATTAAGATCAAGTCAAACCGTACCTGTTCTCTCCTAAACCATATCCCTGAGCACCTCATCTACCCATCTGTTAAATATACCCAGGGATAGTGACTCAACCACCTCCGTGGGCAGCCTGTTCTGCATCCCAAGAGCACTTTTGGTGAAGAATTTCTTCCTGATATCCAAACTGAACCTGCTCTGGCACAGCTTGAGGCCATTTCCCCTTGTCCTGTCACTTGGCTGAAGAGACCATTACCCATCTCTCTACAACCTCCTTTCAGATAGTTATAGGTAGTGATAAGGTCTCTCCTCAGCTGCTCCTCATACGGTTTGTTCTCCAGAACCTTCACTAGCCTGGTTGCCCTCCTCTGGACACACTCCAGGACCTCAATGTCCTTGTGAGGGGCCCAGAACTGGACACAGTACTTGAGATGTGGCCTTACCAGAGCCGAGCAGAGGGTGAATAATCACCTTCTTTCCTTGCTGGATTGAGTCCAGCTCTACTGACGAAGTAGGTACCCTGGAGGAGGTTGCACAGGTCCAGGTGGGTCTTGTATGTCTCCAGAGAAGGAGACTCCACAACCCCGCTGGGCAGGCTGTTCCAGTGCTCTGTCACCTTCACCCATTATTTTGAATAGCAACTTTGCTATCTAGGTAAAAGGATGCTTGAGTATTGTAACCATTAGCTCAGGGGCTGCTAGCCACTTTGGTGCACCTAGAATTCTCTGGAAACTAGATGTGATAGAGTAGAGATCCTTTGGGAAGGTGCAGTTTTGTGCCATTTCTGCTCTTGGAGATAAGCTTAGATGCTAAGTGAATATATGTATTTATTTAAATACATACATGTTCAGGTACACGTGTAACTCAATTTTTTCATGGAATGGTTTGAGAGGGGTGTTAAAGCCCATATAGTTCCATCCCCATGCCATGGGCAGGGACACCCTACACTAGACCATATTGCCCAAAGCCACATCCAACCTGGCCTTGAACACTGCCAGGGAGGGGGCAACCACAGCTCTTATTTTCATGGAGCTGTAATTCCATTTGGCTCTGGAGTTTCACTTATTAACTTGCTTATGTTAGTGTTTTCTATGACAACTTTCAATTATGTATCATAATTTGGGAACTACACTTGAAATAGCACCTTTGAAATGTGCTGCTGATTTTTAGAACTATTATGGCACCATCTGCTGACCAATATACAGACTGGCAATGACGGCTCACCTTGTTCCTTCCTTGTAAATAAATTTCCAGTTTAGGAGGCAATTGAGGCAGAATCACAAAGAGAAAGGGTTGTCTTGTTTGTTGGGGTTTTTTATTTGGCTTATGTTTGGAATAAATACTTTTAGGGGAGGAGATATTATTCCAAGAAGGAGCAAACAAAAGCAGTCCTTGTCATGTTCAGTATGGAAATACTTACATTAGGGCTTAATTGTTAGAGGCCATCTTAATTGTTTCAAAATAGGTGATTAGATTTCATATATATAAACCATGTTTTCTTGAAGGTTCTCAGCTGTAACTCTAAAATCTGTTTAGTAGCTTGCTAAACTGTTAATCTTTGACTTAGTCTCACTTCTATTTTCAGGGATAAGCTTAAAAACTAACTTAATCAAGGTTATTAGTTTCGGTAGTCAGTGTATGTCTGTGTATATATACAAACTCTGTATGGACAATTACAGAGAAGGATGGAGGTTCCTGTGGGAGAACCGGGGCTTTTTTGAATTGATGTTTGACTGCAGATCAATATGATGTAAATGTTGCAGATTGATGTAACTAAGCCAATTTTAGGGATGGTTTTGCTTCCTTAAGGACTCAAAGTTGAAAAATCTGTTCTACAGTCTTCAAAGCAAATTGCTTTGCATTTAGATAACTCCATGACTTTGCAACTCTAGTAACTCAAATAATGACTAAATGGCAAAATTGGACTTTTTGCTCTGTCCTCTAATAGAATGTGTGCACATCATACTGATACCTTTGGCAAAATGATGCAGCACAGAACCATGTGATGCCATGAGTTGTCTTGTTGACATACTGATAATAAAATACAAGTTTTAAACTTTAAATATTAATTTCTGTCTTGCTTTCAGGTGTGAGCTCTTTCAGGTGTAGCTTTTTAGTAGACTAAAAATAGGGAGGGAGGAAGGAAGGAATGAATGAAGAGGGGAGAGAGTGGCTGTTGTCTTCAGTTGTTTTCTAGCCAGTGCCCTTGATTGGGGAAGTTGGTAGAGTTGATGAAGGCAGGATATCTGCTCCCTGTAAGTAGGACTTGTTTTAACACACTTAATTCCACTTCAGATATTGTGAGGCTGTTTCCAATGCTTTGTGTCCTACCACTTCTGCCTCAGTCCTTTCAGTTTTGGGTAGATGCTTTATCTGCATGAACCAAATTTTCAGGAGGGTTATAGAAGACATGGATGTTATCACTAGTAGTTTAATGTGCGTAGTTTTAATGCCAAATGGAAAACCTGCCAGGTTATTTTTCTCCTGGTTCAGACCTTGGTGATTCTTCTGTTTTGAGCGTTTTCCTAAGGTTCTTTCTCTGTTCACTCTTACTACAAGATTCTTACACTCATTCTTTTTTCAAAATGAAATATAGATTTCATGTTACCTTGCAGTACAAAAGAAGTGAGATAATGAGAACCATATCCTACTGCAGCCATTATAGAGCTTGAAAAATAAAATCAAATGGGCAGAAATACTTATGAGCGTATGTTGTGTAGTAAGAGGAAATAAGAGCTTACAATGCTTCCTTGGAGATGGGAGGGGAAGAAAAGATGCAGCTCAAGTCCAGAACTAAATTTTCAAACTAATACTTTTCTCTTTGTTATCTCCTTTGAGACAAATTTTATCTGCTTCTTATTTCCATTTTCTTTCTCACACGTTCTTGGCTGTTAAGACACGGGGCTGTGTCCTAACAGATGGAGTCTTGCAAGGTCTTCCTTCTCAGACAAGGAAAAAGCCATTTCTATGTATCTTCACTACAGTCAAGCAGGTCATGTCAGACACTTTCCAATCTGC
Organism: Heliornis fulica; assembly: GCA_013399135.1. Taxonomy (NCBI): domain Eukaryota; kingdom Metazoa; phylum Chordata; class Aves; order Gruiformes; family Heliornithidae; genus Heliornis; species Heliornis fulica. The sequence continues at coordinate 239,463 of VXBZ01011013.1, read as the reverse complement.
AACAGTAGGCTCTGATTGCAAAACTCCAATGCTTCATACCACACTACCTCTGTTCTTCCTGGGAACTACAAAACTTGAGGATCTGACAGACCATTGAAACAGTGAGTACAAGGGAATGGAGCGCAGGGAAGGGCAAGTAGACCTGATTTTACATTTCTTAAGGGATGACTAACTCTTCTACCAATATGAATCTCTGGGGTGGGGGGGGGGGAAGTCAAGTTTGTGTGCTAAATGAGGTAGTTACTTTGGGAAGATTAACTGTTGCAGTCTTGGTCAGTACCCTTGTCCAGAAAACTCATCAGTCTCTAATAACTCATTTGGAGACTACTGGGAGTATAAAGAAATCTATAGGCTTAGCAAAAAAGCGTTGTATGTTTTGTAAGTTTCTCCTTCCCACCTCTCTGAAGTTACAAGCATATGGGAAATTGAAATTTCTTTCCTGAAAGCTTATGAAAGAAATCACCTCCTTCATCAAATGAAAGAAACTTGATGCTTTAGATGTAAAACCTTTCTAGTTTCATACTGAATGTGTTTGTACCACCCACTGCTATCCTGTCTAAACTCTATCAGTTCAGTAGGGTAACCTGGTATCCTTGGTTCTTTACAGGAACGTGTTTACAGGGTGATTTATTTTGCTCAGTTTTAAGGAATTTTCTGGAGATGCCTTCTATTTGGCTGTATAAGCAAAATACAACCTTTATTTTGAGAACATAAAATAATTACTTTTATAGCTGTGTACATGTATTTCATGCATTTATGCATATTTTGCAAAGTAAAAAAAAACCCACACATACGCAGGAGATACAGTGAATTTCCTTCCTTTCTGAAGATTGGTTTATCGAGTACTAAAATCTAGGGGGTTTTTTTTAGCTATTTTCTGAGAAATTGGTTCTTTGAGATGCATGAGAGAAAAAAAAAACATATTTGTTAATAATGAAACCTTCATTTTGACTTGGAGTGGATTGCTATTCCATGATCATCAGGTTTGGATTTTTCTTGCTGGCAAAGTTGGCTTTGATTTTCTCTGTATTGCTAATTTTGATAATAAACTTTTATTATTAAGATTGATACCTAGCATTAGGAAAAAAACAGCAATTCTGTAAATATGAAGCTGATAGCAAAATGTAGTTTGACTGGTAGCAGTTAAAACTGCAGCTTGAAATACAGGTCTTTAATCTTGACAGCTAATCAAGTAGAAACCTGCCTTTCTGAGATAAATAACACTTACATAAATATTAATACCCTATCACAACAGATTTTATTAATATTAGTAAAACTTGAAGGGCTTTTTATAAAGTGAATGAAATAGCTATGTAACTGTAGTATTTAAGCTTGCAATATATTCAGAATTCTCTAGTATAGCAGTACAGATACTCTTGATTTTCCCCACTGGTGAATGTTTTAGTTTAAGTAGTGAAGTTAAAATTAATGAATTAAGCCACTCACAACATGTAGTTACCTTTGGTCTCAAGATGGTTGCTTAGTATGAGTTTGCCTCTAGGCTCCTCTCTATGTCCTATGTTTCTTACTGAGGCAGCAGTCAAGTTGGTTTCTTTCGGCACAGAATTACCCATCTCTTTGCCAGAAGGACTTCCCCTGGTTTTTTTTGGGAAACTAAATATTTGTGCATTTATTAGTTTCCTTATCTTCTGGCTATTTTCTTTTCCTTCCTGTTCTTGGAAATGGCTTAGTCAACTTTATTTCTGACTACTTCGGTGCTTTGGAAGCCTAGAGGCAATGTGCTGCTGCTGCCTTGTGATCTAAACTAGTTTCCAGCTGGCTTTAAGTGCAGTGTGAAATTTGTACTAGTTAACAGTGTCAAGCCTGAGATAGGTTACCTTCTGGAGCTGGTTTTTTTATTTGGGGTTTTTTTGTTTTTTGGTTTTTTTTTGGTCAGGGAGCAGTGGCCACCTTCTTAAGGAACAGTCCTGAACTAATAACCTCTTGACTGTAACAGCAGGAATTAACAAATGATTTTAATAGAGAAGGCCCAATGTTTAAGTTATAAATGTGTTTGGAACTAACCAGCTCACCTTCAGGCAAGACAAACAGAACATCAGATTAAAAACAAATTGTTTTAAGAAGGCTGTAAATAAATTCCAGTGACTCCTAATAGGATATAATAATTTAAAGCTTTGCTTATTGGACCCTGGTGTGCTTATTTTTGTTGGCTTGCTTCAATAAATAGGAAAAAGATAATTTTTTTTTTAAGCAGTGAAGGGAAATTCAATGCCACAGAGCTAACAAAATTTATTTGTTCTTGTAAATATATTTTGCAAGAAATAACTTTTAATCTTAGCATTACTGATATAAATACAATATCATGATTTATTTTTAACATCACTGAAGGAAGAACAGGCAGAAGTGTTGAAGAGTACAACAGTTATATAAGATCTTATGTTGATTGGCATGAAGTGGTGATTAAGAGCCCGATATTACTTAAATACATTTTTCTAGTGTTAGTAGTATTTCCAGCAGTATTGATGACTTATTTGTTTTCTTATACTCTCTGTCACTCCTGTTATCCTTTTTGTTCGTTTGTTTAGCTTTTTTGTAAGCTTGCTCTTTCATTTTTTACTGTGGACTGAGATAAGGAATTCTAAAAATACACCCTTAGTTATAGTCCCACCTGTTGCATTTAAAAAGTAAAACTTTAGTACTAAAGCTGTGACTTCCCATCTAAAAATCAATGTATTCTCATACTGGCAACTGTAAACCTACTCTGAGTTTCTTTGATGAATATGTATGCATGGTAAGGATGGAAGAATTCTATAATTTCTAAGAGTATAGATCTCTTAACTGAGTCTCTTAAGGCAAAAATAGCTTTTATTAAGGTACAAACCAACAACTAGAACCATGTGCTTTTTGTTGATTCAAAAAGACTTTCTGTATGAAACTTTTCTTACATTGATAAGTGTCATTGAATGGTAAGGGGGTTCCATCTACCAGTTTAACTAGAGAAAGCGGATGCTCTTCTGAAACTTGAGCTTCAGGATCAGCTGAGGAGCCCAGTAGAAAGATCTGGAGTTACTCATGACACAATCCTTTAGCGATGAGCACAATTAAATTTTTATCAAGGTGATGAAAACTCCTAGTAGAGCTTTCTCAAGCACTATCTCTAAAAATATTTTATCTACACAGCAGTGAGTTTTAGCTTACTGGTTTTACTTATGCAGCATCATTAACAGTACTTCTTTAAAAGTTTTAAGCTCGTAACAAAACTGGTTTTATTGTTTTTAGTGTAAATTGCGACAATGACAACTGAAGTTGGCTCAGAGACTGAAGTAAAGAAAGGTTCTGAACAGCTGGGAGCAGACAAAGCCAAGGACAAGTCTGAAGAAGCATCAGAGACTCCAGAAAATCAAAAGTCTAGGGAAACATCCTCGGAAGATGCTCAAGATTCTTCTTCTGTCCCAGCACCAACTAGCCAAAGCAGTCCAAGTAGCCAGAAGAAGGAAAAAGCTTCCCCTGAAAGCAAGGGTATTTCTCGTTTCCTTCCTCCATGGCTTAAGAAACAGAAATCATACACCTTGGCAGAGCCCAAAGATGAGACCAAGAAAAGGACCACAGGGGACGAACGAGAAGTTGAAGAAAGTGAATGCCAGACACCAGAGGGGGTGGCTCAGCCAAAAAAGAGCTTAGAAGGAGCAGCTGAAAATCAGCATAATGACAAAGCAGAGGACAAAGAAGAAAAACACTCTGTTAATAGTGCTGAAAGACAGGTATGTGTGGGAAGGCTAATAGATGCCTTGGAGTAAATTTAATGAGACCTGATTCATGAGTTCTGTTACTCATGTACAGCTTTGCTGGGGTCATATCAGGGCAGAAATGACAGCTACTAGCTGGCATTTTATGCAGTTGGTACAGTTAGGACTAGTCTAGCTGATTTTAAAGATTCCTGCTGTGTGGCAGGAATCTTTTACCCTAGTCATTCTAGATGTCTAATTTTAATGTAAACTCATACTTTGGCGTAGTTCATAAGACCTCTAAACTGTATCACTGTGGTAGAAATGAGTGAGGATAAGAGAAGCTGCTTCTTAATTCACAGAATCACAGAATGTTAGGAGTGGGAAAGGTCCTCAATAGATCACCTAGTCCAACCCCCTGCCAGAGCAGGATCACCTAGATTAAAACACACAGGAATGTCTCCAGATTGGTCTTGAATGTCTCCAGAGAAGGAGACTTCACAACCTCTCTGGGCAGCCTGTGCCAGTGATCCATCACCCTCACAGTGAAAAAGTTCCTCTGTATATTAAAGATGGAACTTTCTATGTTCCAGCTTGGAACCATTTCCCCTTGTCCTATCACTGTCCATCACTGAGAAGAGCCTGGATCCATCCTCCTGACACTCACCCTTTACATATTTATAAACATTAATGAGGTCACTACTCAGTCTCCTCCAAGCTAAAGAGACACAGTTCCCTCAACCTTTCCTCATAAGGAAGATGTTCCACTCCTTTCAAGGAGTTGTATGTCCTTCTTGAACTGAGGGGCCCAGAACTGGACGCAATACTCCAGGTGAGGTCTCACCAGGGCAGAGTAGAGGCGGAGAAGGACCTCTCTGACCTAATCCACCCCAGGATGCCATTGGCCTTCCTGGCCACGAGGGCACATTGCTGACTCATGGGCTGTCCACCAGGACCCCCAGGTCCTTCTCACCTGCACTGCTCTCCAACAGGCCAGTCCCCAACCTATACTGGTCCCTGGGGTTGTTCCTCCCCAGATGCCTACACTTGTCCTTGTTAAATCTCATTCAATCTCTCCCTGCCCAGCTCTCCAGCCTGTCTAAATCCTGTTGAATGTCAGCACAAACTTCTGGTGTGTCAGCCACCCCTCCCAGCTTTGTGTCATCAGCAAACTTGCTGACTGTGCACTCTATTCCCTCATCCAGGTCATCAATGAAGACACTGAACAATAGTGGTCCCAGTATCAGCCCCTGATGGACTCCTAGTTACAGGCCTCCAGTCAGACTCTGTTCCATTAATGACAACTCTCTGGCTTCTTCCCTTCCACCAGCTCTCAATCCACCTCACTACCCTCCACGCCACACTCCCTCAGTTTGCCCACCAAGATGCTGTGGGAGACAGTGTCAAATGCCTTAGTGAGGTCAAGGAAAACCACATCCACTGCCCTACCACCATCCATCCTCCTGGTTATGTCCTCATAAATGGCTGTTAGGTCAGTCAAACATGACTTCCCCTTGGTAAAACCATACTGACTACTCCTAACAACCCTCTTATCCTTGATGTGCCTAGAGACAGCAGCAAGGATAAGTTGTTCCATCACCTTTCCCAGGATGGAAGTGAGGCTGACCAGTCTGCAGTTACCTGTGTCTTCCTTCTTGCCCTTTTTGAAGACTGGAGTGACGTTTTCTTTCCTCCAGTCTTCAGGCACCTCTCCCATTTCCCAGGACTTCTGAAAGATGATGGACAGTGGCCTAGCAATGACTTCTGCCAGCTTCCTCAGCACCCTCGGGTGCATCCCATCAGGTCCCATGGATTTATGGATGTTCAGTCAGCCCAACTGATCCCTGACCGAGTCCTTATCAACTGAGACTCCTCATTTATCCTGGTTTCCTCTGGGGCTTCAGCCATCTGTGGCTCATGCAAACAGTCTCCAGCAGTATAAACAGAGGCCAAGGCAGCATTCAGTAACTCTGCCTTCTTAATGACCTCAGTCACCAGGGCACCCACCTCATTCATCAGTGGACCCACACTGCCTCTAACATCAGTTTTGTTGGCTATATATTTGTAGAAACCCTTCCTGTTATTCTTAACCTCCCTTGCAAGGTTTAACTCCAAGGAAGCCTTAGCTTTCCTAAGTCAGTGTTGTTTGTGAAGCAGTTGGACTGCATGAATACTTCCTTAGTGACTTAACCACAACAAATAACAAATGGATTATCACTGAGTCCTTATGATCTCTATTCTTGTTATCCTTTACCTAGAAACTATGTTTGTGGTCAATGTCCTTGATTCATTCTGGGAGGTTAATGCTCACCAACACCACCTTCTTGCTTTTTGGAAAGTTGCATGCCAGTTATTAAAGCATAAACCTCCCATCTAGAGTGACAGATATGTTTAAGGCATAGAGAATCTGTCATATCAGGAGGGGCTGAGAGAGCTGGTAGTGTTGTACTGTGCTTTCCCCCGAAGAAGGGTCAAGGAGAATCTTGTAAGTGTGTATGTACTTGAAGGGAGAAATTAAAAAGGAGACACTCTTCTCAGTGGTTCAGTGCCAAAAGGCAATAGAAAAAAATTAAAAGCTTCAAATTCACAGCATTGCAGAAAGTTAGGGGCTGGAAGAGACCTTGATAACCTAGTCCATGCTCCCTGTCAGAGCAGGATCACCTAGATTAAATCACACAGGAACACATCCAGATTGGTCTTGAATGTCTCCAGAGAAGGAGACTCCACAATCTCTCTGGGCAGCCTGTTCCAGTGCTCCATCACCCTCACAGTGAAAAAGTTTTTCCTTATGTTTACATGGCACCTCTTGTGCTCCAACTCGTGCCCATTTCACCTTGTCCGATCATTGGACACCATTAAGAAAAGCCTGGATCCATCCTCCTGACACTCAACCCTTTACATATTTATAGATGTTCATCTCAAATCTCAAAAACCCACATTTTTTAATGATGGTAGTTCAAACATTGAAACAGGCTGCCCAGGGAGGCTGTGGAGTTTCCATCTATAAAGATACTCAAAACTCAGCTGTGTGCAGTCCTGGATTACTGCTCTAGGTGTCCCTAAATGGGCCTTACAGGCTTTGGACTCATGTGATTCTGTATAACCTGAGTTTCATAAATACTGGGGGTTTTTAGCTTTGTATAATTACTCGAGCTTCTTGTTGTTTTTTACTATTTTTTTCTAGTGGGGAAAAAGCCAATAAAACATGAAAAAAAAATCTCTTTTCAAGGAAAGAAAAAGAAAATGCACCTTGTGTGCTTTGATAGCAAGAATGTCTGGCTCCCAAAGGAAGACCATTAATGTTAACAATGGTTGTCATGCTTCCAAGTGTGTTCATAGATTTAATGAAAGCTTGATGTCTTAATTATTGATAGCTTATAAAAATGAATGAGTTAAAGTCCACCTTCCTGAGTTTAAATCATTGTTGAACTGTTTTATATAGTCCGCCAAAGAAGATGGTAAGGAATCAGAAGTTGAGAAAGCTGCAGATCAAAAAGAAGAAAAAGAAAAAAGAGAGACAAAAGAAGTGCAGACAGCTGACATTAAACCAGAAAACATTCCTCAGAAGTCTCCCAAGAAAATGAAAACTGTGCAGTGTAAAGTGATGCTACTAGATGGCACGGAATACAGCTGTGACCTAGAGGTAAGGCATCAATAGAGGTCTCTTTTCATAGCAAAAAAAGAAATTTGCTTTCATTACACTAATAGTTTAACAAATGCTTTTTTGTATATCTGGTGAGCTCATAGCACTGTGAATGTAACATTGCAATCCTTGGGAACCAGTTAACATTTTACTTTAAAACTCCATCCTTAAGACCTTATTGGTCTGTAAATGCATATACTTGCTAATAGGAAATAAAACAAAAATAAAACTTGCTTGCTTTCATTATTGTGTTATGCATACAGCTTTTGGCAGAACCCTGTCTCTTTCTAATTGCCATCTTAAACCTTCATGATGGCTTAGATTATTAGTGATTCAATACACTAGTTTTGAAGTCACTTTGTACTCACATAAACTAAAAGAAATGTGATTAAAAATCAAAATATGGCCCAGCATGCCAGTTGGTGTTACAGTTAAAGAAAGATGGTGAGATTCTGGCAGGAAGTCTTTTATTTTTCCATCTTGATCATTTTATCACTAAATGGTTAATGGTAAAAACCTGAAGATGAAATACAGAAATTAAAAGGAAAAACGGAGGGTTAGATTGTGGCATTGAGATGAAATACTGTTTCTCACTTAAGTACCCTGGTGCAATATTATTCCTCATGCTGGCAATATATAGCTGTCTTCTACAATTTCCATTAAAAAAGATACTTTTCAAATAACTTGGAGTTTAGTGAAGATAAATAATTTGGAGTTTGCTGATGACACAAAGCTGGGAGGGGTGGCTGACACACCAGAAGTTTGTGCTGACATTCAACAGGATTTAGACAGGCTGGAGAGCTGGGCAGGGAGAGATTGAATGAGATTTAACAAGGGCAAGTGTAGGGTCTTGCATCTGGGGAGGAACAACCCCAGGGACCAGTACAGGTTGGGGACTGGCTTGTTGGAGAGCAGTGCAGGTGAGAGAGACCTGGTCCTGGTGGACAGCCCATGAGCCAGCAATGTGCCCTCGTGGCCAGGAAGGCCAATGGCATCCTGGGGTGGATTAGAAGTGGGGGAGCTAGTAGGTCAAGAGAGGTCCTTCTCCGCCTCTACTCTGCCCTGGTGAGACCTCACCTGGAATATTGCATCCAGTTCTGGGCCCCTCAGTTCAAGAAGGACATACAACTCCTTGAAAGGAGTGGAACATCTTCCTTATGAGGAAAGGTTGAGGGAACTGTGTCTCTTTAGCTTGGAGGAGACTGAGTAGTGACCTCATTAATGTTTATAAATATGTAAAGGGTGAGTGTCAGGAGGATGGATCCAGGCTCTTCTCAGTGATGGACAGTGATAGGACAAGGGGAAATGGTTCCAAGCTGGAACATAGAAAGTTCCATCTTTAATATACAGAGGAACTTTTTCACTGTGAGGGTGATGGATCACTGGCACAGGCTGCCCAGAGAGGTTGTGGAGTCTCCTTCTCTGGAGACATTCAAGACCAATCTGGAGACATTCCTGTGTGTTTTAATCTAGGTGATCCTGCTCTGGCAGGGGGTTGGACTAGGTGATCTATTGAGGACCCTTCCAAACCCTAACATTCTGTGATCCCTTGATAATGTGCTATTACTAGAAAAAATGCAAATATGAAAAACAACATCAAATTAAGTTTAAAATATTTTTAAGTTCCTTAAGGTATGGAGCGAAAATCCAATATTTCTTTTTCATATTTTAAGTTCTCAAAAGAGTTCTGTATGTGGGTCTTTTGGCAAGATAGTCAATTATCACTTTAATTTTCACTTGCAGGGAAATGTATTTCCATAAAATCTGAGCCTTTTATCATTGTTGCCCAAGTGCCTGTTTTTTCCTAACTTTAAATAAGACAGTAGATCCCTAAATAATGAAGAACTTCCTTAAGCTTGTGTGCAATTTGAAGACTATACTTTGAGACTTTACTGCCTGGGAGTAGATGAGTTCAAGCATAACAACCCTAGCAATCCCCACTAAAAAGCCTCTAAAATAGGAGCTCTCTTTTGTTACTGTTCATTGAATTCCATGATCTAGGCCAGTTGTTTATTCTGAAACTTATCTTTATTTCTCATTTTCTTTGTTTTAAAAAGCAATTTTAGCATAGATTCAGATGCTAGCTGGCTTCTCGTGTCTCAGTTCTGACATTGGACTTTAATTCCATTATTTTTTCTGTCCCTTGTTTTTCTATTGTCCTGGCAGTACAGAATATCCACTAACAGTAGGCACTCTGCTTAGGCAGGAATGCAATTCCAGTAGGCTAAAACTGCTCTCTAAGCTGCTATCCACGTGGTAGTTAGATTTCTATCCTGCTTATATTCCCTTTTGCTTTCTGTGCTTAATTTAGTTATAGACATTTTTGTGGCTACATTTATTCAGCTCCAGTCCTTTAAAACACTTCCAGTTTGCTTATTTTTTATAAAATAGATTTTGGATTTTTTTATATTGAAAGAGTTGAACCTTGTTTCTTATAACATTGTATAAAAAAAAAGCTCTCTTTTCCCCCAACTGTTGAAGAGGGTTTCTTTCTCTATTTTGCAACATAACATTTGGTACAAATCAAGTTTAAATGAATTAATCGGAATTGTCTGGATACAGAGAGAATTTTTTTCAAACTTAAATAAGTTGGTATTTTAGTTCAGTAAGATACTACTGCCGAATTCTGTCACTTAAACCACCTCATTTCATTGACTGTAATTCTTTAATTCATCTAGTGACCTTTTAATCCAGGTGCAATGGCTTTTTTAAAAAAAAAATCAAACCCTATCATCCCACTGAATAGCTTATCTGTGCATTTTTCTGTTGTATTTGAGAGGACAACATAAGTTTTATTTATAATTTTTTTTCACCATAAGACAAGAATGGTTCCTCATCTGACAAAAAGCTGCATTCTCTGCTTAATGATGGGCATTGCTTGTCCGATGTCATCCTCTGGAGGAGAGGCTGTGTGTGTAAATTATATTTCAGATTGTTTGGTTGCTTGTTTTTTTCTTATCAGGAAAAAGGTCCAAACTTTCTTTTTTGTTTTGGTGTGGGATTCTTTTTGTTGACTTACAAGGGCTGGAATAGGAGGCATACAATTTACTGAGGTGAAAACCCAGTATGCCTGTGGCAGTAACCAGCAGACAGGGATGGGAAGTGTGTTGTGATGTCTTGCAAGCTAACTGCTCTTTGATGTTTTTGTAGCTGAGCCACAACTGTAGAGATGTTTTGGTGTTCGGTTTGATCAGAGCTACACAAGTGCACTGTGAGATACCAATTCACATCTTGGCCCTAGTTACCCAGAAAAAGCAGGAGTGCTCGAGGGCTGCTTATCCCCATCCCCTGTAAGCGAGAGTTACTGCTGCCCTGCGGGTCCCTCAGAACGGCAGGGCTGGGAGTCGGTTTGTGTAAGGGAACGGTGTGTCATGTCACTCAACTTCCCTGCCCCCGCTCCGAATCTTCAGAAAGGAGTTGAAATTGGGGAACAAATATTTATAAGGAACTCTGAATCTGTATACTATTTTTAGAAAGCACGAATTGTAGTGCAATTATCAACTGAGTAATATTGATACAAAATTTGCGTGGATGTGCACTTTGTTCTGATTGGAATTGGTTTCTTTTGAATGGATTAAGCACATGTGCAAACTCTATGGGAATTTGAAATCTAGCTAAAATTAAATTGATGTAACACCTGCATAAGATTTTTTTTTCATAATTTGTACTTATTCAAACCACATTTTGGAACAAAAATAAGTATATTTACATGTCACATGCAGAAAGCATCTAGAAAATTAACTGTAAACAAAAATTGGTTTCTGTAACAGCGTTTGTGAAATCTAATTCCTGTGTGTGACTACTGTCTTAACATGTTGTGTCATGTTGGTGAGTGCCACAATAGAAACTGATGGAGGATGGCCAGTTAATAAAAAAAGCTTTGGCATATTAGGATAGTATATTTATGAAACTGGTTTTTGTGGGTGTTGAATCATGGCAAATCAGCATCTTTTTACTGTGATATATAGACATCTTTGCTTATTGCTATAATTTCGTGCTGTTCTTTATTGTGCAGGATTTGTCATAGAATCACAAAATTATTTGTGTTGGAAGGGAACTCAAAGACCATATAACCATCCTGCAATGGGGAGGGATGCTCTTCACTAGACCAGGTTGCCTAAAGGCCTGTCCAACCTGGCATTGGACACTGCCAGGGAGATGGTAGCCACAGCTTCTCTGGGCAGCCTGTGCCAGGGCCTCACCACCCTCACAGGGAAGAATTTCTTCCTAACACTTAATCTAAATCTACCTTTGAGCTAAAAGCCACTATACCTTGTCTGATCATTACACTCCCTGATAAACAGTCCTCTCCATCTTTCTGGTAAGCCATCTGTAGGTACTGAAAAGCTGCTAGAAGGCCTTCCTGGAGCCTTCTCTTCTCCAGGCTGAACAAACCACTCAGTCTGTCTTCATAGGAGAGATGCTTCAGCCCACTGATAATCTCCATGGCCCTCCTCTGGATTCGCTCCAATAGCTTCATGTCAGCTCTGTACTTGGGACCCCTGAGCTGTACACAGTACTGTAGGTGAGCTCTTGTGAGAGCAGAGCAGAGGGGCAGAATCCCGTCCCTTGACCTGCTGGTCACACTGTTTCTGATGCAGCCCAGAGTACAATTGGCTTTCTGGGTTGCTAGCACACATTACCAGCTCATGTTGAACTCTACATCAACCAACACCCCAAGTCCTTCTCTTCAGGGCTGCTCTCAATCCATTCTCTGCCCAGCCTGTAGTTGTGCTTCGGACTGCCCCAACCACTGCACAGGACCTTGTACTTGGCCTTGTTGAGCCTCTTGAAATGTGCATGGGCATGTGTCTCAAGCCTGTCAAGGTCCCTCTGGATGGCATCCCTTCCCTCCAGCATGTCAACCATACCACACAGCTTGGTGTTGTTGGCAAACTAGCTGAGAGCTCATTCAATCCCATTGTTATCAAATGTATCTGCACTCCTACAGTGCAATGTTTCTACTTATTGTTTCTTTGCCACCTGTGTGTTTCTTATATTGATGATAACTTATTTCTTGCAGCCGCCTAGTGCTGTGGTGGCAAAATCCCATTTAACAATGGAATTATTTCTGGCTTGTTTTGCAGGCCTTTCCTACTGCCCAGGGCATGCCTGACATGCTCGGCTTTGGCTTCTGATATAAAGTGCATCTCAGATAAACTTCTCTTGAGGCTAACTTTCTAAATTAATTTATCACTTCTAAGTTCTTTGTTCTTTAGTCTTTAGAAGTCTATATATTGCTTTAATAGCTCTTCTGACTAGTATGAACTTGCCAGCTTGGATTTTAAGTCAGTAATTCTTTTCCTACAGACCTGCTTAAACAGATATTTCAGGTTCTTCTGTGATATTTTTTTCCTTTTATCTACCTTTGTACTTTGCTTTTGTAGATGCAGATTTGAAGGACATGATTTATAGGTGGCTTCTTGAATATAGTTCTACAAATATACTTCTCTGAATGCCAGTGTAGATACAGTTAAGGTATTCAAATCTTGCCCTGAGAAGTCCATGACCTGTCTGCATAATGAAGCTAAGCTTTGTACAAGGTGAAACCTATTCCTCAGTTCACTTTACTTTGAAATTCTCACTCTGCAGTCTTTTCAGTCTTTGCTTTTCTTTAAAAAAAGAAATTTTTTTTAAAAGGTTTTTTTTTTTGTTCCCAGAAGTGATCTGTAGTCATCTCTTAAAGCTTCATCAGGAATCAAAATAACCTCCATTCAAATATTATATTTGAGCACTTTATTGTTTAGTCAGAAATGTAAAAGTTTATGTCCACAAGTACCATATTAACAAAATTAATTGATTTTGCGTCCTGTAGCTTTAATGTAAAAATGTCCAAAACTGTCGTGGGGAAACTTCTGAAATATATAATGAAGTAACACTGTAATGAAGTATTATGCTAAACAAGATGAGTTATGCATACACATTATGTGCATACATGAGCAGTTCAGTTAATTTACTTTAACCTTAAAGTTTTTGTAGCTCTTAGAGCTAACATCCATGCCAACTCTGAGTCAAGTGTGAATGTCTGGAGAAGGGGAAGGAGGAAGAAGCTATTGTTTGACTAGGTCTGGAGGAATATGACTTAAAACAACTTTCAAAGGCTGTGAACTGTTAGGGACTTTCAGTTACCTTTTATTACTTTCTTTAGAGAGTTCAGTTCACTTGTAAGGATAAGAACATGTAAGTGTATCAGAGAGACTTGTCAGATGAAATATGTTTAGTCATATTTGCCAAAAATTGTAATGACTTTGAGCTTACTTGAAATGACAGCACCATTTTAAAGGATAAATACTTAGGTTCAAATGTCAGTTGAGTTTTAATAGCTTAAGTGAGCAGACTGTCGGAATGTTTGAGATTTAATTTCTAGAAGAAATTTAAATTTCTTTTTTAGCACAGTGCAAAGGACCAATTTTGACCTACTCCTTTCCTGATACCTGATCTTACAGTTGTCAGTTACAAGTCATTTATTTTTTAGGGTGATCTACATGTGTGTCTTGATTTCATGAAGAAGAAAAAAAAAATCAGTATTTTTCCTCTTGATCTGTGATGTCTGAGGTAATTGTGGAAAAAAATTTGTCATTAAATTTGTGATCTGTGATAAAGAATTGTTTAGATACTCTGCTTTAAATATAATCTGGGTTTTAGATAGCACTTTTGTTTAAACTGTGTTAACTGCATAATGATTGCTATTTAGAAGCAAATGAAGATCCCATTTGGTTTGTTTACTGCATTCAATTAATGGTCTAATTAAATATGTATAACAAAAGGCATTTAAGAGATGCCAGCATTGACCGTATTTTCTGCACGTATGAACAAATGAAATACATTGGAGTTGACATAGGTTCTATAGTTACTTAGTTTGCTAAAATAAAGTAGAAATACATTTGGTTACTCTACAGTTGAGATCAGTTTTTAACCCAGAATTAAGAAAAGCTTGAATGAACTTGATATAGAACAGATGTTTAATTGTAGCTGAGTTGTGATTTGCAAATCTTTTATTTCCTGATTGCTAAGATGTTAGATTAGTATGTGGATAAAACATTAGTAATCTGTTTAAAGTGTGATACCTTTTCATTAGAAAAATGAAAATAAGTGTAACATTGTTTGACACCTTTTAAAGATATTGCTCTAAATTCAACAGACAACTTTGAAAATAATATTTATGTGAGAAGTCATCTCAAGGCCAAAATTTGCTCTCTACATCTCTGCTAAGTTCATGCAGAGGGAACCAAATCCCTTTCTTTCACTTCTGGCATCATCACAACCAAATTAATGTATGTGGTATAAATGCCTTTACATACTCTGAATGTACATGTCATTTTTTTATGCTAATGCCAGATTTGGTAAGAATAGTACCTTCCTTGCTCTTTGAGTACTCAAAATACTGACTACTGAAGGAAAAAGATTTTTCCAGCATTTTACATAATATCTGAACATCTTCAAAGTAGGCAATTCTCAGGTTAAAGTCACAAATGGGCTCTAAAAGTTTTATCCTGTGGCCAAAGTGAGTTTTGTGTCATGACCACAGAACAGCAAGAGTTGGAAGGGGCCTCTGGAGATAATCTTGTCCAACCCAATTGCTAAAGCAGGTTTGCCTGGAGAAGGTATCCCATATAAACTTGGCCAACTGCCAGCTTGGTTTCAGTGATAGCAACATTGGGCTGTTATTGCAGTTTGGAATAGTCATCATCTACCACAGTGTGCTTTGGGCTTGCTAACTTCTGCTTATTTGATTTTTAAAAGCTTGTGTTATTTCTGTGGAGGCCTGTTAACACTGTCCATGCCAAACCATAGCTCTGATTACACTGTGGCTTTCCTCCAGGATTTGGCAGACAAAATCACCTCCCTTACACTCCCAGGAGAGGGTTTATGTCCAGCCTGATCAAGTCCTTGGTCCTTCTCGCTGCGTGGCACTGATGGATATAAGCTGTGGTGTGGGCAAAAGACAGCTAATAAGGGTGGTCTCTGGTTTCTGCCATGGCCCAAAAACGTTTGTTACTACATACTTTAGGCTGCATTTTAGTGCATGTCCCCAAAGGGGAGGACAGAGAAATTGCACTTGAAAACTTCGAGTTTGCAAGTTAAGTACTTTTGCAGATTTAAAAACTGTATCACAATATAAAAGCAATAAAGAAATAGGAGTCTTTTCATTTTACAAGTAGGATTTTATAATGAGAATTTTGCTAATAACAAGGGGTATACTGTGCTTTTTCAATCCACAATAGAGCTCCAGCAATGTCACCTCCTGATTCTCTAACTTTTCTATCGTGCTGTTGTCTATAATATAGACTAATGTAACTTGGCCTTTGTGGCATGGTGGTGTTTTTCCTTTGGTGGAAGAGCTATTATACACTTACAAAAAGATCTTTAAAGTTACAGTAGACAGTGCCAGTGTATCCAAATTCTGTGTTGACTAAGACTTCCTAAGGAGGAACTGTATAACATTTCACTGTTAATACTTGCAATATATGTCCTGTAAATTTGGCTGCTTTATGTTTGTGTGCCAAAGACTTGATATGGTTTTAGTTCTTGAACTTGATGAAAAGCTACATTATTAGCAGCTGACTTCAAATGTGGTCTTAATGATAGCAAACATTATTTCTGTACTAATATGTAGATTTCCTTGACTGAAACTTGCCTTTTCAAGGTGTGATGGCTGATCCGTCCAACGATTCTGGTAGAAAAATGGTATCTGTTACATGCATTTAATCAGGCTAAGGTTCTTCAAACCCTCTTGCTTGTTTCCCTGCTTTTGATTTAACTCTTCTCTCTATAATTGATTTTTAATTTTTTTTTTTTTTAATAAAGCTGAAGGTGAAGCTGTCGTGAAAACAAAGAAGTTATTCCAGTCTGCTAGGGAAAATGTTCTTCAGAAAGACAGATGACTGAGAATATATATTTTCCTTTTTATAAAGTACCAAATAGCTCCCTGTTTCAAAAGTGACTGTGACTTCCAAGTGCTTATTTTATAATTGTTTCTTTGAATGTTTTCTGATATTCAGGACTGTAATATCTGTTGAACAATGCAGTCTGGAATAAATAAATATTTGGATTCTTGGAGAATAAAACTGCAATGTCTTTGCTGTTTGCTCAGTGCATATCTTTTCTCCCTGCTCCCTCGTGGCCTTGTTTTGTGCCATGGAGCTGAGCTGCAGGCAAATGCTGAGATGGGGATACTTGTGATGGCTCTGCTGCTGTCTGCTGGGGACAATGGCTGCAGTGTCCCCAGGGCCTACACAGGGGCAGTTGATGGCATTTCTGTGGAATTGCAGTGGTGTGTGGCATCCACTGAAATCTGTAGGATAAGCAAATGCAAAAATTCCTTTGAGCTGACAGGCCTCTGAAAATGCCATGTTGTGGCCTCATTGGTAAAAGCCATAAATAGCCGAATAGTCACGAAGGGGTTGGTTGAAACTGGGAGACTGCATGCCATTCATGTTCAAAGTTTAACTGTGGAAAAAAATTATCATCTTCCTCACCCCTGTTTGTGTTGTGAGCTGTCTTCTCTGAAACTTTGTTCCCTGTCAGTTGCTATTGCCAGCATAACAAAACTTTTCCCTAAAACTTTGTGCACAGAAGAAGGGCCTGGGCCTGGTTTTCATTGCTAGAAATAGGAAGATAGGAGGTGCTCTTCTTTGTTCCCAGCCCCAGGTACAAGAACAACAAATAAAACTTCTGGACTAATTGCCATTTGCTGTACTAATACTCAGCTGCATCATGCAGCCTTTTTCAGAGTATCTTTGATTACTACTATAACGTAACAGACTTTGTAGTTACTGTAATCTACAAATAATATTTTTTGGAGGAATGAAATTCTTCAGGACTAGGTTTTATTTCTGAGTATCCAGCAGATTCATTGTGTACTGAGAGAGTTCATAAATCTACAGAGAGAAGGCAGTCCTGCTACTCTGCCCCTCAAAACCTCTGCAATATAGACAACTAGATAAATAGCTTATGCTCTGCTTACACTCACATGCTACTTCCACTGGTCAAAGCACCAACTTTCAGAGGTAAACTCTGAGGTCTCTGGAAGATAACATGCTTTATTTTTCTTGAGTTCATATATGATTTTTATAAATCATTCAGATGTATGCCAAAATGCTAGTTCCTATTAAAACTGTAGGAACTATACTAATTTTTAAAAGGTAATAGTATGGAAACAGTTGGCTCATGTGAAGTCTTCCATTATTTTCAAAGTATCTAGAAAAAAACCAGAATTATTTAGTGACATTTAATGGTGCAAAATATTTAAATCAATGTAGGTACTGAGTTTTGCTTTTGCATTCAAGTCAACTTTTTAACTGAAAAAAAACCCTGAAATGTCTTCATTTTGGAGGTATGTATAGATTTCAAAATATGGTAAACAGTGTATCTTAAAAAAGCTACAGCATTATAATCAATGTTAATGACACTTTAAATTTTTTAAATTTAACTTTTCTTTCCTCCCAGAAAAAATCAAAAGGCCAAGTCCTTTTTGACAAAGTTTGTGAACATCTCAATTTACTGGAAAAGGACTACTTTGGGCTATTGTTTTATGAGAATTCAGAACAGAAGGTAAGTCTGGGTTTTTTTGGTTTTCTATATTGCTACTAACTTTGGTAGTTTAGGGAGGTGTGCTGTTTTAAATGTGTGCCATTAGAAACATCTGAGCACACCATTACAAAATGTCTTTTCTAGTCTGCTGTAAACTTACAGCCTATGGAAGATACTGACTTGTACATTGAGATACCTAACAAAGTGTTAGTTTATTAGAATGGGGTAATTAAAATATCTGCATTTTTAAGACTGAGTAATTGCTTGGCTTTATAGTACAACAAACAGTATGCCATCCTAGCAAGTGAAGATGATAAACTTTAGATGATAAATAAATTAAATTCTACCTGACTTCTCAATTTTTCCACTACCTCTGCTCATGCATGCTTAATAATTCTTTGAAGAGGAACATGAAGGAAGTTGTGCCCCAAGTCTAATTATGAGACTTTAGATTTCCTTTATTAATTTTAAGCTAAAAGAAATGTAGGTATATGTAAAGTCTGGATCGGTTCAGAGTATGTCATCTTTCTTTTTTTTTAGTATGTATTCTAAAGTGTTTCTAGTTGGACTAACAGACTTTGTGGTATTCCTCAGTCTGTCAATAGAGGAACAGAGCACCACATCTTAAAAAGAGCCCAACATTTTTTTTCATACGTGCATCTACGTGTATGCATGTAGCTATCATCGATACCTTGCTGTAGTGTATTTACTACATGAAGTGGGATTCCAAGGTTCTATAGCATGCTGAGAATGGTGTGTAGTTATTTATTCAAACTTAATCTTCTGTGAGGCATAGAAGTTGGGTAAGGGCAGATACTGAAATATTGTCAGTTCTGGCTTTCTCAAACTGAAGTCAACCAGTGGGGTTCCTTACAAAGGTCTTCAGTTGAAAAGAAACTACAGGCCTAATTTAGGCACTTAATAGTTCAACTCTGATAATTTCCATTTCCATTCCATGATCCTTGGAATATTCACTCAAATGCCTTTCAAAATCTGAGAGGAAAAGGAAGAAAAAAAAAAAAAGGAAAAGAAAGGTTGTGGTAAGGAAAGGGGATACTCTACCCAAATTTACCAGTTTAAATGTTTGGGCTTTTTTCTTTGAATCTCTAGAGCATTTGATACTTGTTAAACAGGGTTTGTCTGAGTGCCCATTGTAAATGTTTTGTGAAATTTTAATTTTAATTTCCTTTCCAAGGCTATTGGAGCAGCCTGTGTTTTATGCAACTGGAATTTATCACATAAATGTAGAGATACACATATGATTGACTGTTGTTTTCTTCATTAGTGTTTTGATTTTGCTGACAATAGTAAGAGCTGACTGAGCTTGCATTATTTCTGCAATACTTAGCATTCTGTGATTGCTAGAAATATAAGCAGTAATGAGATAATTAAAGAAGCTGAAGGTGTTTATTGGATCTGGCTACTGTGCAACATATGACGGTATCTGGATAATGGGGTCTGTGTGCTTTGATTATTTATAAGTCCAGGCTACTATTTATAAGTCTGGCATACTCTTCAAAAGAAGAGTAGACTGCTTGTCAACTGAATTATGGATAGCAGCAGGCCTCGATTGAATTTTTCTTTTTTTTTATGAGAAATCTGGCCCAATTTGTTTAGAAGACTAAAAATAAGCACAGTTGTTGGATTTTGTCATCTCCATACCAGTAAGTTCTTAGTGTTACTTGGAGAAAGATAAAAGGAGTCTTTGCTGGAAGATATGTATTTTCTGCCTCCTACTTTCTATTGCAGGCTTAAGCTTAACTTATGGTTAACTGCAGGAACTACAAAATTTTGAATACCAATGAGTAGCAGCGAAGGAGGCTTTTATTATAGATAGCTCCTAGATGGATAGTCCATATGCTCTAGATAGTACCCAGAGTACTTGGTGGTACTGTGCCTGTGATGCAGCTTTAAGTTTTGCATGCCAAATGAGTGAGAATAACCCAGGTTTTCAAAGAATTTGAAAAAGCGGGCTTTGGCATGACCCAGTCACTTGGCTAAATGCTCACAGGCTCCGACAGGTTCTGCAGTCTGTACTGTAACATAACACGTGCGTGGTTGGTTGTATAGGCATGTTTATTTTTACTGTTAATGTCACAGGTTACCTAACTTAAAGCTACTGCTTTTTTACACCATCATGTTTGGAAGTTCTTGCACCATTTGTGGTATGAACTGATAATACGAAGTGTAGCTACCACAGTGTTTTAATTTGGCAAAATTATTGTCTGTGTGTTGAGAGTTCCCCTTCTCCAGCTGCCTTTTCTCTCATGCTGGTAAGTTTGAAATTGTTTAGTGAAACATAGAATGTGTTCATTAAGATTAGAGCATTCACTTTTGCTATTAAAGACATTTTTTTAATACACGGATGAGGAGCATTTAAGATGTTTTCAGTATGTTAAATATTTGTGGCATGTTTTTAATGAATCCTCTGCTTCTATCTTGGGACTTGTGTCTCAACTTGTTCTCATTCTTTTATCTATTTATTTAAATTAATGATTTATTTGTTATAGTTTTGATTTACTTATTAGAGTTGTGTGGGGCTGGTCAGTTGTGTTCAACAATAGCTGCCAAAGAAAGCCTGGGAACTTGGAACTTCAGGGTTTTAGGGCCTTCTCCTTTGTTCACTTATGAAGTCAGTTTGATTTTTTTGTTTTCCATCTCAATATCAGTTCTTTCTGATGTCTTTTTTTTTTTCTATGTTATGACTGTTGCCTCTTTAGATTAAAATGCTACAAATCTGTGACCTCTAGGCCAGTCAGTGCTAAATGCTGAATGATGTGGGTTTGTTTTTTTTTTCATTCCTGTATACTCATCACAGCCACCCATTTATGAGCCAGCTGTTGAAGTCAACGGCAGCTGTGGGGTGTGGAAACTGAATGCCAGGCGCTCTTTTGAATTAGAGCTGCTCCCTAATGCACCATCAGAGTACCATTGGAGGAGGAGTCCTATTAACTTTTTTCTATGGATGTTCTGTGCAGGAGGGCAAGATGATATGTCTTCAAATTAGACTGATTCTTGTTAGCTTTAATACTCATTTTGAAGCTATTTAGGTCAAGCTACTCATTAATGATTTAGTTTATGATTTTCAAAGGTTAAATGTATTGGTCTAGAGTTTAGTTTGTGATTTCATTGCATTAAACCCTCAAAAGTCCATGAATGCTCCATTTACACTGTAATTGGTCTGCAGAAGTGTTAGAAAGCTTATGCACTTCTGTTCTGGGCAACAGCTGGAAACGCTGTTTTTCTGGATTTGTACAAAATACTTTTATACTGGTAGAGAACATCTTGTTCTTTGACAATTTGTTATTTTCTCATCTATAACCTTACCATTCACACATTAAACAAATAGATTTCTGCCTGCTTGAGCAAAATAGTTTGTATACAGTTCATCTTTTGTCTTAAGATAGACATGTCTGTTCTGCATTAAGATGTCTGTTGCAGGGTAGATTCTTCGAGTAGTTTGTTTTTCAACCATAACAAAAGACAGAGATACAAAAAGCCACCAGTCCTGTAATTATGCATATAAATGGAATATCAGCATCTGATTTTGACAGAGCAGTAATGAAAGTTGGTGGCAAAGCCTGCTTCCCATAAGCTTACTCCAGGTTTTAAAAATCAGAAAATGAACTGCATAAGTTCTGTAAAGAAAGGATTATTCTTTTCATCTTGAAACATATTCTGTATTGTATATTATTTTCTTCTGCTTTATAATGATAAAAGATAAAGCACTGCAAGTAGCATTTACTTATAAATCCTAGTTTTCTGCTGCAGTTAAGTCATGCTGTATTCTAGAATTATTTATTTATTTTATACTGTACTTTATCTAAAATTAGTAACTGGAAGAATATGGCTGTGTATAATTTTGGAATGGAATTCATGCCAAAACTGAAAACCTAGGATGATAACTGTAGCTGAATTAAGTCTCAGCAAAAATGATTTGAAGACTTGTTATATTCCAAGGCCTTTCCCCATCAAGGCTCTTCCAACAGATAGCAGTTTTTCTGACTTAAACAGAATAAATGATATCCAGATCCACCCGAGAATTATTTTATATACTTTTTGTAATAAAGTTGTGGACTGTGCATATCTGGAAGAATTATAGTAGTTATGAAATGTAGAGGTTCCAGACTTCTTTAAGCAAGAAGCAATAAATTCTTTTTTTTAATCTATAAAAAAATACAAAAAATTGCATTTAATGTCTAATCAGTATTTGTCTTGCACATGACTTGCATTTGTGACAGTCAACTTTGATCAAGGTAATGTACAAGAGGGACCTGTCCTGGTTTTGGCCAGGATAGAGCTGACTTCCCCAAGCAGCCAGCACAGGTGACCTGAGTTGGTCTGGGCTGTTTTCTACACCAACTAACTTCAAGCAAGCCCCTATAAAAGAGGGGTAGTGGCGAAGAGGAGCATGTTGGCACGGCCAGACATTGTGGTTCTCAGACTCGAAAGCACAACCATCTGAGCCACCCAACCACCAATGTTTCTTTATAGGAGTTTGATGGATGTCTAAGAGGATGGCCACTCAGTTCACCTGTGCTGGCTGTTTGGGGAAGTCAGCTCTGTCCTGGCCAGAACCAGCACAGGAACTCACTGTTTTGCATCAGATTCATAGAAGCAACATCCTTTGTCAGCAGAGGTGATCTACATTAAGGATTTGCACTGGTGCAAAAGCATAGTTTCACATTCTCTTAATCTGCATAGGCCCATATAGCCTATCAAGTCCATCATGTTTCATCTCATTGAAATAAATCTGACTTTGGGTAGAAAAGCCTGTTACAAAGACCAAAGAATATAAGATTGGAAAAGGATTATTGCATCTGGAGTTTGTTGCTGTAGATTGAAAGGTGAGCAACTTTGTCGAGTATCCACTACTTAGCTAGTTAGGCAAGAAATACTGGTACAGATACGCCTTTAGCAATATCTGTGCTGACACTACAGTCCCCTCTGACTTTACAACTAATATGTGCAGTGGTTTGTGGAAATGCAAATGTTGACCTTGGCTTTACATGGTAGTTGCTAATTCTTCCCTATATTACCCATATCTATCTCTGAAATGTGTTAAATCCTGCTGGCAGGCTGGTTGAGTGCATGCGTGTCTGTTCCATGTGTATGCTGGTGTAAGCACACCTGCTGTGGGAAATGTTTAAGTGGTGTATAAAGTAAATTCTTGGTAACTGCAGTTCAAAAGCTTATGTTTCTAGTCTCTCAATATGTTTTCTAACACCTAAGGGTAAAAATTAGCAAAAAATCAGTGTCAACACATTTCCATAGAAAAGTTTACTTTGGGGGATGCAAAAAAACCCCAACCCAACATGAAATCTATTTAGATTTTTCCAAGCACCTTTCAATGTTACCAGAACAAAAATGTATATGCTTTACGACAAATGATGGAAACTATTAGTCTGTGTAGTCCAAGAGAAATATAGTCTTGAACAACCCTATATAGGTGTGTAAGTGCAAATATGAAGAGATTATATAGCCATTTCTGAAAATTCATCTTAAGTCAATAAAAAGTAGAGAAATTAGTTTTGAAAAATACAATTTGCTAGACCACCTCTACTGTAAGACTTATCTCACCACTTCTCAAACTTGCAGGCGGTATATAGTCTAAAGCACTAACACAGCCATGAAGGCAGTGGCTTTATAGTTTCATTTATGTGCATGGGTGGGGAGACTTGCTAGCAAATCACAAGTGCAATTTTAGAATTCTCTTGCTTACTTTAAAGTAGAACAGATGTCTGAACAATACAAACTTTAACTGCACTATATGAAATTACTTCACCATATTCAATGTGAAATGATTTTTAACTATTGGTTGTGGATTTTGTTTCAGAACTGGCTAGATGCTTCGAAAGAAATTAAGAGACAAATTCGAAGTAAGTACTTCAGTCAGCTGTTATACTTTTATTTCTTTACAGAAATGTGTTTCATAAGCTTAGTACCCTTGGATGTCAACTAAACTGTATGCTTACAGCATTAAAATAATTTATATCTGATAATATATTCAGCCTTATAAAAGAAAGAAAGCAAAGCTTCTATTTTTGTCCAGTGTCCAAGAAGGAAAGAATCACTCAGTCTTGTGCTATAGAAGTTAATCATTACACTAGCTACTCAGAATCACAGAATATTAGGAGCTGGAAGAGACCTCGAAAGATCACTAAGTCCAACCCCCCTGCGCTAGCAGGTTCATCTAGAGTAGATAACACAGGAATGTGTCCAGATTGGTCTTGAATGTCTCCAGAGAAGGAGACTCCACAACCTCTTTGGGCAACCTGTTCCAGTGCTCTGTCACCCTCACAGTGAAAAAGTTCCTCCGTATATTCAGATGGAACTTTCTATGTTCCAATTTGGAACCATTTCTCCTTGTCCTGTCACTGGCCATCACTGAGAAGAGCCTGGATCCATCCTCCTGACACTCACCCTTAACACATTTATAAACATTGATGAGGTCGCTATTCAGTCTCCTCCAAGCTGAAGAGACCCAGCTCCCTCAGCCTTTCCTCATAAGGAAGATGTTCCACTCCCTTAATCATCTTAGTGGCCCTGTGCTGGATTCTCTCAAGGAGTTGTGTGTCCTTCTGGAACTGAAGCACCCAGAACTGGATGCAATACTCCAGGTGTGGTCTCACCAGGGCAGAGTAGAGGGGGAGGAGGACTTCTCTTGACCTACTAGCCACCCCCCTTCTAATACACCCCAGGATGCCATTGGCCTTCATTGGGGTATATTAGAAGGGGAGTGACCAGTAGGTACTCCCTTAGCTTTCTTGTATTGTGTGATTAATAGAGGCCACATTTTTAATTAAGGAAAAGTTACTGATATTGTAACTTCCTTTGTCTGTGGTTCTTAAGTAGAAACCTATTAGTTTTTAAAGTGGACTAAAGGTTGGGTTAATTTTGGCTCTAATATTTGATACTTTTTGTTAGTGTCATCTATAGTGATCTGCATGCTGTATAGCTTTATAAGTATCCTGAATCTGAAGGATAGGAACTGATCTGAAAAATTTTTGGATGAGCTATGCAACACTTTTTACTACTGAATAATACACCCTAGAAAAATATTTTAAGGGGAAGTGATATTTCTCATGCAGCATGAAGACCTAAATTTCATATTGGAGATCAAATCTAGTTTCTTGAATTAGGCATCATGACTAATCCAGTTTTCCTCTGGTCTACAGCACTTCAGATTTGATAGGCCTAGTATATAGGCAAAGATCCAAGTAAGAACAACATTTTAAGGATCTTTAAATAAAACTTGCTTACAACAATTTGCAAGTAATCAGCATTGTCTTCCTCATAATCATTGTGCTAAAGTTTTCAGGTACTGGAATATACAGCAAAACAAATTTTATCCCCCAACTGTGTATTAAATACATGAGTACATGAATAACTACATGAGTAATCAAGAATGGAAGTCTTATGTACAAAAAATACTCAATTATAATATTAAAACCTACCAGTCAATTTGAAATAAAATAATTTCTTTTTCTCTTGTGCAACACAAACTGAAGCACTAGCATGCTAGATTAACAAATCTAGGCAAATGCACTGATGTGAACACAAAAATTTGACAAACTTGAAAGTGGAGTTCATCATATATTTGTGTCTTAACATTTATAGCAATTTCTGTCCCTTGCATGTGAACAAAGGCAGTACTCTGCACATTGGGATTGTACATACCACTTATGACTGGGGGAGACAAAATAAGGATCCTGTAGTCTTCTCCCAAGTCACGTTCTGCATCAGGCTGTCTCTTGTTAAGTCAGGTTCCTAAGGCCTCCTGTGTGATCCCTCAATTTGTTCAGTTTGGCCTTTGTCTGGGCAATTATGTTGGATCTCAGCAATTACTGTTGTTACTTCAGGTAGTGAATTTGGTCCACAAATTACTGGCCCTATTCTCAGGGCTACAAAGGTGTCAAGAAGCTTGTTTACCTTCATCCAGCCTGTTCTCTTCAGGAAAATTAATTCTTGATTATTTTTTTTTTCAACCCAAGTAATTGGATACCCACCAGCATATGTTAAAACCTCTTATTAATTCAGTCAGGGAGCAGGTGGGATAATTAAGTTTCTGTCACTATCTTACTGAAAATTGCTACACCTAAAGCAGACTTGGGCTTTTGCAAAATTGGGAATTTCTGCTTGGATATGGCAATGGTACACGCAGTAGCAACTGACCTTGGAATAGTTAAATCCCTGACTTAACGGGGTGTGGTGGTTCACTCATACAAAATTTAATTTGAGTTTATCCATTTGTATAGTATACATGATGTTACACTGTTTTGTCTGTAGGTATTTTCATTACTCTCACTTTCAGTGTGGCAGGGTTGAGTGAGTAAACTACATAATCCTGGTTTCATCTTAATATTAGTTGTAGTTTAAGACCAATCTTTTGTCTGTGATTTAAATGTTCAGTTATATCATGGATAAACATTAGAGATGTGACTATAAAAGCAGTTAGTTTTGGGAAGCCTAATTTGCTCTTGTTGTTTGTGTAATTGAAGCAAAGAAAAATGAGTTAGACTCAAACAAATTCTGTGACTACATTTTAAGATCTTCCAAATAGACATTTAATTTCCATGCTATGTGAAATAGTTGCTTAAATTCGAGGTAATTTTATATCAATTAAATATATTTCTGGTCTGTAGCATGCTTAGTATTTTTGTTTCAAAATTCTATGATAAAATATAAAAACTTCCATATTGCACAACCTGTCTTTTTTATCTTATAAGTAATGAGGAGGATTTGGATGTTCTGAGGGTAGAATGGTGTAGGAGTGTGTTTTGTGCATTCTCACCTGATGAACTAGAAAAGGGGAGATTTAGGTGGGACATTAGGAAAAAATTCTTCAATATGAGGGTCGTAGATCACTGGAACAGGTTGCCCAGAAAAGGTAGAGGCCCCATCCGTGGACGTATTAAAGGTCAGGCTTGATGGGGCTCTGAGCAACCTGATCTAGTGATGTCCCTGCTTCCTGCAGTGGGGTTGGTCTAGGTGACCTTTAAAGGCCCCTGCCAACCTAACACATTCTATGATTCAGTGATAAAGGGTACATTTATGCTGGTTTTGCTATTGAAAGTAAATCTAAAGATGTCTTACTGTCTTTTGACAGGAAAATGCTTACTTAGCCAGAAAGATTCTAGAAGCTCTTAGCTGTACCTAAATTATGATTAATTTGATCTAATCTCGGCTGTCTCCATGTACAGTAGTTATACTTGTTTTCTGAAGGCAATAGGCACTTTCAGGGGAGGAGTGAGTACATTCTGAAATGGGCATTCTGAAATGTGTGTGAAAATTCTGAACCTCTCAGGTTCCCCTGAGAGGGGAACCAAACCAGCAAATGCCTGGGTTGTTTTTTTTCCCATTGGCTGTTGAGTCAGTGGTATCTTCTATAGAGAAAGAAATTTCAGCAGTGTATGAAACTGTCCACTGGCATAAAAAAATACCAAATCATAATGATGGAATAATTGTTTCTTTTTCTAAAAAGGATAAATTAACTAAAGGAGTGAAGGTAGAAAACTTAATTTTCACCTTGATTCAGTTTAGTTATTGAGGGGGGCGAAGCAAAACCTCTGTAATTATATGGAGGTGGATTAGAACTACTACCTACTACAGTAGGTAAAGGCAGGCAGCTGCTGACATATCTTGGGCTGCAGGTTTAAACCTTGCTCCTTATTTATGTTGAATGATGTTCTCAACATCCTTTTGTTTAACCTGGGCATCCAGTCATTCAGATTGGAAAGCTTAGAAACAGCCAAAGGGAACACCAGCCTTGTCTTTGAGACATATGTAGCTAAGAATCAAGGTAGTTCTGGGAAAGTCATGGTGTTTAAATACATTTATGACCTTAGTTCTATGGTATATCTGTAATAGATCCTAAGCATCTAGCATCAGGAAAGAGGAAGCTATGAAAAGATAAGTATATAGTTGAATATGTGTATTGTCAAGTTACGCAGTAGAGCACATTGTGATAAATTCACAAAACAATTCTGTGAGAATAATATATCATGAGTTTAGAATTTTGTAACACAATGTACTAAAGTATTTAAGAAATTTAAAGTTGTATTTAAAAACACTAAGGGAAGCTAGGGATAATTAAGGAACAGGCTTACATTTTAAATGCACAGTTTGGGTTTCTAGATTTTAACGCTATCTAAACACCTCCATATTTTGATGTCCGGGCTTAACCATAATATTTTATTTTATCCATATCTTTTATGTAAATAGCTACAATTTTTACAGATTGAAATTAGCTATCTATCTCAGCTAATTACATTAGAGTCTAGTTTATAGTTGGTAAAGAGAAATAAGCACCTCTGCCAGGGAAGAGTTGTCCTGTAGAAGTGCTCCTTCTGTTGTCTAATTATAAAGAATGATTTTGCAGTTTGGAGATACCTGAGTTGGAGCGGCATCTTATTAGTCCAGCGAGGGCTGACTGAGGTTGTCTTTAAAATATTTTTGAAAGTGTAGACTTGATATAGAGTTTATTTCTTTCATTTTCTTGAAGGTAACTTAAGCAAAATTACAGAATTAATTTTATAATTTTATAGGGCTCTTTTTACATGGGTTGTGAGCAGTGGATCTGTCCTAGTCACACGTTACCCGAAGAATGTTATCTGGGACACAGAGGGATCATTAGTAAAAGCCAGAAAAAAATCTTTGCTGGAAAAAAACCCAGCAAACTCCAAACAAACAACCCTCACTGACTTCTTGGTTTGAATGGGATGAATCATGTTAATTGTATGCTGCTAGTTGGCTATATTGCATTCCTTTTCTCTAAGAATGTGCTTAAAGTTGCAGCAGAGGCATTTTTGAGGTAACAAACCGGCTAGAAAAATTTTGACATTTCTATAGCCCATATTATTAAACATCAAAACAGAGAGCCTTATCAGGAACAGAATTCTAACTATCCTTTTAAATATCAGATTATTCTTTTCTTTGTCTTGGCCACCAATTCAAAGCACCAGTAATGGTGTCTATTATTGGGAGAAGACAATTACGTTTGTATGTAACCATTATGTGGCTATAAACAGTATGCTGTAGTGACAAGTATAAATATAGACTGTGCACATTTTAATATGCTTGCTAGTCTATAGTCAGGGGATAAATGTGCTTTCAGTAATCAGGCAAAATATAAAGTCACCAACTGTCCAGAAAATACTTAGTAGAAAGTAAACATTTTTTCTGTGGATTAGCTATGGGGAGTTGAATGCGAAGACACTGACATTTTTCACATAGATTCAGAGGGTTTATGTTCTTTTTAGCTTTTTATAAAAAATACAGCTTTTTTACAGAGTTTTTTCTTCAGACAGTGTCTAGGTTTACTGAAAGCTAACTGTAGAAATGCTGACAAAAAAGAAGAGAAACAGGTTAAGGGGAAATTAATCTGTGAGTAGTTCAGTGCCAGTTTTAGACCAGAGAGGCTGCTTCATACCAGGAAAATCTGAAGACTGGTTCAGTATCTGTGTGTAAGGACTCATTCTTCAGCTGCATCTCCCACAGCCTGTTCCACAGCCCTGTTAGTGACAACTCTTTTCCCCAAGAACTTTTTTCCATAGGCATATTGCCCCAGTTGCTTATCTTCATCAGTTTGGCTTTCTTGGTATAAGCAAATTTTCATCAAATAATGCTGATTTCATGGAAGATAAATGATGAAAGTGGGCTGATATAGCCCAGCTTTAATTCTGTTGATGCTATATAAGTTAGTGTTAGACATATTTTTGTCATAATTCTTTCTTTCACTGGATTGCAGTAGATGATGCAATGACACATATTGCGCCAAACTGAGATCTATCTGCACAGCTGATAAATTTCTCTTCTAAGGAGTCCTGCCTTATTTTGTGAGCAAAGTTGTTATTCTAACAAATAATTGATAATTGGAAACACTAAGATATGCTAAAACCCTGAGCTCTCAAAAGGAAGTAGTGACTTAACATCCAAAGTTTACATTTAAGCTGAAATTGAAGTGCTGTAATGTAGTCATGTCTGAAAAACTGAAACAATTTTTGAAATATTGAAAGACATTCAAAATTTTTATACAAAGGACGTCTTCACCAGCTGAGAAAATTTAAAATCTGGTTTTTTTTAGAAAATAAACAAAAATGTCAGTACTTTCTGTAGCACAGTGTTGGAAATGGCATGTTATTGTTAAAATACATGTCAAAACATGATTTATCTATATAGATTTTAAATATTTACTGTCCAAAACTCACCACTGACATGGTTTATAAAATTAAGTTTTTAACCAAATATTACCTTTGCTAGATCTTCTGTCAAAAGATCATTTGCATTAGGAGGAAAAAGCATGATACACACAAGAAGGGCTACTTAATTGTTTCAATAATATTTTTAGCAGAGCTACATTGTAGTGTTGCTTTGTTTGGCAAGAGATGATAAAGCTTAGCTGCATCTGCTTTCAAGGAGCATATAAATCCAAACTATTCAATTATTTTCCTAGTCCCATATTTTGTTTTTTGGTTTTGGGGGGTTTTTTCTATTACATATGTATAGCTGCATTGTACTTAATAAAATTTGTTTGAATTAAGAATTTTTTTTTCACTTTTTTCAAGTTATTAGTACTTTCTAATGAAGGTCTTCTCTTGTACATAGTGTTGCGATGCTTGTAGAGTAATATCCTGAGTGTATTTTCCTTACTGATGAGAGACTTAAGCTTTCAGATCTAAAGAAATTATTTCAAACTAGAGCTGTGACACAACATTTTGTGTCATGCCAAATTGTGAATCAAACTGCCTAAAAAACGCATGTGGTGTTAACAATTCTAACACATAAGATTTTAAGCTTAGAATAGCAGTGCTATTGTAGTTGCTAAAGGTGTTGTTTCTCAAATTTTCAAGGGGAATAGTTAATTTTTTGTTTGTTTTCCATGTATTCTGTATGACTGGGAATAAACTACTTATCTTTGTTGTATATAACACAGGTCTCACTGACATCTGATGTTCATAGTTATTGTACAGTCTCTCAAACTAAGTCAGTTTAGACAGGAGGTGGCCTTGTAGTAGTTGGAAGTGAACACAAATTCAGTGCAAGTGTCTTTTGAACACAAAATATCTCTAAAGTGCTAATATGTTATGGTAGCTTTAAAATTAAAAATGTCTTGTGATATTTACATAACTTACTGCAAAACATGGTTTAACAATAATTTGTAGCATGCTAATCTTTCCCTGTATGTGTATATGTTACTACTGAGTGTGACATTATGATATGCTTCCTACTATACTATAAAAAGAGGGGAAAAAACCTTTTTTCGGTACTTCAGCGATCTAAGTATTCAGTAATTGCTTACAATTTTTCAGTAAGGTTCATTCTTTGCTTGCTTCAGTTTGTTTAACAACCAAATATTTCCCATGTTTAGGTTTACCTTGGGTATTCACCTTTAATGTGAAGTTTTATCCCCCTGATCCTTCACAGTTGACTGAAGACATCACTAGGTAAGCATATTTTCTAATTTTAAACTTAAAGATTATGTGAGTCTAATGTGAAACTTCCATGTAAAATTGCTTTTTCAGTTCCCAGATGCCAGAACAGGTTTGACTGTTACTCTAGAACACTGTAGATGTTCTTATATCTACTGCTTTTTGGAACAAGGTTGAAAAGACAAAGTGACAACTTCAATAAGAGACCTGAGAAAGTAGAATTCAATAAATGGGGATATGATTTAATGCGAACAAAAGAAAGAAGCCAGTGATTTATTTTCAGGCAGCTGCTCTGTTATTTATTTAATGAGGGTATGGGAGTATTGATAATAACAGCAAAACTCTTCCAAAGTTCTCGGACAAAAATACATAGAATGTAGTGGATGCTAGGATGCACCTAAAAAGTGCCATTGAGAGACAAACATAACCAGTGGGTAGAGTGCAGGGTGTTAGGTGTTAGAGAAAGCCTAAACACTTAGTTCGGGTTTCCAGCTAGCTGACTCTGCTGAGGCAGGATGGATGTTACTATGTCATATCAGTGTTCTGTACAAAATAGGGTAGCTGCACCAATGTCTAGGTGATATATTACTTGTAAGCAGTCTAAGGCATTTAGTGCACAGTGTTTAAAAGAAGCTCTATGTTTTCTTTGAAAATTTTCAGCGAGTTGTTTTTTAAATTGCGCGTACAGCTGATAAAAGCACTTTTAAGGCTACAGCTTAAAGCAACATTCATTTAAAATTTACGCTTCACTTGTAAACCTTGTTTTTATTCACATTAAAAGTCTGTGCTAGGGTATGATGTCTATCTTTCAACTTGTTAAATTTGGTAGAAGACTGTATGCAGTACCTGTAATATTAAAATTTAACACCTACATAGAATCATATGTTTAAGGAAAGCAAAAATGTTCAGTACTAACCCAGATTTCTTTTGTGTATTACATGACTTCATTAGCTTCAAATCAAATTTTAAAGCCAAAGGAACTGTCAAACTGTTTGTAAATAGAATTTTAGGATGTTAGGAATTGGAAAAAATCAAAAGCTCAAAAGATCATCTTTTAGGATTCCTTAGGGTTAGAAACCTTAGGATTCTGCTGACTGCCCTATGGAACTAAGGAGCTCCTAAGTCAGCTTTTATTAAACTATACAGTTTTTCAATCATTTATATTGGAAAACAGAATTTTTACTGCTCTTCACATTATTTATGGAAGTAATATCACCTTTTAAAAATAGAAGTGAAATGTATTGTATGGAAATAATGCTTAAATAGTGTATGGTGAGGCAAAATATTAATGCTTTGACTTATTTTAAAATATGCAATTAGATGCGTCTTGATAAATTCTTTCATATCTCAAACTTGCTGATGGTAACTTTGTTCTTGGTTTTGTTTGGGTTTTGGTTTTTTCCCTTTCTTGCAGATATTTCTTGTGCCTACAGCTTCGTCAGGACATTGCTTCTGGTCGACTGCCATGTTCATTTGTGACTCACGCCCTCCTTGGTTCATACACCCTGCAGGCCGAGCTGGGTGACCATGATCCAGAGGAGCACCGCAGGGACTATATCAGTGAATTCCAGTTTGCACCCAATCAAACTCAAGACATGGAAGAGAAGGTAGCTGAGCTACACAAAACACACAGGTATGTCAGATACAGTGGGGCTAAATAGAATCATTCTTTGTCAGTTCTATGTCAGCTCTCAGAGAATGGGTAAAACTGGTAAGCTGTAGGAATCTTCTGCTGTGTGACTAGAACCTCTTTTATTCACGAGTTTAAAAGATTCAATTTGAAAATATTAGCTTCATTAACATCTCAGGGAACTTCTGGAGAAAATATTTTTATCTGAATAAATCACGTCACTATATCAATTAGTGTTTACACACAGCTAAAATATTTTGAAAGCGTGAAGGTGGAAATCCCTGCTGCTTTGATAGAATGTTTTCCCTTTATGGCAAAAATGCTATTGACATCTTACAACCTGAAGCTTTCTTATGTGTCTGAATTCCAGGATTCCACTCATCTTGTTTCTCTATTTTTATTTTTTTTTTTATTCTCAATTCTTTTCTCAATAAACTTAAGGCTTATTCAATGGTTTTAGGGGCTTGACTCCAGCACAGGCGGATTCCCAGTTCCTGGAAAATGCTAAGAGACTCTCCATGTATGGAGTGGATTTGCATCATGCCAAGGTATTGGGGATTGGGTTTGTTTTTGTTATTTAATACTGAGCATTTCTATACTGAAGCGCAGTGTGTGTGTGTGTGTGTGTATAGTCCTAAAACATAGTATATATAAATTATTTTTTAAATTTTATACCTTCACTTCCGAGGTATAACCTTTTATCTCTCAGTCATGATAATTACTCAGCTTACAGCTCTAACATCCTTAAAATTTATTTTAAATCTAGGTTTATTTATGTATATGCAGCTTGGGAGAATTAAGTTATTCCAAAGAGCAGCTAAATATATTTTGAATGTCAGGGATTTGATGCCAAGGAGATGTGGAGCCATAAAGTGTTAAAGAACACATCATAGCATTTGTAATGCAAGACAGTGAAAACCAGAGTGGGGTAGGATAGGAGGGTGAGTGGTTGGTGCTTTTTACACTCTGGGTAGTTCAAATCAAATCTGCATTTTTAGTGGGAATCTTTATTTCAGTTAAAGACCCAACTAGTCAATCCCCTCCAACTCCCTTGAACAAATGCAGTCTCAGATAATTAAGAAAATTAATGTGTCAGAAGCATCAGTCCTGTACTGAAAAAGCAAAGTCAAGACTTTTAAGTACTGGAGAAACACTATTTAACTGCATTTCATATGGAAACATTCTGAACTTGTTTTTCAGTTTTTCATAGACTTTCCTTTCTGTTCCGTTAGGAACACTTGAAAGAATTATACTTAAATTTTTCATATGCATTAGCTATGTCTGTAACTTTTATTAATACTTAATTAAGCACAGCCTGGCAGTTCAATTGGTCTGTAGTGTTTAAGTACTAGGTTTTTAGCGTCTTAGTGGAGCTTGCTTTCACAATAGTGATGTAACTGTATGTGCTAGAACCACGGTTTGTCAGAACCTACTTGCTGCTGTTAGAAGCAATTTCTTGATGGCAGCATCAGCATTTTCTGTAGTTGATTTGCTGTTGACATGAGATGCTGCTGTATTGTGTAGTGGTACAGTGCAGCAAAGTCTTATCAGTGAGTTGTGTAGCCAGTAAAATTTGCATCAGACACTGTCAGTGAAACAGAAAGCTCAGAAACTGGGCCCACTAATGCTATGAAACTGTTGTGTTGACATTTCCAGCCAACTATCCATTGCTCTATTGGATTAGTAGGTGATCATGATTACCAGCTTATTCAGCCTTTTATTGACCCTTAAGTTGAAAAGGCCTGGTTTTAATTTTTCTTCTTTCAGTATTTGTTGAAATTATTGGTAGCACATCCACCATACCTCTCTTTGCTAACTGCACAGTTATTGGTGTAGTCTCTGTTGCCAGAATGTTGAAGAATTGCCAAGAACTGTGGCATACACAGATAGAAGCCTGCCAAAGCCATTACTTTAAGGTTATTGTTTAAGCCATTACTTTTTTGGCTGTGTCTGTTTCAGGAATCTCATTGTCAAGGTATTTCCGGTTTGAATATGAAACAAGTCCCAGTTGCATTACTCTCTTAAGGTATGCCAGCAGTAACTACTTGCTTGGAATGTTATGAAACTGATTTTTATAAAATTGTCTCATGTGATAGGATTCTGAAGGTGTGGATATCATGCTGGGTGTATGTGCTAATGGACTGCTCATTTACAAAGATAGACTCCGGATCAACCGCTTTGCTTGGCCCAAAATTCTGAAGATTTCTTATAAACGAAGTAATTTCTATATCAAAGTCAGGCCAGCAGAAGTAAGTAGCACCTTCCAGTCTTGTTTCTTTTGTGACATTATTATCTTGCTTGTGGGGTTTTTTTCCCAGATATCCTCACAGGCTCATGTTGGATTCAAGCAGAAATTGAGAATATTTTTTTATTCCTCTTCAGATTTTACTGATTGTGTTAAACACTTGCCTTAGTAAATGCAAACTAAGAAGAAAATCTGAATTCTTTTCTTAGTAGATGCTATCGTGTAGGTGTTAATCTTTTTTACAGGGAAAGCTATTATAGTGGGCATGTTTGTTCTTGCTGTCCATACAAACTTGCAGTCCTGGAAGAGAACCAGCTTCTCCTCCTCTTTGGGTGTAATTATTCACTAAATGTCAACACTTTTGGTTGTATGGGTGTAACCAAAGGCTCGAGTTGACCTGTAAAATGTTATAACTCTCTATTAGTTGTTGTAGAAATAGTGGATCTAACTTTTTGTTTACAGACACCGTTACAAGTTTGTGGGAGTTGTGGGAGGGGAGGGTTACATTTTGAACACATTGTAACTCGAAATCTAA
Source organism: Heliornis fulica (assembly GCA_013399135.1). Taxonomy (NCBI): domain Eukaryota; kingdom Metazoa; phylum Chordata; class Aves; order Gruiformes; family Heliornithidae; genus Heliornis; species Heliornis fulica. The sequence goes on along the minus strand of VXBZ01011013.1, from coordinate 203,761 downwards.
CAAAAAGCAAAATGTCAAAATCTAATGTGTTTTTTTTAGATTATACTCTAAAATGTTTCAGGTAACTTTTAGGGTGTGAATAAATAAAAGAAAAGAGAAGTCTCAATGCCAATAGTACAATGCCAACATTGTAGTCTTGTAAGTTTTGGAACACAGATGTATTGTTCTTGCACTCACCGATGATGCATAGGTGTAATGTTTTTGTTGAGGAAGGTCTACAGCGAAGTGGTTACAGTGAGCCTAACTGCAGAATGGGTTTTCAGACTTGTTAGATCCAAGGGAAGTGTGCAGCATAACCTGCAGTATAACTACTTCATGCAGTTTAAAGATAAATATATTGGGCAGCTAGTCAGAAAATCAGCAAGGAACACTAAAGTATTATTGAATTTCTCAAAAGAGTCATTACTACAGATAGGAAGTGATAATGTGATAATTACCCATCATGACTAGCATGCTGAGTATAGTTTTATTAAAAGGCTGGAAATTCTGATTATTCTTTTTTAAATCTTATGAAGTCTTATGGCAGAAGGACAGCTTGTTACAGTAGTGGAAATATCTGAACTCTGCCTGCTAGTTAATAGCTAGCTTAAGGAAATGGGTTAATTTATTTGTGGATTCTTTCCAGCTGGAACAGTTTGAGAGCACTATTGGGTTCAAGCTGCCAAACCATCGGGCTGCTAAAAGGTTATGGAAGGTTTGTGTGGAGCACCATACTTTCTTCAGGTAAATGATAATTCTCTGCTTCCTCCACTTTGCCAGATATGCTCTTATCTTTCTTTTAAAGGATACAAGGAAAGTAGGGATGATTTTCCCCCTCCTTTCCCCTGATTCTCATTTAGTAACAGCTCTTACTCATTTATAAAACCGTTGATGCCAGATTACCTATTCCAAAGGTCTCAAATACAGTTAACTGCTTTATTTAAACTTTGAATACTAACAGGTTGGAACTAAACTAGCAATCATATGTATGACTAGCTGAAAGATCAACTCTTCACTATATTCCTTCACAAGAAGCTCCTCGGGGCTTGACAGTAATATTCATTCACTTCACTCTTCAGAATTTTTTTCTGAGTTTAAATGTTTACAGTTTAATTTTTCCATACTTTTAAAGTGGGCTGAGGTCTTTAAAGATCAGCGAATAACTTTAAAAACAGCTACTATTTGTTTCTGTAATAATCCTTAACTTCCTCTGCATTTTTTTCACCAGCAACTGACAAACAAAGTTCTGAATTAGTCATTGAAACTAGAGTCTACTTGTAAATGAGCATTTTCACAACAGGCCACAGAGTGGCCTATTTCTACTTTTTCCATTGAAAATGAATTAAAAAAATCTTCACTTGACATTTATAGTGGCACAGACTCCATTAGGGAGTTATAAACCCTATGCTGCCCAAGAGTTACAGATTTAGGTTGAATCTCTTATACACTGAATAGGCATTGAATCAGTTTCTTGCACAGTAACTAGGGTATGTAAAAGTTAAGTTTTCTCCTTCAGTAACCTGTTTTCTTATTTGAAAGAGAAGAAAAAGTGTTAAGGTTGATACATCCTGTTACTGCACACTATCCTAAGAGGAGTGTACATTCTAGACTGAGAGTTTCAGAGAACTTAGAGACCATGAGACCAAAGCACTTCATTATTGGAACTGTCCCTGGATGTCTTTTGGTATTTTTGTTGAATGCAGAATATTCTAGAATGCAGTGTAAGAATTTGTGCTGAGATCAGCAATCAGTCTCAAAATGCATAATTTAGAAGTACTTTATTACATCCTGATCAAAAATATTTTTTCACGTTTTTAATAAAATTAATTAATTAAGTTCATTAAGATACATAGTCCACCATTCAGTTGCTCTTTAAAATCTGAAGCTGGTGATGTCATTATCACAGATAGCATGCAGTTCTGGCTACAATGAAAAGTTTATCAGCATGCTTTGAATAACTCATGCAGTGATTTGCTCCCCTGTGAAGCTGTATTTATAGTAATAAAATCAGTAGAGAAATACCTTATGGAAGTAAAAAAATTCCTGAATGAAGTACTTCTCATAATGTTTATATTTACAAATGTAAGTGTTAATGCATATTCAATAATCTTACTACAAAAATTCTGACATAATAGAAATAATTGGATTTTATTCCAATCAGAAGTGGCTTTTCTTAACCAAGAATGACATAGAATTATTAGAACCAAGAATTATGTAACACCATACTTGAACCATTCTGTAAAATCCATATACTCCACTGATGTCATCAGACAAAATCCTCCAAACCTTTCATCCTGATTTAAAAACAATAAAATAAATCCAGTTCTATTTTTCTCCACAGTTCAAGAGACTGTAGCTCTTTCAGAGCATGTGTAAAACTTGTATGTGATACCACAGTGGATTATATTCAATCTAGATGTACATTTTTAGCTTTCAGATCTCTTAACATGCCCTATATAATACTGTAAGGTTTCTTGTGTTGTTTTACAATATTTCAGTTTTTCATCAAATAGTTACATTAAGATACGCTTTCCTACAATTTATGGGAAATTCAACCAACATATAAAATTTTTACAAATATCCTAAATTATATATATTGAAAATGCCAATCAAAAGACATTTGATTCACTTATATAAGCTCAACCTTTTAGGTTTCCAGTACCATGTTCAAAAAGCAACAATCTTCTTTAAGAAATACAGTCAGACTATGTATTTACATTTATCTTTTGAGGTAAAGTTAGTTGCAATTCTAGATCTTAACCAGCTTAGCTTTAGAAACTTGCTTATTATTCTGCTTTATGATGTTTTACTTGAAATTTTCATGATTGTTTCTGTGTCTCCCCAGAATCTCTTAAAACAATAAAAACATAGTCTTCAGTTATTTTATATAGTTAAGTTTGTAATAAATAATTTTCAAAAAGTCTATTCAAATGCCCCTAATCTGGAAGTAATTAGTTTTCTTGGTTTGTCCACATTAAAAGATTAAAAGTTTATCTCAGCAGGGTGGAAGTTTAAAATGGCAGTTGATGCTGTAGCCTTGCCAAGACTGGAAAATAAAGAACGGAAAGAACCTTGGAAAAACCCTCATAGCCTTCTTTCTTTTAATGTATAATGCCCTCTCTCTTGGAAATAATGTGGAGAAATAAATTGTCACAAAGATCACATCAGGCTGTTTTATAGAAATACTAAAAGTGAAGCTCCAGATACTTGTGATTTTTTTTTTAATGGCCTTTTTAGGAGTGTAGATTTAGTCTGTCTTTAATTCTGTTTTCTTTCAAAATGTGTTGGAACAGATTGGGAATCAGGTGCATATGTGTGTTAGTTGTGCAGGATTGGATACTTCTGGCTAGCAGTGACAAAGCCATGAATGTCTTCTCTAAAGAACCTTCTGCCTAGCTCACCGTTCTTATTGCTGAGTATCTGAAAATTCTTCAGTTTTGATGAAATATCTTTAGAATGACTATAAGTTTTCAAAACCCACCACTGGATACTCTTTTCACGGATGTTGGATCAGATTCCACTAACACACAAATTCCCTGTGCAAAGGCTTCAGGAGAGTAGAACAAAGTCAGCGTACTGTTAAGATTCACCTGTCCATCTGCACTATCCTAAGTACCAAGGGCACAGTAGTTGCTGGTTCAGCTTGAAAGCAGCCCATGTTCAGGGAGTTCACCATTCTTTGCGCATCCTCAAATCAAAAAGCTCCGTCTGCAGTGGTTTTCTGCAGAGGGAGAACAGGCCATGGAGACTGCCATGCTGGGTGAGCATGTATTTGCAGCACTGCTTTGGCCCAGGAAGCAACATCAAATACCTTTCTAGAGAGGCTGGTTCTGGGAAGAGGTCTGCATTGGTATCTCTTCTAGTGCCATCCTTTCTGATAGGATGAGGAGTACACTCAATGTTGAAGCTGACAGCTCAGCTTGCAGAAACAAAAAACAAGCAATAAGGGGTATCTGAATAAGAGTTTGAAGTCATCAAAGTATGGGAAATTGAGGGAGGTGTAGAGGTCTTGTCTCTTCAAATTCATGTGATGTTAAAAACTGATGAACAAGGCAGAATCCCTCATAGCAAATTCTGCCATATTCTTAATGGGACTTTTAGACACTGAGTCTAACATACAGAGCCCAGCACTAATAGTACTCATAACTGAATCTCTTTATCACTCTTTTCACAATGTGTTCCCCCCACCCCTTATATCCTACAAACATCAACTTCTATATTAAATCTATAAATTACATTGTAAAGAAACTGGATTCTGAATCTAGCTTGTTAAAAATCTTACTGTCAGCTCATAACTCCCCAGACTTCGTGGTCTCTCTTTTTTTCACTTGATAAAGCCTTCTCTACAGCTTTGAGATGCCATTTCCTAACTTTGAGGAATAGCAGTTGCCATATTGGTAACTCAGTATATAGGAAAGACAGTGGAGGTGGGATGTATAGTTTGTACTATATATTCTAAGGAGAGAAATCTATGGGGTATTATACATGGACTTAAAAAGGCCTCAGTTTGCTACAAAAAAATGCAATTTAACCAAGATAGCACCAAAAGGTAGCAATGCTTAGCCATCACACTTCCCGCAGCGTGACTCTCAGCATCACTTCAGTTCCAGTTGTGAACAGTAAATGACACGCATTGGTTGAGAAGCTCTACTCGGAGCTTACGGTAGAATCCTTTCTTGGAGTGCACAAATCATGCACGATGAACTAAAGCTGAAATATAATTACTAGCTTTAAAGTACCTCATTAAATACATAAAATAAACACTTTTAAATTGACTTTCACATTTACTTTCCAGACTTGTATCACCAGAACAGCCTCCAAAAGCAAAGTTTCTAACCTTGGGCTCCAAGTTCCGCTACAGTGGACGTACACAAGCACAGACACGGCAGGCTAGCAACCTCATAGACAGACCAGCTCCCTACTTTGAGCGCACTTCAAGCAAACGTGTTTCCAGGAGCCTTGATGGAGGTATGAAGCTTTACTTACTACTTCAGTGTCATGATTACCTTATGTGGTGCTGTTATGTTATGAAAAACATTCAAAAGTGTTGATATTTTGGATGGCCAGAATACTGATTGAAAGTGTATGAATTTCAGTTTCTGATAAGTGGTATGAGGAGTAACCACTTTCATTACATGTCAATTTTAAGTGACCAAAACAGTAAGTTAAGTCACTGTCTATATTGTAGGGCACTGCTGGGAGTGTTTGGGGAATTCTGTATTGGACATGCAGCATATGTGCTCACTACCCCATCTGTTTTACGAGAGGAATGCAATGCATGTTGTTGGTTAGAATTGTTTGGTGAGTGGCATCTCTTGAGGTCTGGGTTGGCCCAAGTGCCTCTCTACACCAAACGGTGAATGAGGTGTTTTCTAGTTTTGTATTTTTATTTTTCAGATTATTTTATCCCAGTTTATTTATTAGTTACTTCTGTGTTGAGTTAAAAAGTGTTATGTTGAGGCTGTCTACATAGCTAAAATTTTTGTGTGATTACTGGTGTTTGGTCTCTGAGCAGAAGTACTTTCTGGTTTCCTTTGGAAACAGCCATGCTTTCCAAAAAGTGAGTATAGCAGCAGTAAGTGAGAGAGACGTAAAAGCACATGTTTTACTCTAAATCAGTTCTGAAATAAATACAAAGTAGAAAAATGATGTGAAACTTGACTTAGATTCAGGCGTACACAGCTTCACTAGAATAAGTCAACTGTGACAGTGATTAGACTTTAGCTACAATTCAGCTGTTAACTATACATTATTTTCTCAAAAAAATCTTTTACTTGGAAGACTTTTTTTTATGTTTGCAAGTATTAGTTCTTCTACACTGCGACAAATGTGCAAACTGTGACACTTGCTAGGGATACCTACAGCCTTACTGTCTGAGAACCACAGCATAAAAAGAAGCAAAAGAACTTGTGCTGGTAGCATGTGATGTGTCCTCATGGCAACCATAAGACTTGTCACTGACTCTGTTCACTGACTGACTCTAGTTTAGTTACTGTACTACTTGTGATTAGAAATAATTTGAATCCCTCCCAACCATCAGAGATTGTGTCAACAAGCCTTCCTAGGGTCCCTTATGCATCATCTGCAGAACACCGATGTGTACGCTTGCCTGTTCAGGTCAAAAATTTCACTCTTGCAAAAGCATCACAGGCAAAATTTTGAGCATGGTGAACATTGTTCTTGCTTATCCTTTTCCTTTTTTTTTTTTTTTTCCTTTTGTTTTCTTCTGTTTAATCTCAAATGAAACTAGCTACTCCTGGCAGTATTTAAGGCAGTTTGCTGGTATTGCCATCTGCAGGCTCTAATGGTTTTAAACTGTGTTCTTTTCAAGTCAAACTAGAGTATTGTTCGTTCTTCAGGCAGTTGTCCATATGTAGGTTCACACTTAAATGTAGCTGGAAATGAGAAGTTCTATAGAGGGTGAGCTTGAACTCTGCCTCTCCTTTGTGAACAGGATGTTCAGTGTCACTGTTCCATCCAAATTCATAGCTGTGTACTCATCCTTGTAAGGGTTACTATGGTGCCACTCCACACCTTGCCCTCACTAAAGGGACCACAGCAGGCCAGTGAAATGGGCTAAAAGGAACCTTATGCAGTTCAACAAAAATAAATGCAAAGTCCTGTACCTGAGGTGGAGGAGTAATACCACACACAGATACGTGCTGGTGGGGGACTGGCTGCACTGGCAGCAGCTCTGCACAAAAGGATGGGGGAGTCCTTCTGGACATGTTGCAAGTGAGTCAACAGTGTGCCCCCGCAGCAGAGAACAATGACTGCACGTGCACAGCCAGCACATTAGAAGAAAGTATTATTCCTGAATATTCAGTATTTTTGTCAAAACCATATCTGGAGAACCATGTTCATCTTTTGGCTCCCTGGTATGCGATGGAAATTGACATACTGCACTGAGCCCAGTGAGGGCCATCAAGCTGGTCAGAGGGGTAAAAGCATATACGGAGAGAGCCTGAGGGAACTGTGATCCTACAGCTCCCTACAGGAAAAGTATTGAGAAGGTGGAGCCATGCTCTACTCAGAGGTGCCCAGTCATAAGGCAGAGGGGAGTGCCTGCAGCCTGAGACAGCAAATTTTACTTAGAAGTTTTTTATTTATTTTTAAAGATCGTGGATATTCTCAAAACTCAGCTGGACAAGTTCCTGAGTGACCTGGTCTAATTGGACCCGCTCTCAGCAGGGGATTGGAATAGGTGACCTTTCAGATGTTACCTTCAACCTAATCTATGCTTTGATTTGTCAAAAGTTATTTGTGGAACTTGAGGGATGTATGCCAAATAAATGGTCTATTTGTTACCTAGAAGGGATCAGAAACTTAAGTTACAGAACTTAATGCTTAGAGTCTTATGTCCCAGATACCACATTTTCCATTAGTTGGCCTTAGCTTCTCATCTGCTTCAGGGAACCTCTGATGTGGAGCTGAGACTGTCCTCAAAAAAGGATATCCCTCAAACGTACTCAAGAAATGTTTCTTTCTCTCAACTTTCTGCACTTCAGCTTTGTGAAATCAAAGTATATGGAGGTATTTCAGAGCAAATACACATATTCAGTATTTCCCCCTTCCATTTTTCTCAGGCATATGGGGAGAAAAGTCTTACTGTCGATGACTGGGTGAGAACCATAGATTTTTTGTTTTTTTCAAAGCCAGGAAGCTGAGAAATAGCTCAGTAATTAATCCGTATTGCTTATTGCTGACATCACCATAAAGTCATTTTGCTAAGAATTCATATTAAAAAATGTTGTGACTTACCCAAATTAACAATTTTTTTTTTTTTCCTAATAGCTCCCCTGAGTATCTCAGACCAAAGTCTAAGAGACTTCCCTGCCACTGGAGGACAGGCTGCTGGAGATAGGTTCATTGACCTTGAAGCTGCTGGTCAGGCCAAGTTAAAAGAAGGTGGCAAAGAGGAAGATGGAAGCCCAGTCAAAACTCCCCAATTAGAATTGACTCAGGATGGAAAGGTATGTCTGACTTTCATACCAAAATTATTTGTTCATGAAATGTGTGTCCATTTGTGTGTTTAATGCTTGTCACTTCTGAGCCTTATAAAGAACACCATATTAAAATGTTAAAAGAAAATTGTCAAGCGCTTTCTGTAGGTGTAACTGAATGTAAGTGTGTGTAACCAAAAGTGAACACAAACATCTGAATGGTATTGATCTAGGGGTTTTTTATTGCTATAAAGTTAATTTGAATTCTCAGCTTGCACAAGTTCTTGAAAACAGTGTTTCAAAGGATAATGTTTTATTCATTACCTTAGTTTGCTTACACTTTAAAAAGAACTGTTAGTTTATCCATAGTTGTGTACAATCTATCAAGTTGTATATAAGTGTGTTTAATTTCTGTGGGTAACAGAATTGCTAGCCATTGCAGAATTATTGCATCCTTTAAACCCTTGTATGTTGACTTCTGTAGATTTCTGTAAAGTGTTGAATACTTTGGTCTGTTCTTGTTGCAAACAACCATTTATTTGTCTTGTTTGCTTGAGCTGCTGGGGAGATAGGTCAAAAAATTAAATTTAGATCTTGTATGATTTGATGTAAAAAAAATTTCTAAAGTGTCAGCTTAAATCTGCTGGCTTTCTCTTTTGGACAAAGTTTCTTTTTCTGGCAGTTCTCCAGAACTTTCTCACATATTTAAAGAGTAATTTTGTTTCCAAACATTTTTACAAGTTAACTACCCATTTCATTCCTAGAAGGACTGCTGACTTTTCCTGTGCAGTTCACATGTTCCCACTGCATTCAAGTGTAGGAAGGGAACAAATACCAACATTTGCACTTTTTATTGTTTGCTGGCAAGTGAAGTACTTTGGAATTAGCTTAGGAAAAAGGGACACACAGATTTCTTTATGGGAGGAAAATGTTAAAATAAATTCCTGTTTTGACTTTGAGCTTGGTAAAATGGTGATAGCTCCCTTGTTTTCTACATGGCAGTATCTCTCAATGCTGTAACTGAAAGAAGAAAGAAAAAAAAAAAAAAAAGTGTTTTGGGAAGTCGTTCCAGGAAGCTGTTCAGTAAGGTTTTGTTACACATGCCAATTCTGTGAACAGCTCACTTTTCCCCCCAGTGTGGATACTTCTTTTCCTTTCTGGCTCTCTTAAGTCATAGAGGAAACAGTTATAAACTCAAGAATCAAAGTGCCAGCTTGTCTTTCGTGTACTGCACTGTCCCTTGACCTTTCTGCCAAAGCTTTGAATGTCTGTCCACTTCCATCTGTTGTGACTAACCATTACAGTTCAAAAGTGCACAGTTCTTTACAGCCTGAGAACAAAACATTTGTAATGGGTTCCATTTTTTAAGAGAAGTAAACAAGTTGGCTGCTTGTAAAACACATGGGGATTTCTATTTTTATTTGGCATTTTTATTGCATTAGTAGAGATATCCCTAGTTCTAAGTAAAAATTTTCCACTAACTAGTAATTTCTCTTTTTTCCCCTCTTCTTGTGCCTTCAAACTTGCATTTTGTTGTGCTTTCATTTTTCACTGTGCACAGGATTTATTTCTTCAGCTCACTCACGTACACCTGTCATCACTACCCATCCATTCTGTGTCATCCCACCTCACACACCTGTCACCTGTCCCCGAGATTGACATGCTTTCAGATATTTCAGAGGAAGACCCCTTTGGAGAGCCCCTCCTTACCATCCCAGACATCCCAGAATGCAATTCCATGAAAGAAACACCAGATCATAATAAAAATGAAATAGCATCACCGAATAATATCTTTGAATCTACGAGACCCCTACCTTGTTCAGTCTCCCCTGCTGTGGAGGGAAAAATCCGTTCAGATGACTACAAAAGCACCAAGTTGTGTGTCTCACTCAGCTTTATCAGATGCTTTTCTTTTAGTTTCCATTCGCTGCTTGATGAGGATGGTTACATTACTTTTCCTAGCCTTCCTGATGTTTGTGTCTCTTTCCTCCCACCTGGCCTTCAGCACTATATTCCTATTACCTCTCCTTCCTTCATCCCCTCTTTTCTCCTTATCTTCGTGCTGCTTCTGTCTGCTTTCCAGTCTATTCCTTTTTCACTCACATTTTCCCTTCCTCTCGCTCTGTCCCTCTGCTACCTGGAGCCTAAGGTGACTTCCTTTAGTGCCTCTAATGACAATGACCTGAATGACAAAGCAGAGGAAGAGGAGGTGTGTAATTTTGTTGCTTAAATGTTGAAACCTGCACATAGCTTATGCTAGTTCCCCCCGAGGCTTGCTCAGTTTTGCACACTTCCTAGTGTAGGGATATGCCTGTGTACATGCCTGTATATATTTACATACATTTGTATAAATACACACACACATATCTCTGTCTTTCTAACTTTTCTTGTTTGTGAAAGATAGCTGTTGAGGGATTTTTAGTCAGTAGTTTTTGCCTGAATGCCTACAGCATGGCACAGTTTCAATAGGTTCCACAGATACTGCAGGTAGAGTTCCTTGTAGTTCAAATTGTTTACAAACACGTAAGTCTGAATATGGACAGCACTGTATAATAACAGATGATAATAACTTGATGTTATTTGCAAGTTGTGCTACTTGCACTATCAGTTTGTGTTAAAACATTTCTCCTGTGTGCATTGACTGAAATTCACATTTCTGAAGTTGCATTTACATCTGAAAAGTGAAATTCCTAAAACCTGAATTCAGAATATTGTCAGCATCTTGAAATCGGAATCAGCTCTTTTTTTATTCCGGTTTTCAGATGCTTCCGCTCTACAGGGGTGTGTGCAAAGTTGAGTCTGTCCAGGGCACCTTTTTTTTTTAATTGCTTTCATTAATGTCTTGCAGCAGTTAAGGTGGAGACTGATTTCATTCATTAGCTGGGATTGCAGGTTGTGTCAGATTCAGGCACTGGAGCCTGAACAATCTTGAACAATCTCTCAGATACAGTTAAAATTGCTGTACAGAAGCCTTGGTCACACTAATATGTTGCTCTGATATTTGGAGAACCTGACAAAATGCTTCCTTTTCCTCATGTCTGTTGTGCATTTTACAGCAATGCCACTAGAAAAAAAGTGGTTTATTTTGATCTTTGAAGGAAATATAAAACCAAATTGTATAAAATCAAAAGGGAGGGCCTTTTCAATATTACATTTAACAAAGTCTGTAAAATTACTTAAATTAACACAATGTACTTAAAAACATTCCAAATTGTACATGATGTCATTAAAACCATTGATCTAAGTTTAAAATAATGAAAAATATTAATTTAAACACTTTCTAATTTTTCTGCAGCCTAATTCAATCCATTTATAACATAAAGCTGTAGAAAATAGAACCCTGGATAAGTGAGAAATGAATTAAAATGTGCACATCATATGGGCATTCACACAATCTACAGTGCAAGGGCATGTGCAATAAGCAAGCCCACCTCAAATTTATGGATTTAGAGATTGTTGACTTGTAAATTTTTTTTCTTATGGTTGGCAGTTGGTATTTATACCTGCAGAAAAAATGGGAAATGGTTTGCTTTTTAGAGAGTGCTGTTTCTTTAGGCATTCAGAACTCTTGTAGGGAAGATTAGCCATCATTCCCAACGGAGCACATTGCAGTTTGAGGAAGAATATATGCACCTGAACTGGAGTGCAAATAACTCATCCTAAGACAGCAGCATTCTTAAAATAATTAAGACAGTTTGTAAATACAGTATTTAGGTGTTTGACTTGAATCCTAGACTCTGTCTCACCAAAACAACTCATACATTAGATTCCATTTTCCCATCAATTTGTTGCAGAGCTTAAAGTGCTTTTTTTTTTTTTTTTTAACTCATTTCTTAAATTTCCATCTGGGAAAACACTGAAAAGTACAGCAAGAAAGGGATGTAGTATGAAACTTCCATTTTTCATGCCACTTACACCAAGTATTACCTCAGCCATTCTACAACAATGTAGGTGAAGGAAGACCAAAGTCGCTTAATTTCAACAACACCTGGGTCCGAAACAGCAAAGGTCTGTAAATACAGCACGCTTTGCAGCATTTACAAAGAGATGAAGCCTCTGTGTTAGTCTGTAAGCATATGCTAACGGTTCCTTTTCTTGATAATTTGCCACGTGCTCATATAGATGGAATCTGAAGAGGAGGAAGCACAGCAGAAGGTGCATGGTTGGTTTTTTGCAATTAAAATCTGGCTTTAGCTGCCTGCCTTGTTAGCATCATAAACTTTTGGGGTATTTAGTCTGAATAGTGACTTTTCACCTTGCCAATTTATTTCTTTTATTAAACTGTCTGGTTCTAAGGGTCTTTTTTTTTATTTACTTGCTGGTGTATTTAATGTTCATTTTGGTTTTTGTTTCCTTTTGCTTTTTTTTTTTTTGTGTGGCTTAATTTCACAGAGCAATTCCTTGAGAGTAGACGGGGAAAATATTTATGTCAGACATAGCAATTTAATGTTGGAGGTTTGTATATAATAAGAAACACTTTCCCTTCTTATGGGCTGCCAGGCTGCATGGGATGGGAGGTCACTTGCAGGCTGTTACGGACACAGTGCATGAAGTGCATGGGGGAAAAACAGCTTGGAAATGTTGCATGTTACAATTCTACTATCTGAGATTAAATAAAAAAATATCCAAAAAACCCCAACCCAAAACCTGAACAAACAAAACCCTGCAGTTTGAATGTTCAGTGTGTATTTTTGATAGGTGTTTTCAAGGTGGCAACTGGGAATAATAGCCCTATTTAGATAAAGAAAACACCTGGGTCCAATTCATAATCCTAAATGGGACTTTTATACATTGCTTCTGAATGTGAGCATCTTTTGTTGAGCAAGGTTTCTAGTTATCACTAGTTTATTCAACCTTTGTCAAATACATTATCCTAATAAATGGAGCTAGTGCTTTGTGCACAAGCAGTGATAGAAGTATGGAAAAACTGTCATGCTTATGCTCATTTATTTTTAGGAGCTTTGAGAAAGGTATGTGAGGATCAGATTTTTAAAGGGAATGTTTTAGATAGGCTTCTGAAATCTATGACTTATTTTTTCACTTTTTAAATTAAAGTAATTCTTCTTAAAGGTTGGTTTTCATTCAAGATGAGCAACAACAAAGAGCTTTGAACAGTATGTTAATGTGTAATTCTTTGTCACTGGAGATTTTTATTCTAAGAATTCCCATATAATCAGTTCATCTGAACTATTTTATCTGTGTATTTATTAGTGTCAGTAACTTTTGGTTAGTAACAGCAACTAGTAACTGGAGAAATTTTAGACAATCCTACTGCTGTCTTTAACTCATTTTATTCATCCAGATGGGGCTGTAAATAATTCCCTTTGTCACAAAAACAGTCTTAAAAAAATCCATTGGTTTTGTTCAGTAATAAGGAGATGTATGGATCGCAGTAACCCAACTAATATGTTTTTGGCTTTTTGCATCTTTTGATCACTATTGAAACTTTGCTTGTATATAACTTACTAAAGCACTTTGTGTGCATTGCATAACTGTGCTTTGATCAAGTCCAAGAAACGTGCCTTGTGTCAAGCCAAGACAGGTTTTTAAACTGTGACGTGATTATGAGCCTCAGTTGTGTAATAGAATGCCTTTGGCATAAGGTTTTACTTCACTCAGGAAATGTATAGTGTAGGGGAACATGTTTTACATCTTCTTTGTTTGTATTAGGTTAAAAGGGGAGCATTGCTCCAGTGACAGTATGAACCTGCTGAGTTGCCCAAAGAGAAGTTCTTAGTGTTGAGAGTGCATGTGTTAATATTCACCGATTTAAGAAACAGCTGTGCAGCACCAACTGTTACTGGGGCAAAACATGCAAGTGAAAAGAAATTAGAAACTAACAACTTTGGATTTGGATTTTTCATTGCTTGAGACAGGCCATCTTTGCATTGTGAGCACTGACTATAAAATCTTACAGTCAAACTTCAAAATGTTCTGTTACAAAGTATATACGATCTTTGTACAAAATTCAGATGCTTTAACTAAATCATTGTATCTGATTATATTATTTTATAAAAACTTCATTATGAATTAAGGCTACATTGATGATATTCTATTCTAATTTTCAGTCTTTTAATTCTGTACTAAAAATGGATCTGTGGCTTAAGACTGACTTTCACCACAGAATACTGAAACAGTATTACATGTTAGAGTGTACATAGCCAACATAGGCTTTCCTCAAGACCTGACATGGAAGGAGGACAGATTATGAAAGCAGAGTAAAATTTGCTCTTCCCACTCTCCCACCAAATGATAATGAATTTTAAGACAATTAATGGAATTAAGCACATAGATTTTTGCCTACCTTCCAGGACAGTTACGTATCTGCATATCTTCTTATGTCTGCTGCTGTATCTGGCATAAAGCAAAAGACTAGCTTGTAGTTCATTTGATCCAAGGTGCTGCAGCTTAGCCTCAGTGGGTCGTTGTAAAATCATATTTGATATTCACTCTGTGGTGACCCTTTGGCATTTGCCTAGGTAGGTGGAATCTTTGGCATCGATGTGCACAAAAACTATCCTTTCTTGAAGTGCTGTGTCTGCTGTAAGGTTCTTATAGGTAGAAGTGGCAGATATTGGGCTTTGAGTCTTTAAATCTGATTCTTCCACTAAGTTTAAGTCTACCTGGCAAACACAGTGGGTAGCCCCAGCGAAGTTAAGCACGTGTCAGTTGCTTGCATATTTGGCCCTGTAGTATTGTTTTCACAAAAGTAGGTATTTTTCATGAAGTTTTTATATCAAGATAGAAGCATTTTTATAATGCTTCTTGTGTTAAACTGTTCTCTTACATCTGTCTTCAGTAATGTTAGTTGTGCAACATCCAAAACCCTTGCTTCTGTCCTTACAAAATTTTGACAAAAGCAAGGAGCTGCTGGAAACTTGTTTTAAAGGGATAGTACTTTCATGTTTTGGATGAAAATAGCCCTCTGTTAAATATTTTTCCTTTGCCTTAAAATGTGGAAGATGCAGTGGTCCTCCATTATGAAAACAAAACCACAAATATCTGAGTTACTTTATAGCCTTAAATTTATTTTTATTTCAAGGCACTCCAAACAATAGATCTTCAGACACAAGGCACTTTCTTTGGTTTGGTTTCTTTTTTTTTTTTCTTTCTTTTTTTTCCAGTTAAGTTTGCCTTTGTCGTGTTTTGTCCTACCTTGTTTTACGTTGCGGGTTGCTAGGACCTGGATAAGACCCAGGACGACTTACTGAAACACCAGGCTAGCATTAGTGAGCTCAAGCGCAATTTCATGGAATCCACACCTGAACCACGCCCAAATGAGTGGGAAAAGCGGCGTATCACACCTCTGTCCCTACAGACACAAGGGGTATGTCACTCCAGCCACTTGTCCGCATGCATTTCCATACAACCCTGTATGTGATATAGTAAATGCGGTTTGTCCTCTAGATTAACGCTTTCTTCGGCTAATGTAATATTTGTTTGTATTAAGTGTACATTAACTTTTTACCACTTACCATTGGACCTGACCTTAAATAATGTGCAGAATTTTATTCTTCTACAAGAACTGAATTGCACTTAATAGAAAAAACCCTAAGATAACATCATTAGTTTTCTGTGTTTAAACATCTTAAATTTCACTCTGATGTACACAGATCGATGGAGATAAATTTTCAGTGACAGTAGAGCTTTTCTTTCCTTTTGCCTCTAAGTCTTCACAGACACCTTATGCGTAAATACACACACAGCCTGTGCAGCATTTCAGAAAGACCTTGTGTGGTTAGTTAATTTCCACTGTTGACTTCATCAGGTCACATTTAACGTAGTTGTTCTACACTCCTTTATCTCCAAAAGTGTATAAAATGAATTGATCGACTTTTTTCTCTATGCCTCCTTCCTTAAAGGATAAAGGTATAGAGACAGAATACTCTCTGTACCTTAAAACAGCAGTTTAGAAAATTATTTTCTATAAATATCACCCCGAATGTTTGTGCCAAGAAAACTAGCATTCTTTTCAGTCCCCAGTAAGATCAACTTTAAATTAAGCTTGCTTGATGCTAGCAAATAACTCAGTTAATAGGACATTATCTCAGTAAGATACTTAAGGAATCTGAACTGCGAGTGCACACGTACAGTTAATACAGTCACTGACTGCATGGGTCACTTTACTATTTTGCTCATTTATGGTTACTGCTAAAAAATTATTCCTCAAATTTGAGTGGTATCTGAGTATTTCTACACATAGTCATATATGCATAGGTACAAATTCTGGTCAAATTTTCAAATGACCATGACACTGGTTTAATAGCGCTTTTTTTCATTAAAATAGACATTTATACAAAAGTGTAATTTTTATATATATAAAACTATTATATGTTTGTCTGTATTTTCTGTGTTGATTTTACTGTGCTGAAGTTGAGACCTTTCCAAGTTCTTCTATCTGTTGTTTTTTTCATCTAATATGTTGTGTCCCTTTCAGATGATTTGATTTTATGTTTATGTATAGTGTGTGTCTGTCTCATTGCTTCTTGATTTACACTGGTTTTATAAAATGAAAACCAAATAGAAAAAAGGAGACCACATTTTCCAAGTGAAAACGCTGCCTGGGAAGGAGAAGCAATGGACTGTGATGCCATGGATTACTGGAGCAAAAACAGAGGAAATCGATAAGGTGGCTGCCCTGAAACCTACTGCCTTTTGCTGTATCTGCTGTGGGCTAGCTTGGGCACTTCTTTCCTTCTCTTTTTTTCTTTTTTTTTTTTCCCCACCTGGTGGAGATTTTTTTTAAGCCAATACTCAAAGGACAAGGTTGAATTGTAAACCAAGATCTGTGTGTGTATACATACACACACACACATATATGAATACCAACAGTACTAAAGTAGCTGTGAAGTGCTGAATGGCTACTGTGAGAAAAGACAACCAGTTTTTCACTGGAAAATTACTGTTTCATATGTGACTAGGATGACAGCAAAAGATGTATTTCTGTTCTAGATGGAAATAATAGTTTGCAGCTGACACTTCATACGAGAACATTTTGTTTTCAATATACACTGTGTGTGTAATTGTTGATCAAATCGATAATGCTCTAGAAGCAGCTTTATTTCAAAGGCAGTCTGGTTCTGAGTTTGTCCATGCTTCTGTAGGTCCTTTTTTTTAATCCAGGAAAAGAGGGAAGCTTCCTCCCTCCTGAGCTGGTTTAACATCTATGCAGTGAGGAGCGCTAGGTAACTGGTGGGGACTACCAGTGGTATGATAGCGATGAGGGTTAGCAACTGTGATGTTGCTTTTATATATCACTTCTGGACTATCTTCCACCACCTAGAAATTGGAACAAAAGGAGGTTAATCTAAAGCTGTCACTCCCATTTTAGTATCTTGTATCAACACAAGGTTTGGGAAGTGCTGTTTTTCTATCAGAATTGTTTGTTGATGAATATGGAGAAGTTTGTGTTCAAGTGTGGTATTTTTCCCCCAGTTTATAGACTGATATTAGCAGGATTGCTCAGTTCTATTCCTGAATTGTGCGTTTCCTTGCTTCTCTCTTAGGATAGATGGACAATAGACAAGAATAAAGCAGGGATAGCACTGCTAATATTCTTTCTTTTCTTTCTTCTTTTGCTCCTTTGAAAATACATGCAAATAAGTAATTTTCTGTGTATGAGAAATGTTATTTTGGGTGTATCTTGTTTGTGCCACACACTTCTGTATCACCACCCTCCCACAAATGCACAGCATCTGTGACTTAATTATAACAGAAATTGTGACATATTGATACATATGTCACAAATATGTGAAATGTTTTTGTTATGGATACCCAGAATCTTTTACTTCTTAATCCATTCCATGCCCCCATGCTGCTTGTAAACAGTATTTCATGTTAGTATATATGACTGTGTACCAAAAGGAATTTACTGGGAATCTTAACATCTTCACAGGCTTATACATTATTGTAACTATTTGGTGAGGAGTGACAATTCTATCTTAATCTTTTTTTACTAAATGCCTCATTGGGGAACAGGTGCTATATTATAAAGTAAATTGTGTGATTGGGGTTTTCTCCTAAAATATTAGAAGACCTAAAATGTCAAAGGTGGTAAAATGCAAAAAGATGGGAGACGTGCCTGTCTCTAATTAGTTACGTATGTGGGGAGAGATGCACAGTCTGACCACATAAAGATTCCCCCTTCCCCCTCTTTATTACTACTTTGGTTATAAAACATGTGGTTCCAGAGTACAGTAGAAGGAACATGATTTTTGCTTTTTGATGTAATCTCTTCATTGATAAACACTTAAATGGGTGTGGTAAACTAAGGAAAGAAAGCGTCGGAGAGGAGCACATTTGCCCTGTTGGATATTGAATCTTGCATGAGGGAAAATTTAATAACTTCCATTCACATTAAATTTTCTTGGCCAGGATTGAAATATGCTTTAACTTTTATTGTAGGGGAAAAAATACATATAGGGTTTCTTTTTCTTTTTCCTTCTGTTCTTCTGCATGCCATATATGTTGTAGTATATGCACAGTAGCATGGTGTAACTTATGTTGGTTCAGAGTCTACATCGCTGCTCCAGCGGCAAGTCCACACAGACTGTAGTTGTCTGCATGGCACTTCAGATTTCCTCTGGCGTGTGCTTCTGCCGGGATCCTTTGTAGTACCGCTGCCGAACACAGAAGTGTTGTTATTGCATGTTGTCAAAATATGTGTGCGAATTTTGTTTGCTTCACCATGCAGACTATTAGTATTACTGGAAACAGACCGGAATAGGAACCTAATTTATGCTTTAAAACAATGTGCCCTGTCATCTGAGTTTTAATTAAACAAGTTTTCCCTGAAAATGGGAGATGCTTTTTAAAAACAGATTCTTTAACAGAAATTAATTTGCTTATGTTATTTAAGCATTTGAAAAACGTATGGAGAAGATGTATTAGATAGAAAACCCTGTTTCAGTGCTGTGGGTACGTATATCTGACTACCTCGAAGCTCTGAGGCAGCTGGGCATTCGGTGTTAAAAATGGATTTGTAAAAGGGAAAAACCTGAACCGTAAATACAGAATTACTGCCTCAAGCAAACGGTTCTGTTTGTAAACTCCACGGAAATGTTAATGTTTTTAATTTTTATAGTGTGACATGCATGGTAGGGAGATGTGGCTTTAGCGCACGGCACTGCTGTGATGACAGCCCTTGTCTGTCTGTCCTCATGTCGCCTCACAGGGAGTGCTCCTGCCACTCCCTGCCAGACGAATCCTTTCCTCTGTCGTGTCTCTTCCTTGCCAGACCTTCCCTCGGTAGGTCGCTGCCGCTCCGTCCGACCAATTTTTCTGTCTAATTCTTTCCTTTCCCTTTTCTAACTCGTCTAGAGCCTAGAAGAGGAGATCACGTCCATTTTGTTTAGTAAGGAGGGCCTTTGCGCGGGCACGAGAGGGCCCTTCGCCGCCGCCAGCGTGGGGCCAGCAGAGGGCGCTGCGGGGAAGGAGACTGCTGCCTCGGCCGCGCCGCACCCCCAGGTGCTTCCCTGTCCCGACCCCCTCCCGCGCTGCGCTGCCGGCTCCCTGCCGGCCTAGAGATTCATCACCCACCCGTAACCCCTTAAAATCGCCGGAAAGGCGGCTCCCGCCCTACTCTCCGCGTGTCAGAGCCCGTAAGCCGGTTGCTTGTACCGGCGGGGAGAGGGAGCCGGCTGGAGAGCTCGATTTGCGGCTCTCAACCAGCGTTACTGGCGCTCGTTTAAGCTACACCAGGAATGCTGGGTTACGGTCTGCAGGCTCTTGGCTTGGTAAACGGCAACAAAAGCGAGGATTAAGTCACAGATGATGTGCCGATTTCTGTATTCTTATCGTTTCAACTCAATGTTTTATGTTAACCATTCAAAAAAAATGCATTAGATCAAAAGAAAGTACCTGATAGGTACTCCGTAGTGAGCTTTCCAGGCTGTCTCATCACCAATCGTTTTGTTACCCAACAGATACTAATATAACTGCTTCAATCTCATCATTTTGGCTCCCAAACTGAATCCTAATGGAGTCCTCTTGTTAGTTGTGTATGGCTTTTCTGACACCATGCCACCCTGAGCAGCCTTCCTCTTGTTACCAAGTTTCATAAAGTAACAGACCATACATGAACAGCTAATAAACTCTCACAATGAAGTCTTTATTTTGCATGATGATAAACCAATAGTAGAAAGCTAAGTAAGTCTTTTCTTTGTTTTTTTTTCCCTTAATGTTATTTATTCTTGATTTCTGATTTAATGGAGAGAAATAACTGCCTGGTAGTATTGCTGGCCTGTGCATTCATGCTTTTATTTTTAGTCTTTCATAATTAACTTCTTATCCCAGTTAATAAAGTCCACAATTCTTGCCTACTTTTGAATGGAGTATTTCAACGAAGTGGAAGGGAAGGAGCATAGTCCTGTGTGATTCTTGCAGTGAATACACAGTGTCTGTCTTATTATATATGTATGTTCTTAAACGCTTGCGTAGAGGATGTTGCACTGTTGAAAAGGATTATGCATTGATTTTTGTCCTCTGATTGCTTTTTGTTTCACAGAGACATGCTTCCAGAGCAGGAGAGCCTTGTACTGGAGTCAGCGATGCTGATAAGGTTCCACTGTTTTTTTCCATAGTTAAATTTGGCTCTAATGCTTCCAACCCATCTTCACTCTTTCTTTCCTTCCTTTTTCAGTTAACCATCACAACCATCTTTTGTCTTCTACATGACATGAACCAACCATTAGCTAATTTTGTTTTCCATTGGTTGAATTTATTCATGTATTCTATTTTTGTTTTTCCTCATCCATGTTTTTTGTGCAGAGTTCACATGAGACTCTGGACATAGTGGAGGAGAAGAAGCAGGCAGAGGTTGGGATAGAAGAAACTCTAGTCATAGACGAAACCAACAAAGGGAAAATGCAAGTTGCCACTGATGCTGGGGAAACATGTAAGGTGGAACATCTGTCAAAAAAGGACTCTTCATCATTGCCATCAGATAGTAGCAGCAGCAGCAGCAGTAGTAGTGAGAGTGAGGATGAAGAGGTGGGAGAATACCAACCACATCATAGGGCAATTGAGGAGATCATCAGGGAAGAACAGGAAGAAGAAGAAAACATGAAAAGGAACGAACATGAAGAAAAAGTACAGCATGTGGAAGCCACACCAGTTGAGCACACACAAGTTGCAGCCGAAGGTTTGGTCCAGGAAAATGCAGTTACCATAGCTACACAAGAGAAGAATTTTTCAGAGGATATTAAGCAAGATTTAGGTGAAGAAAAAGAGGAAGAACAGCTCAAACTCAATGGAGATGTGTCTCATGTTGACATTGATGTTGCACCACAAATAATTTGTTGTTCTGAGGTAAATGGTAGAACAGTTTGACAACTAGATTAAGCAGAGATATTTCTGGGGGTGAAAATTGCCTGCCTTTCTTCTTCTCCTATTCCTCCAGCTCTTCAGGCATCCAACAAGATTCAGATCATTTGGAAGGGGAAACCATTGATGAGCAGTGAAATTCTGTCTCCTTCAGTTATGGTTTCTAATTTTTTGCTAGAACTGAGTGAGAATCACCAGTAAGGCAAACCTTCCGAAGACTGACATCTCCTTTTTATCTCCCCCTTATTTTATATGCACATACTTAATGTATATTTATTATTTACATGTTTCCAATGTTTTAAGTCTTGTCTTGTCTATTTGTCAATTGTTTTTGACACGTCTATGGCATGTAATTGTGATTGGAAAAACTATTGGTAATTGAAATTAGAAAACTCCCAAAACAAATTTTTGTTCTTTCTCCCCTGCCCCCCATTGCTCACTGCTTCTCTTGCTGGGTTTTTTTTTTTTCCCTTCTTTTAAAAGAAGTTACAAATCGATAGACTAGAATAAGTACAGCTAGAGATTTTATAGGTGAGAGCATGGCATTGTAAAGGGTTGAGGTGTGTATCATGATCTACCGGTGGAGTCTTCTAGTGAGTAGATACTTATGTGGAGGCATGCATGGGTTCTTGTCACAATCAGTTGTTTTAAATTGACCAAGGTTAAAGAGTTTATTACTGGGCAAACTTTATAAAAAAAGCATAAAGGGGGAAAATGAAGCACAGGGATGCATTTCTTTGTGAAGTCAGAATGATCATCTGCTAGGGTTTTCAGCAATTGGGTGGGGTTTTTCTTCTTATCTGTCTACCTGCTCATTCTTGTAACGGTGAAACACTTTTTCCCTTTTGCACTCAGATCCAAACAACTTACCTCCTTTCTTTCGTGGTCTTTTGATTGCACCGGTATTCTGATTAATGATGTGAAAGAATGAGTTTATAAGATCTTTAGGAGTTGCAGACACCCACACTTCCTGAAAAGCATATTGGAGGAAGGGGGAAACGATGGCTCTGTGTGTGAGGGAAAGAGAGGATTTTTCTTCTTTTGAGGATTTTTTTCTGCCCATTTCTCCCAAAATCAATGGGAGATAGCAACTGATGCATCTCAAAACACTGAAAGCCTTTACTAGATTTTTCTTTTAGGTTCTTAAATATATTGAAAATCTGCTCCAATACAGACCCTTGGTTTATTGCTTTCTTTGACATTACAGAGGATGTCATTAGCTAACTCTGAAATGGTTAAAAGGACTGCTTGGGATCCTTGTGAAAAGAAGCCCCTGACTTCCAGAATTATTACAATGAATGCAGGCTACTTAAAGTCCAGTTGTCAAAGTTGGTTCTCTGTTCCAAAAGTAGCCCATATTAAAAACTCCAACTTTTATGCCATTTCCTTGGAATTTCTAGTAATTTTGCAATTGGACCAAGCATTTCTAGGTTCTCCCCCTACTCCCAATTATTTCTAATATGAAGCTTATGCATCTGAACTGGCTATCAGCTTCTTTATGGGAAGGAAGATTATGGGGGGGGGGTTCCCTGGTGATGCTCTTTTACACGTTTTCAATACCCATGTTGCAGCTTGGTTTAGGCAATTGCCTTTTGTGATGTGTACTGTTGGTTGAAACACAGAACTTTGGCAAGGTTATTGGATAAACCTTTCCTACCATGTAGATACCAGAAGGCTGGTGTATTAGTCTTCATTTCACTTTGCTTATTTATTACATATTTTTTAATTGAGAAGGTATTCAAATGCTTCTCTTAAAATGGTCTTGAGCTTTAGGTTGTGTGCTCTTGGTCCTCTTTACAAACCTTCTTCTGTCTTTTCAATTGATTGGTTATTTCTTGCACCACAGCCTCCAGTAGTGAAAACAGAGATGGTAACCATTTCAGATGCCACACAGAGAACTGAAATCTCCACTAAAGAAGTTCCAATTGTTCAAACAGAAACGAAAACTATCACATATGAATCTCCACAGGTATGGTGTCTGAGTTCTTGTATTGTTTGCAGCATGGTTTTTATTCCAGTTTCTTGTAGATCAAAATAGACAATGTCCAGACATGCTTTTCAAAAACCTGTAGGGTTGGGGGTTTTTTTTCTGGCAGCTAAGATTTTGCTTTGGTTAGGAATTAGGTAAGTGAAATGTGTGTAGACAAAGCCATATTACTCCTAAAATTCTGAGTGTTTGGGTTTGAGGTTTTTATATAAGCACTGTCTGCAAATGTTCTACTCATTTTTAATTTTGGAAACTTGATTGAAATATTGCATTGCTTCTGAGAGGAACATGTAGCTTTGATTGTAAATGAACCCTAAAAACTGTCTTACATGACTCGGTAAACTTGGATGGCTTCTATTTTAGTTCTAACTGAACTAAATAATGTGTTTAAGAAAACCAACATTTTCTCCTGGGGGGTAAGGTGAGCGGGTAGCTTTTAAATGCCAAAAATACAAAAATTCTATTTTTATTCCTTACAGTTTGATGGCACTGCTGGTGGAAATGCTGGTGTCCTGCTGAGTGCACAGACAATTACATCAGAGTCCATTTCAACTACCACAACGACACACATCACAAAGGTAAAATGTAATGTCTATGAACTAAAAAAAAAAAAAAAAACCACAACAAAACAAAATAGAAAAACACACCTCAAAGTATTATAACTAGATTTTCATATATCTTCTGATGCATTGAAGTCAGTTGACTTGGAATAGATTAGATTTGTTCTAGGCATGTCTGACAGATAATCTTTCTATGCCTGGATTGTGAACAGAGAAGCTCTAATCAATAAGCAGAAACATCTGAACAGAACAAAGAGAGAAAAATATTCCTCTTTTAAATACTTCGTACAGGTCTTATTACTGTGTTTGACAAATGAATATGTACCTAAATTTGTAGTTCCAGTGCTGTCATCACTCACTGGTATCTTCCAAAATCTTGTTAATGTAACCGATTCGTCTGAGGTCCACAGGAGCCCTGCTAGTGCCATCAGTTATAAGGATGAACTGTAACAATGTTTTCTCAACCTCACTGTCAGTCATCCTTGTGCTAACAGGTTTCGAACATATTTAAAAACACATCATGTAACCGGATTACTTTGCACGTGTGTTTTGGTGCCAAATTATGTGCTCTGCATTCCGCCCTTGGAAAGGAAAGAAAACTCAGTATTAACAGATTACAGAAACAGTTTCTCGTGTAATGTTTTGTGCCAGTTTCTGTTAGAACTGCCAAAGTATGGTAATGATTGTTGTTGTTAACATTAAATTATGTAAATAATTATAAAATTTTAGGTGAGTCCCAACAACACACTTTTGAGCTCTTGTCGTTGAACTTTTAAGAATATTGCAGGAAGCATTGTTAAGGGTAAAGCAAGAGGTAAGAAGGATACATCAAGTGTGAGTCTGGGATTTTTTTCACTCAAGGCAAGAAGTTTCACATCATTGCAGAAGGGAACAATAATAGACTGCTCGCTGGATATATATTCAACTTTTTATATATATATGTATATCCCTAAGATTGAAATGGGGGGTTGGAGGGGTTGTGTGGATGGCAAATAATGCTGCTTTT
Organism: Heliornis fulica; assembly: GCA_013399135.1. NCBI lineage: Eukaryota > Metazoa > Chordata > Aves > Gruiformes > Heliornithidae > Heliornis > Heliornis fulica. Next base: position 178,963 of record VXBZ01011013.1, on the reverse strand, counting down.
TGTAAGGAACTATTGTGGAAAATTGTTTCAGTCATCTTCTAAAAAATTACCGAGATGACTTTAATGCAGCAGATCCTTACCTTTTCTTACAGTCTGCTGATTGCTAATTCAGAAGACTGTTTGAATTTCCTAAACTAACTTCCTACTTTACATCTCCAGTTGTTCATTACCGATAAAGGGACCTGACAAAACAGTTTTAACATTATTTATGTTCTTAACAGAATCATCTTTTCTGATATGGTCAGTACATTTTATATAGCTTATTCTTTTCTCTTACATAGGCTGATTTAAAAAAAAAAATCTGAACATCCAATGATATATCTGTGAGACATTCTATCATCTGAAATGTTTTAGTCACTAGAGTAGTAAATAAAGAAACAAAGCACAAAATTATTTCCATCAGCAATATGAAATATGTTGAAAACACCTCACTGAGGTCTATGAAGAGCAGAGCTTAAAACCAGATCATCTGTTGCATTTAATGATAGTGCATCTTCAGAGACTTGGAAGAATCCCATGATGCTAGTTTTACATCATGGAAGAAGCTGGAATTTTAGTTTGTGTCTGCGAATCTAGATCTGTTCAAACTTGGGCTCCAGTAACAGATGGAATTGTTAGCTGTTTTTTTGTTTTTTATCAAGCTTAGCGTTTGCTAGAATGTAACTAAGGGCATCAATGAAAGAGAAAAGGATGATTTAGCAAGGACAATATTTCCTAATAATTGCAACTCAGTCACAGAAATTTATTTGCTTCTGTGTAACAGAAAGGAGTTCTTTGTGGCATTACTAAATGGAAATGGCATGGAAAAACTACAAGGATGTTTTCTTCTCTCTTTTTGTGCCATCTGTAGATGGTAAAAGGTGGGGTATCAGAAACAAGAATTGAGAAGCGCATTGTCATTACTGGAGATGCAGATATTGACCATGATGAGGTGAGTGTATAAGCTGTTAACACCTAAAATGCAGGGGTTTTTCTGGTCAGTGAGATCTAGATGATATTTCAGAAGCTAGAAATAAGAGAAAGGTAGGGAAGTTGAAAAAAGAAGACACAAATTGATTGTGTTGATTGTGGCAAAGTTATTAGGTGATTGTGTTTTGAGAGTAAGGAGCCCATAGAATACAATGGAAAAGCAAACAGCTTCTGTAACTTTGCATCATGGATCGTGTGAATGGATTTCTTACCTTTTTTTTTTTTTTTTAAAGGCATTGCTTTTTTTGGAAGAGACCAAAATTTTTAGTGCTGCTTTTGACATTTGGAAAAGCATTATTTTGATACATTATTCTGCATAGATGGGATAATCTGCATAGTACCATTCATCTCTGTCAGTACTAAAGCTGTATTTTACAGCATCTCAGAAGTTATATTAACTGTGGTTTGGACCCACCCATTTAACAAGGCTGAATTTCAGCAGTATGTAGAAAAATAATGGAGATAGCAATTATCTGTTCTTTATAAAGATGGTATTTTTTGTTGTTTTTAATCTGAGAAAGTATAGTAACAAAGTGAACCAACAGTCACTGGATAATACAACTGGGAAAGCTTCACTTCTGCATAAAGCTGCAATGAATCTAACACTATGAAAACTATGTAAATTAACATCACAGGATATAGGATTTTAGAACTCTTGCAGAATTTAATTTTGCATTTTGATCTGCCTCAAAAAGGTGGCTCTTGACAAGCTGAAACTTTTGTTGAAACTCACCAGCATCTGGCACAGCTCATTTGCCTTGCCATGCATGTTTTCAGTACACTTTGGGCATCTGGAAAGGTCACAACAATACCTGAAGTGTACCAGACAATACTGTAGTAAAACCATTCTTCAAGTCCTTCTTTGTTTTGAGGTGAACGGATAATGAAGTAAGAAATGAAACAATAAAAGGAGTACAATTTTAATCACTGATGTTTAAAGCAGCAGTGAGCAGCTTTTAACATATTTAAGAAATCTCTTCCACTTTTTTTCGGTGGATATGGAGTTCTTTAGAGGCAAAAGTACATGCTGGATGTTTATTCTTTTCTCTGAAGCTCCTACATCGCTAAAACTTGTATTTCTTTCTGCTCCTTGTAGTATATTTCAGGTTTTTTAGTTGGTATTGGTGCTAATGTGAACAGTAAATTTACTGTTGCCACAGAATGCCTTCCAGTTTCTTCTTTTTCCTTTTGTGTTGGGTTGCATAAGTAATACAGATCCAATTAATAAGCTTCAGATCAGGGAAAGACATAGGTCCCAGGTGCTTTTTCACTTCTGCTTCAGAGTGCTCTTATGTGGTTGACTCTAAAGCCTTGTTTAGACTAAAATAGAATATTTCAGTCAGAAGGGGCCTAGAGTGATCATCTAGTCCAGCTGCCAGCTGTGTATGTTGGTACATCTCTTAAGGTAAAATTTCTTAAAATCCAGAAGAGAGCTCATAAACTGAGTAATGTTTATATTTACATTTTCCTGAGTCAAGTTAAGTTTTACTAGTTTTACTAGTTCTCTTAAACTAGTAAAAGGAGAAAAAGGAAATTCTTGTGCTGAGAAACATTTCTGTTATAATTTTCTTCCGGAGTTTCAGTACCATGCTTAGTACACATTTCAAAGTATCTTTACATTTTGTTTGGGAAACTGAAGGGAACTCCGGTTTTTCTGTACTGTGAACATTCTTGTTCAGTCTTCATTTCTCAGATCTGTTGCAAGAGTTCAAAAACTGGTGTCTAAGAACGCTTCTTGTCTCCTGGAATGAGCTAGAAAAGTTACAGCGTAACATTATGGTTATTTATTGCTTACTGGAGATATTGGTAAATTTTTAGCATAGTGGAGTTTGGGGTGGTTTAGGGGGTGCTGTTTAGGGGTTGGTTTGTTTCAGTTGGGGTGGGAGGAGGGGTGGGTAGCGCTGTTAGCTGGTTTTGTTGTTGGGCTTTTTTTTTTTTTTTGCCCTGAGCCCTCTCTCAGTTCAGGAACTTACAGTTCAAAACAGTTGCAACCAAAACCTGTAATGCTCCTCACCCATTCCCTGTTCCCATGAATGTCCTTTTGCTGTTGTTGAGTTGTGTATTTTGAATACATTTGTAGGCCCTGGCACAGGCAATCAAAGAAGCCAAAGAGCAGCACCCTGACATGTCTGTCACAAGAGCAGTGGTGCACAAAGAAACTGAACTTGCTGAGGAAGATGAAGAGTGAAATCAAAAATGCCCTCAAGCATTTTACTTTCGGGTAAGCTTATGTACATAATTAACATAGGAAAATGTAGCATTGTGATGAGTTGAAACAGGCACTAATAATAGACTGTGTAAGAATTTTTTCTTAAGTCCAATCTGACATTAATTTTAATTGCAAATTTTCCTGTATGAGTGTCTCAGTTTTGTCACAGTAAACTCAAGGCTTTTCCTGCAATGTTTGGTCAAGTTGTAGTTTATACTGAAGTGAGTTTGGGCAGTTTCTGTGAAATGTGAAGGATATGTCACATTTCTCCATTTACCTGTACACTTGCAGTCCTTGCCTCGCATCCTGCTTTTTCAGTGGGAAGATTTATGTGTACTTCCCAGTAGTGAAAGGGCATGCTTGGATGTTGTAATTTAGTCAGCTAATTCTTAACCCTAAGCACACTGAAATACTTAACCTTTCATCATTTTTTGAGGCAAGGAGGTAAATGCATTGCAAACTCAAGTTTTAAAGCCTCTTATCAGTTGAAAGAGGTATTTGAAGGATGTCAGTTTATTAGGCCTTCACTCCTAGTAATAAAAAAATAAAAAATAAAGGAAAAAAAAACCAACCAAACCCAGGACCTGCTTTATGTGAGGTGTTCAACAGTAAAATGGGAAAGAACACTGAACAAATCTACTCTTGTGCTGGTTATAGGCTGATGCGTTAAAGCTCATAAACCATTTGGGTTGGTATGAAGCTTCAGATTTTCCTTGTCACACTGGTTGATGTCATGAAACTGACGCTTCAGATATTTCCAACCTGATGGTTTTGTTAATTGTACATTCTGATGCAAGGAAGAGGTTTTATTTGGAAGGGTTAAATAATGGGGGAGATCTGAAAATAAGTAAAGTTTAAAAAACGTTTTAAGCCTTGTTGGGACACATCGTGGTTCCTACTGCAAAGGCTCTGCAGTTAAAAGAGCAGAGATGTTACTGGCACATCTTGAGGGAAAACTGGTGTAATACAACTTTAACCTTTGAATATGCATTTTGATTATATTAATGTAGGGAGAGACAAAGTAAAAGAAATACATTTTGTGTTTGGGTTTGTTTTTTTAAAGGATCGAGGGTAATTGCAGTTCTTATTTCCTTGGCTTTGTAATTTATACAATGGTGGGTTTGGCCTCTGGAAAAGAGTTCTAGGTCATCTTGTACAGGAATGTATTCCCTTAGTATCAAATGAAGTTTTCCACCAAAGAGAACTCAGCATAGTTTTCAGTGAGTCCGGAAGAAAGCCGCAAAGACAGTCGTGATCTGGAGCCCCTCCCCTATGAAGACAGGCTGAGAGACTTGGGCTTGTTCAGCCTGGAGAAGAGAAGCTATCCAGTTCCTGAAGAATGCCTACAGGAAAGCTGGGGAGGGACTATTTACAAGGGTGTGGAGTGATAGGACATGGGGTAATGGGTTTAAACTGAAGGAAGGCAGATTTAGACTAGATGTTAGGAAGAAATTCTTCCTTGTGAAGGTGGTGAGGCTCTGGCACAGGCTGCCCAGAGCAGCTGTGGCTGCCCCCTGCCTGTCAGTGTCCAAGGCCAGGTTGAATGGGGCTTTGGGCAACCTGGTCTGGTGGAAGGTGTCCCTGCCCATGGCAGGGGGTTGGAACTAGATGGACTTTGAGGTCCCTTCCAACCCAAACCAGTCTGTGATTCTACGATAAATGGTTACATCTTTCTTGAAGGGACTGTGTCTTGGAAGGAAGAAAAAATCTTGGCAGTTTTACAACACATTTCTATTTAGTGATTTACTGAAAAGTTGCTTCTGTTCCTTTATAAAATATTTAACTAATTTGTAAAAATGTTATTTGGAAGAAGTGTTCAAATAATTCTGTCTGCTGAGGGTTGGGTTTTAGTTTGTTGGGTTTTTTTTTTTTTGGAAATATACACCTTATGGATTTTTAATTGCAATGTATGAGAGTATCAGATGCTCTTGTCTGAGTTTGTCAATTGCTCTTGGTCTTGAAATACTTCTGAGAGAGTAAAAGAGGACTAATATGAAGACATTTCACCATGCTGCTCTTGTATTTGAGACCTGGTGACTTGTTTGATGAGGTCTTTCAGTTAAATGTTAAGGAAGAAATGTAGTTGTCTAAGGACAGGCCGCCTGAAGTGCCTTGACTCTTTCTCTGCAGCCTGCATCAAGATACCTGTGTCTTGAGGCAGCAAGTGAAGGGCAGGTGGGACTGCAGAAATGGCTTTAGGCAATTGTGTTTAGATAGTGAAATTATGCCATGAATCTCGCTCAGTTGTTTACAAGGTGATGAAAGCTCTGCTCTGATGGCTACAGCAGTATTCTTTGTGTAGGCTTGTTTTCTCTAATGAAAGTGGGAGGTGGAGCACTATGAGAGGGGTTATTAATTGAAAAAATATCTTCATTTTTCACTTAAGCATGATTAAATTTGTCAGTAAACTGTACAAGATGTGACTTTAAATACCATGAGAATTTTGGGAGGAGAAAAAGCTTTGATAGAAACAGAATTACTATTTACCTCATGCTTTAAGGGGCCTTCTGTTAATGCAACAGTTTTTAATGAAATAACCTTCAGAAAAATTGCATATATGGGGGGAAAAGTCTTTTTGACTGATGTGACATTGACAGAGTAGCCATTATGGTTATGTAACCTCCCACCTCCTTTTTCTTCTAGAAGTAAAAATGATACTGAGTGCGATCGTGACCATGAAGAGCTGTAATCATTCCGAGTCATAACTACTCTCCTGAATTCACCGAGCGTAGCAACGATGACCAGATGTTCAAGACTTAAATGCCAATACCAGACTCCATTTTAACATCTTTGGTCTTTATTCCCTTACAACTTTTTTTTTTTTTTTGTATAACCACTTCTTAACAATCTTTAGATTATTTTTTTTAAATGAAGTTTTAGAAAATATGATCTTCTTTTGCACAAATACTTGTATTTTTGAAGATGATTCATAATTATATGAAAGTGAACAAAAAGTTCTTGGAAAGCGTTGTTCACTGGAGTGGGTGGTAGTTGTGCAGGAAGGGTGATCTTAATTACTTTAGAGTTTTTTCCAAATATTTCAAGCGAAATCTCTTACTGGATAAGTTACAGATCTATTTTTTTCTAATTATTCAGGTAAATATATGGTATCACACATAACAAAGACTTTTATAAAAATACAACATTTCCTAAAATTTGAAAAATTATATTTCTTTGGATAAATTTTATACTGATGTGTTTGTAACTCTTTCTGCTCTAAGGCTGTCCTCTCTGTGAGGCAGAGGTGGCGTCGCAGCCTGTAGAGGAGGAGGAGTTGCAGACACATTTCTTCTGACTGAGCACTGTGTTCTTCTTGCACTTTGGTGCCAATGCTCATTGTTTTGCAGACGTTTTGCCGTCTGCAGCATTCCAGATAAGGAAAGAAGGAACAAAATGTGTTTCTCCTCTTCCTACAAGAGATGATCTAGGCAGCTTAAAACCTTAGTGCTTTCTTTCTTTCTTTCTTTCTTACCCCGTGTCCAAACTTCAAACACTTCCATTATTTGAATACATGTGTAGAATGCTTGCTTTCTGTTAAACCTCACTGTCTCCACGTTAGAACTGACATTTCTGTTATCGAGAAGGTGTACGTTTCGGATACTTCCTCTAATGGTTAGTGCAGGTTTTTAGGATACCGAGTAAGTGTACGATGGACTCCATTACATAAAGGAATAAGACGGGACCATTATTCGAGACTGTCATTGACAAACCCTGTTAATTATCCTGGATTTTATTTTTATGTTGTTCTTGCAGGGGGGGGGGTGTTTGTTCAGGTTTGGGGTTTTTTTGCTGTTGACTCTGTGTATAGTTAAAATGCCAAATTAGATATATAGCAGCTTGGAGTTGTATTAAGTGATATTTTGCTTTCTGTAATTCTGTTATAAAATAAAGTTGTTTATTCTCTGTAAGACTTTTGGCACTCAGACATAAGCATGGAAGATATTTTAAGTGAGCAAGCCAGTGATGAGAACTGCAATGCCAGAGGCCATGGAACCTCAAAAAGCAGGGGTTACTACAAGTAGTCTCACAGCTTATCAGAAGGGTGGCATAACTGTCTGTCTCCTAATACTGATACTAAAGTACCAGTGTTGTTATTAACATCTTCCAGTCAGCATCCCAGTTTCTGTGGTTCAGAGGAGAAATCTTCAGATGTCAAAATAGAAGAGATTTGGACAGCACAGTTCAAGTTCAAGTACCCTTCAGTCCACAAGTGGTTCTACTGAGTTCACAGGGTTAGGGTGTAGTATGATCTTCAGGTGATAAAACATAATGCGTCTCAGTTTGTTCTTGTTGACTACTAAGCAGTGTATTTTTGGTGCTATAGCTGGTTTAGGTTGCTGCCATCTGTCAGCATGTTTGCCTGATAGAAATTCCTCTTAGTTTTGCCTTCATACAGTTTGGATAACAGAAGACAACTGTATAACCAAGCTGTTGATATATGTATGCATATAGGTGTTCTCAATTACATCCCATGTTATGTCTCTGAGGAAAAATAGCAGATAACACTGACCACTTCTTCAAAACCACAGACATTCTGTCTTTCAAAAAGGGGGAACAGACCCACACCCAACCCAGTAGTACCACAGCGCCATGCACATGTAGGGAGGCTGTCAAGGGAGTGGCCAAGTTCCAGATATGTAAGTGAAGGTCAAAATGGAGATATGTGTTTAAGGGGATGTCTTAAGGGATTTTTCTTACAAAAATGTATAAGAAGCTTTATAAAAATCTTTGAGGTATTTTTCATATGATGCAGGAGTGGTTGCAGAACTGTGGAAAGTGTGTTAGTTCAGTTCCTGATTGAGTTGGATCTTTCAAATTTGTTAGATGCTAGATCAGTATTGGGTTTAATTACAATTGCAGTTAAACCTTAAAACTGCAAATACAATAACCTTGAAAACAATATTATTTTCACTGAGAGCTGGATTTCTTCAAATAGTAATCAGAACTTTTTGTCAGGGGTGGAAAAAAATCTAGTGCTGCCAAATTAGTGTAGCTTGTACAGTTATCACTTCCATTGATTAAACATGGAGTAATTAAGCAACTTTCTTCATGCAGAAAAAAGTAAGCCCCGAGTGTGATTGGTATTAAAAATAGTCAAGTCTTACAGATTCTGCTTATCTGCAATTACTCAAATGTTCTGGAATATTGTGCAAGTCTGAGTTCTCACTGTTGCTATTTTTTATATCACGTAGCTGTAGTAAAAACTGCAACATGCAACATAAGAAACTGTTCTCATGACACTTCACGAGCTGGCTTTAAAATACATGGCCAATTTTAGGTATAGTTATAGCCCATTTAATGAGAAGGTATTTCAGTAACTAATGAGAACCCTACAAAAACACTTAATTGTGTTTCTTTTTAATTGTGATCACCTTAAGGATTCATAATAAATTCTAGAAATTGTTCTACAGATTGGTTTTTTTTTTATTAAGATTTCATAATGGACAAGCAAGCAACTCTGGTCACAGTTTGTCTTAATTAAAAAAAAAAAACCAAAAACAATAGAACAAACCAAGATTCATTGCTCAAAGTGATGAGCAACTACAGTAGAAAGTGTTTCTTTATATATTCTTCTATTTGACAGCTCAAGCTGAATGGCAGCTTTTAGTTTGGCCACAGAGGAAATCAGCTAGATTACTTGGATTAGCAATACTAGTGCAATTTAGAAGCATTAGAAATGCTGCTAGTACTTGTAGCATGAAGTTATTCTGTTTGGCATGAAGCAAATCCCACGAGAGTTTTGGGAGTATACCAAGTAAGTATACCCGAATGGCCGTACTTGGCAGGTGAAATGGCTCACACTCCCAGACACCAGTCTCTCAGGCTGCTGGTAGATGCCTCCAGGTGTGTATAGGAGTAAGTACAGTACCAGAAAGAAGCATGTTCCCAAACACTCTTCCAGATTTCAGTAATTTTCAAAGACCTCCTGGTCTGTCAGTCTTTATTTATCTGGCTTTCTGGATTTTTGGCTAACTGCTTTTTAAAAAATTCCTCCTATGGGGATTTTCATCACTCTGTGAGTCCTCAGAAAAAGCTCTCCTTTTTAATTTCTTTTGAACCTGCCCTGCCTAGCTGCATTCAATAGCATCCCTGCACATATGAGAGGAGACATCAACAGTCATTCTCTCTTCAGTCATTCCCAGCCAGAAGCTGTTCTTCATCATTCTTACTGCCTTTCTCTATGCCTTTCCTACCTGGATGTTCAGATTTTAAATATGGTTTGGGGAAGTGGATAGGAATCAATCACAGATGGGCAGAAAGGTTTTGTGCATGTTTCCTGGCTGTAAGGGGAGTGCAATCCTTGCTTCCCGTTACTGCTGGTGACTGGAGACTGTGCTCCTCAGTGACAAACCCTGAAGAGAAATTCTGTTTCCTTGCAATCATACATGTTTTTCATTTTCAAAGGAATTCTGTATGATACCGTGATGTCTTTCGTGACATTAGCATGAAAACAGAGATACTTCCTGACACTATTCAGTAATGAAAGTGAAAAAAGCAAGGATTTGCTCAGGATTTTCCTGACATGTTACTGTATCTTGACTCTCAGGCCCTCCTACATGTTAGCAATTACAGCTCAATAAGCAGCTATGTTAACGGCATCCCACATCCTCCTGTTGTAATTCTTACCCAGTACCTCTATAGTAGTATTTTTCTCAGTATCCACATAAACCATTTTACAGCAAAATGATGTTTTCATCACTTTAAATCTCTGTATTCTTGCTCATTTTGTCAACTTTATGCTGTGGTAAGGCTCGCTAACCTTCAGTTATGTATCTTTACACTGGTGCAGAACCTCCTGTGGTCCAACTTGTGACCATTGCCCCTTGTTCTGTCCCCACAGGCCACTGAAAAGAGGTTTACTATCTCCCCTTGATCATTCCCAAGATCACTGTTTTTCTATCAGCAGCATCTTTCTTGATTGTAAAAAGTAAATTCTTTGCAGTAATTTTGTCTTGACTTTCCTGCAGAGGATTGTGTAGACTGTAGTTAATAAGTGGAGGAAAGAATGTATTAGGAGTTAAAGGTTTTCTGGGAAAATAGCCATAACACAGAAGTTTATGTATTGGGGGTAACCAGTAGTTTAACTGTGGAGGCTGAAAAATGTTGGGGTGGTTTGGTTTTTTTTCACTTCAAAGCTGCTCACCTTAGAAAGCAAAAATGTGTTCTCCAAGGATGATGTAGAGACAGGAACTCTTCCATAGAGCAGGGTGCTGACTCAGTTGGCAGCATGTCCTGTATATTGCTATGCCAGTTGCTTCTCAGGAAAGCGTTGGATGCTTCAATACCAAATGGCAATAGTATGTATGTCTGAAGAGGTCTAGAGCAGAGTCACAGCCAGAGGCCAGTAGGTCAGGTTCACTGATGACATAGTGTTTTTTTAGGCGAGAGAGCCATAAGCAGAGATGGATCAGTAGAAACTTTGAGATGTCTCTCCTTAGACACCACATTATAACTGGCTTTAACCTTTGGATCTTTACTGCCTGTGGTGTGTTTAGCCTTTAATACTACAGCCGCCAGGAACATTGATGCTAAAGAAACCATTACCTGTGTAACCAGGAAAGCAGCCCTTTTTACCTCAGTTAATAAGTTATAGCTGCATGGGTTGAAAACAATTTTGTTCAGAATCTGTATGTGTTACATCTTGGTCTCCCAATCTCTGCCTAGTCAAAACCAAACATCTGACACTGTGTAGTACCTCTCTCTTGTTACATTTTTTAGGAAACCTTAAATACTTTACATAATAACACAGATCTAAGCTTACAAGCATTAAAAATTAAGCTAAGCATCACATTGTTTCCCATCATCACTGCTTTAATGGGATCACGATGGATGTCAGTAGTGATACTTTGTTTACTTGGTGCCAGCACTTAAGGTCCAAGAGCTGACTTGGTTAGAGGTAGGAGTAGGCCAATGCTGAGACCTTCTGAGAGTCTCTGCCGTTACAGTCAAGTCTGGATGTCTTTTCTGGGTATAAAGAAAGTGTGCACAGCTTTTGTCTATGTTGTACTAAATCTACCAGGCAAGGTAAAAAGTCCGGGTGTGAGCAGAGGTGCTCCGTAGCTGTGAATGTAAGGTCTGCTCAACAGCTGGGTGTCGGGGAGCTACTGCAATTCCCTGCCTGAGAGTGGCCCCTGGGGTGCTTCTTTCCTTTTGCTCTCTGAAACACGTCATGTTTGTTGCTAGTCAATTGAAATTGCTGGTGTGAAGCTTTAAGAACTGAAGGACTGCATGCTTGGCTCATACTGGGAAGAATAAGTTTATACAAAGAGTAAAATCAGGAGAAAAGTGTCTTCAGCCTTTTGATTGCAAAATTCTGGGAAAGCACTTCTAGTGTGATTGCAGGTGGGATGTCTTGAAACACTCAGAGAGCCTGTCGGTGGGCATCTGGAGGTCATGTCCAGCTGGAGGTGGAAAGCGTGGCAGTCGAGCTGCTGCCAGCTGACCAAGATGATAAATTTGGTGTCTTTGCTCTTCCAGGTTTGCTGTGGCTCTTAGAGGGCTGTTTCCTTTGAAGTTAAAGTCTATAGACCTGTCTTGTATTTAAAGGTTACTGCTCATGTTAATACTGCAACTTCTGAATAAAATGCCTGCCTCTTTTCACCCAGCACCTCCGGCTGATTTCAAGGGGAGAACTCCGGAGTACTTTGCACTTCCAAATGCAGGTAATTCTTTTGGGAGCCTAAATAGGGGCTGTCAGAGCTAATGAGAGGTACTTAAAAGTAAGTATCCTAACCTTTGCTAGGTAGCTCTCTCCAAATAACAAACAGTTGGCTTGTCCTGTTCAATGCAGTGTATTCTGTTATTCACATAGATGTAAGGCAGGGTGATGAATTATGTACTTTAAAATAGGACACTTTTAAAGCGTGATAGAGGGCTGTTATGTATCGTAAATGTATTTGTTAGTTCACTCCTGTTTTCTTCTCATAGACTTTGCTAAATTGTTTCTTAATCCTGTGGCCATGGCCTCATTAGGTTGGATTTTTAATATATATATAAAATTATTTATAGGATTTCTTAAAAGCCTGTGAGAACTAAAATTGTGCAAAACCACCCATAATCTCATAGAAGGCATTATCCACTCTGTTTTCACAGGTAGGGAAATGCAGAACCATTGTACTGAAGGGTCACTGCACACAGCAATTGCTGGCAGACAGGGACAGTAATAGTAGTTCCTGCTCTGTCTTCATCAGTTTAAAGTTGAGAGTCAGAAACAAAGAAACCAGAAGGCAATGGTGCTTTCAAACAGTTTGAGTTGTGTTATTGTGGGCTGTCTGCTAGTGTCAGATGCATTAAAGATTGTATGTCTATAGATAACAGGGGAAGATGGGGAAGATTGTGTGACAAATGACACAAAAAACCAAAACTCCACACTCATGGGCTTTTTTATTTGAAAAAGCTGTTTGTCCTTAAACTAGAATGGTAACTGGTTTGCAGAATGTGAACTGAATCTTTTTACAGTTTCAAATTTCGGCATGGTCAGTCAGCAGAGAGAAGTCTTTTTGTCTTCCATCACTGTTATATTTTGCTTCCAAGTTCTATGGGAATCATTTTTTTTTTAAACTGTAATCTTTCCCAAAGTGTACAGGCTAACAACAATGATTTTTAAGAAAAAACCCAGTTCCCTTCATCACCCTTATCAATTACCTAGATGCCAGTGCTTGATATGAGCTCGCTATTTGCACATCTTCAACAAGAATGCCTTCCTTCCATCTGCTGGCTCAGCTCTCTCAGGAATTTGTTATGTAGGTGTTTTTTCTCCATGTGCTGGAGAAGGGACAGTGAGCAGGATGCCTCCCCACCGGAGATTCTGCACCATGCAAGGGAACTGCTGCACTACCTAGCAGGGGGTCTCTGGTGTCCAGTGAGCTGCAGAAAGTGCTGCTTACTTGGCCTCAAGTGAGGAAGCAAAACTGTTACGAGACCTTTCTGAACAGCAGCAGCTGTTTCATTTGTATGGCACAGCACCATTTCTTCTCTGATTTGTTTTCCTCTGTGGTATTTATCTACTGCTGGTTATTTTTTAACCTGCAGAGCTGAGTTCTGGCTTTAAGCTTGGTTCCCTAGACGTGAGGCTCCCTTAAGTGTCCTGCACTTCTTGCATTTGTTCTTCCATTGTCCAGATCTCCAGGGTTTCTGTCCATGGCCATAGTGCTTCAGGAGAACCTTCCCAGGGCCTTGTGCCATGGCCAGTTCCTCATCCACTGAAAAATAAACCAAATGCACAAGTTCATAAGGATGTACTAATTTGCAGGGGTGAACTTCTGTAAAGAAAAGCTGCTGGCACAAATTAATAAGAACTGATCTTACTAAATTGAAGGTGTCCAAGTAGTGTGTTAGTTACCAGTTTGCCTGTGCTCCTAGAAGAAAATCTGAGTGTGAGGTAGGGTCTGTGCCTATGCCCAGTGATACACCAACATAAACTCCATTGACATCAGCAGGAATACTCTATTCTCATTTGCCTCCATCAGCTCTTGGTCATAATACAATCCTTAAACAACAGCAAAGAGAGCAGTTTAATTTTTTACTAGCAGTTTGCGTTCTGCTTTACTGTGGCAGCACCACAGAGCATCAGATTGGCTTGGTGCTGCCAGTGGTACAAACTGAACAGAAAAGTGATCTCTGCCCCCATAACCTGCCATCTTCATAACAGGACAGTGTTGTCAGAGAGTATTTAGAGATTTAGAGAGTATTAGTATTTAGTAATTTCCCACTAGTGTGGGAAAAATAGAGACAAAAAAAAAAAAAAAGAAAAAGGGAAAAAGCCCAGTTAGCATAAAACACTCCCTTGTCATTGCCATTTGTTCAGGGAAAGGCAAGCTGTTTTGTCAATTAGCTTCAGTTTTATTTTTAAGGAATCTTGAAGGGATTATATTAGGGTTGGTTTTAATATATTTACACAGGGTTTCTCTTGCTGCAGAGAGAAGAACAAAATTATGATTTTTACAATTTAGAAAGGCATCCTCACTTTTAGTGGGGCAAATTCGATTATTCCTTTTTTTCTAGGTCTAAAGAAGTGAGAAGCTAAAGCTTGCAGAGTTTCTGAGGTTCTGACAAAGAAGGGAGCGTTGGCATCGAGGTGAGCCTGTTGTCAGGCTTATCTGTGCTTAGGCGGTTTGCACACCTGATTGTCTAAAGCTGAATCCAGCTCTGCTTGCCTGTCGAGTTAGAGCTGCTCAGGATGATTTGTGTGTGCTGGCTGGAGGCCTGAGAGATAGGTTGGACTGTGGCAGTCTCAGATCAAGCAAAAGAAGGGCTTGGAGATAGAGTCGGGACTGTGGTGCCAAAGTATTGGAGATAGGAATTCATCTGGTGTTCTCCCGAGAATCTCAGCCAGAACATCTGTGATCTGCAAGCTGAGAATCTCCTTCCCTGAGGCATTGAATGGCCAGGTGATTCTTTTCAAGCATCGTTCTCAGTTATGAAAGGGTACTGAAGCAATATTCCTTTGGCAAATTAGTCTGCCAGCTACTTCATTCATCTCTCACAGAGCCTTGATTGCTAATCTCAGCAAATTGAGGAAATAGTTACTTAAACTCACTACAAACCCAAAGCAAAAATATTCTGTGTTTTAAAAGAAGCAGGATTTAACATCTGGTTCTGCGGATTATTTACAGACCCTCAGAAGTCTGCAGCTGGGGAGGGTATGGGCACTGTGGAAGTGAGCAGGCCAGTTGGGTTCAGCAGTTGCTCACGCATCATGAATGTGAACATCTGTGGGGTTTTTCAGATGGGCTTTTTTGGTTTAAGGAAAGTGTTGTCTGAGCCTCAGCAAAATACCTGTACTGACCGGATCTGTAACCCACCTGCTTTTCCTGTTCTGCTTGATCCTAACTGGGTAGAAAAGCACGAGCATCACCGAGAAAGAATGACTGCATGTTTGATTTGCTGAAAGGGAGAATCTTGGCTTTTATCTGAAGTCTAATGTAATAATTTCATTAGCTTCCATTTCAACCTTTTTCAGGAAAGCTCTCAATACTTGGCCTTCCTATTACTTCATAGATACTGATTGTTTTGGCACCGTACCATTTTTTGGTGGTTGTTTACTAGTGTGTGAAAAAAAGCCAGCACCGTTGCTCTAAGGAAAATTTACAACCAAAAGGCAGAGCTGGATTATGCATGTGGGACTGACATCCCTAGTTGCTTAATTCAGCATCTGAAAAGCACATCTTGAAAAGGCATTGCTTGAGTTTCAGCAGCCTGAAGGCAACTTGTGGTGTAGGCTTGTATGCAAACACACACCTTTCCTCTCTGTTAAAGCCTTGGGTCTAAATGCCTGGAGATGTTATATAAATTAAGTGCTAAATTTGTTCTATATTTCTGGGTGTGCGTGACCCTTCTTACTTCTAGAGTTAAATTGCTTGGTTTTCAGGATTTCAGAAAGCTGAAGGATAGAGCAACCTTGAGGAATGGTGAAATCGCAGATCTGGCACCTCAGTAAGGGTTCTTCCCCAACCATGCACCAGTTGGCCCACCTTTTGTTGGGCTGAGGCACACTAGGGGAAGGTCTGTTTACCTGCAGAGCCTTGTCATCATGACTGTCCTGTCTGCCCTGTCTAAGACTCTGCTTTTCACATCGTGGGGTAGCTGCTAGAGCTGAAATGCCCAGTATGTGCATTGTGGACTGCTGTCCTAAGCAGCGGGTGTTCACCAAGAAGTGCCTGAAGTTTACAGAGGAAATCTAGGATATCATCTTAGCTCGTTCCACCCTCTCTGTGGAGACAAGGTTTGAAAGGCAGCTAATTTGAGAAACAAGCTTAGCTCAGTGTCTGCAAGAACGTGTTTTGGGATGGCTGAAAGAAAGAAAAGATGAGGACTCTGAGCTGAACATGTGTCCGGACTGGCATTGGCAGCTGGAAGACTGAAATGAGAGCAGCAGCACACGTGGGAATCTGTGATGCAGACTCAGCCTGTGGCTGAGACACAACCCTGGAAGGCACAAAGATCATCTCATTGAGACTGGATCATCTGACATGCAGGAATTTTCCCTTCTAAATGAACCCCCCCTGCTTGCTATGGTTGCAACCCAGAGTCCTTTCTGTGCAGGACCTGTCAGTCTCTGTGAGCAGCCACAGATTGCAATACCTGGGTGTGTTGTGCTTACTCTGCATCTTCTGAGATGGGAGGGGTTCTACTTTTGGTTTTATTCTGAAGATAGATTTTTTTATGTGAGTATAAGCTGATTTTAAAATAGAAAAGGTAATGTGAAAAGCATGCTTTTAGGTAGAAAGTAAAAGGAAGTATGTACCTGTGAAAGAACACTGACATTTACTCAATCACCAACAAGTTACAGGGTGGAACTGCTGTTACCAATTTCAGGAAAGACTTGGACAGAGAAAGCACAGAGGAAAATTACTTGTACTTTAGCCTTCCTATTCTTCTCCTTTTTCATTTCCTCTTTTATAGTGTAGTGTAGTAAAATCTTCTGTAGTACAGTGTGTGAAACTACAGAGCTTTAAGTGTAGGTTCAGTCCAAGTTTGAAACAAATCCTTGTGTTTCAAATAGAAAATGGTCTAAAATGCAATACACCTTCAGAAAGTTGTTTCTGATCACAGCTCACTTCAGTTTAAGTAATGGCACAATCCTAATGGCAGCCTGTTGAACAGAAGTTTTGTCTGCCTACCCACTTGTTGCCCCCAAGCCCTGACTCACCTTCCAACAGCATGATTCTGAAGTAGGCGATTAGCAGCAACAGGAATAAAGTCACAGGCATGAAGATCCAAGCAAAGAGGAAGCCACCAGGCAGCTCCGCCAGAAACACTGAAAGTATGTAACTCATGCTCATTTTCCTCTATAGCAACTGGGCTGAGCAAGATCCTCTGGATCTCACAGTTGTAGACCTTATTTATCCCGCTTTCTTCCTTTTTTAGCCGCATCCACATTCTGCCCTTTGCTCAGGGCTATTATCTCTTTGTGGACTTTGGATTGTTTGTGTAGGCCCTGTGATTCCTAGCAGGAGTGCAGTTCACTTGCACAATTACTCAACCACAAAGTTGAAAAGTGCTTACTGCAGTGAGGTTGGCTTTGAAACCTTTGGATAGGTTGTGCTGGGCAGGGCTCAGGATGCAAGGCTGCTGTCTTATGAGCAGTACGGGTTCTGTCATCCACTGGTGTGCTAAGCCCTTCTAACAATAAGGACCCACTTTCTTCTGGTTTGTTATTAATTGTACAATTGATCTCAAAAGCTCACTTGGGGTGAAGACCTGTCATACCACACAGGTACACCTGTGGGCTCTGCCTTCAGGCCAAATCTTTTAAATACCATCCCTGGATGTATTTAACAGACAGGCAGATGAGGTGCTCAGGGATATGGCTTAGGAGTGGCCAGACATGGTTGGACTTGATGATCTTAAAGGTTTTTTCCAACCTTGTGTGGTTCTGTGAAGAGTTTTCAGACCAAGCACTAAGGCAAGCAGCAAGTGACCCAGTAGATGCTGTGCCAGCAGCACTTTCTCCAAAGAGCAGCTGCAGGACAGTGAAATTCAGGAAGGTTTCTCTTTTAGCAAAGTTGCAAATTACGTGAGGAGGGGGGTGGCAGCCAGGCAGAAGTGACAGGGAATTCAAGAACTTTTAAAATGAGTAAGTTAGCTGGGATTGAGGCATTCAGTGTGTTCAATTTTTCACATCTGATCACAGAAGTCTGTCTAGGATGCACTGATTGGTTTAAAAAGTTTTCTAAAAACCTCTGGGCAGTAGACTTGATGTCTTGGAAGGACTATTGCACACAGGTTGCATTGACTTCACCATGTTGGGTACCAAGTACTTGACCTACCAGAAGAGGGAGATTGTCAGGCAGCTCAACTAGTAGAGCATGGAGACTCTTAATCAGAATCATGAATCGAAGCACTACACACATATGCTGCTTGCACCAAGCACTTGTCTCCTCTTTATAGGGGCTGGATCGATATCAGTTGGTGTGGAAACAGTCCCAGCCAACTCAGCTCACCTGTGCTGGTTGCTTTGGAAAGTCCTTTCTGTCTTGGCCAGAACCGGGACAGGCCAAGGCAGAACCTTGCTGTTTGACCTACCTGTGTGTTTGGATTCTAGTAGAGATGTTGTTGAGCAGGTTAGTATATCTGAATGTTCAGTCTTTGGCTTGTCATATCTGATGCCTCGGGTAACATTAAGCATTGTGGGTGGGTTTGTGGCATCAGCAGCTTCTTATGACATAAAAATCTTCATGGGCATTTGAAAGATAATAAGGATTTTGTTTGTTTAATACCTACCGGATCTAAAATCATGAGTTCAGGGTGAAAACCATCATTGTGACAGCAGTTCTCTGGGCATCCAGAGAGGCTGTATTGAGTAATTGGTAGGCTGGAGCTAAGGAAAAATGCAGTGGATTTGTCAGTATTTGGGGAAGGAGATATTTCTATATTCACATTATTTTCTTCACATTCTGTGTTCAAAAGGCAAATCACCTCACCTAATTATTTTCATTTTGTGATTTTTAACTGAACAATAACATATTTGGCATGAGATCCTCCTTTTGTGAAAAGAAGTGATGGAGAATATAATGTTTGCTGGGAAATTCCTGGTTTTGTTAATCACCTGCTGTTGTGATTGATAAAAGAACAAATAGAGAGTGCCCTATGTCTTGCTTGTATTTGTTTGGCTTCAGCTTCTAACCATTACTTTTCATTCTTCCTGGATGTTTGACCTCATTTATAAAATGCTTTATGATTTGCTGATGAAATTCATTGATTAAAAAAAACAGGTGGTGAAGATAGTAATATTGTTATAGGCCCATCTGTTTCCAGATAATTTCTTCCTTGCATAGATACCTGTCAGCTGTGATCAATAAATTCCTTAAACTTCTTTTTTTTTTTGGAACATATAAAGATAATTCAGATTTTTTTAAGCTATTAAGAATGTTAGTGTTTTAGTCTGCAGAACAACTGAAATATTTTGATGATTGCTCTTCTAGATACTTTTAAAAAAATTCACTCCTAAGCAGTGTTCTTAAGGAAGAGAAAAAAAAAAAAGTAGGCCTGAGCAGTCTGAGAGTTTAGTCTGCAAGAGTGAAAAAGACTGAATTCTGAGTGCTGTAACATTACAAAAATGAGCCGGTGGGTATTTCTCTTTGCTACATGTGTCTGACTCATGATGATGGTAATGGGAACTAAATACCTACATACAAGGGCAAAACGGTCCCTTGGATTTTTAATTGGTTTTCCTGGGTGCCTGAGATACTAATTCTTTCTGTCAAATGTGAGACAGGGAAGATGATGAAATATGTAGCTGCCTTGCTTGTCACACCTGGCTGTCGTGGAGCCAGACAGCTGACTGATGCAGAGCCGGCAGCTCACAAGTGTCTCACTTCTGCCCAGAAAGAATGAGAAAATTCTGAGTCATCCACATTT
The DNA here is from genome assembly GCA_013399135.1 of Heliornis fulica. Taxonomy (NCBI): domain Eukaryota; kingdom Metazoa; phylum Chordata; class Aves; order Gruiformes; family Heliornithidae; genus Heliornis; species Heliornis fulica. The sequence continues at coordinate 159,423 of VXBZ01011013.1, read as the reverse complement.
GTACGATGTCCTGGTGAAATGGCAGGTGTCATCTTTGACCTCAGCAGTTGGGCAACGAGAAGAAGACATGGCTAGTGACTGCCCAGTTCAGCAGGCCTATAAAGCAAGTTTCCATATTTAGTGGGACAAATACAGGTGGAAACAAGGTTGAACCTATTTTTAACATGAAGAGAGTTCATGTTCTACCCAAGTTGGCCAGGATGGCAGCAGGTGTGCTTAAAGCCAAGTGGAGGCCTGGTCTGCAGTGCCAATGCCTTGCATGTCTCTGCTCTGTGATCACGTCCACCACAGTCAAAGGAAAACTGGGAAATGTGGTCAGACATGGATTAACAATGCAGGAACATATGATTTCCTGGATGATCCATGAGGCTTTGGGAAAATAGATGGATTCAGGAGCTTTGCTGACTTCTTACCAGTTAGAAAGATGTACATGCTTGCTCATTACTCCCTACCCCTGGTGCTGCCAGCAGATCTGCCAAAAATCTTATGTTCTGGCTCACAGGAATTTTGGCCATTTCAGTTTCCTTTTTGGCTGGAATCAGAAACTTAATTTACTGTGAAATGGAAGTTAAGGAATATTAATTTTAGAGTCACAGAAATTCCGATTTCAGCTGTATCGTCTTGATTATTTATATAAAATATAAACAAAAACTAATTCATTCAAACTTTAAATGACTTCTGTTTCCAAAAGCTCCCAACTGACATTAGAAATGGAGAATCTCAGGCCTAAATAATTGAGAGAAATTCCTTTAGTTTCTCATCTTTTTGTGTGATTGTGTGCGTTAAGTAACACTTTGCCGTTGGTTTTGATACAATCACAGTTTCCAAAGGAAAACTTAAAATTTCTAGCTGACTTTGTGAAGGAATATGAAAAGGCCAAGCAATACTTCCTGAAGCTGAGGAGGAGTAATATCTGCCTGAGAAGACTCAGCAACAACAAAAAAAAAAAACCAAAACCAAGTCCTGTTTTTTGCAGGTGATGATAGAACAAGAAGGTGTCAGCTCAGTTTGGGCTCAGTAAGGATAGAGCCTTCTGGCACACACCTGTGGGTTGGGCATGGGCTCCAGTTTCTCCCTGAGCCAAGGTCAAAACTGATCCCATGAGGCTGAATATTGCCACACATTTTCCCTGGCCCAAGAGGGGCATTGGTAAACGGGGTCTGCTAGCCAGGAAACACATTTTAAATGGAAAAAAGTTCACTAGTTTCCTGAGCTATCAAGCTAGAAGGCTTCCAGAAGAATGTATTAATTGTATTGAAGTGCTAGATGAGCATTTAGATCTCATCTTTCTCCTGGATATTCTGCTAGAACACCAAAATCCTTATTCTCCTGTTTGACCTGAATTTGATAAAGTCCATTCATTAGATCAGGTACTTTGATACTTTTATTATTACAGGCAATTTCATTTCCTTCCATGTCCTTTGTAAAATCCAATAAACTGATCATTTAAGGCTTACTTTTCCAAAAAGCATTTATCCTTGGTTTGAAAACACAAGGAGATGGAGAATTATCTGTCCCTTTCCATGGCTTGTTCATGATGTAAAGCACTTGCCTCGTGTCTGGTTTCAATCTTGCTATCCTTCTGCTTCTAGTTGCCTGTTCTGCCTGCCCCATCCTCAGTGGGTCAGGGACACTTTGGGGCCCTAGTATTTTTAGCCTCTGAAAGTACTTGCACATTGCAATGTCACTTCTCAATCTCCTTCCTATTAAACTACACATGGATCTTTTAAATTTCTTATAGAAGAATTAATTTTTTTGGCCTATCCTTGCATGTTTTCTGTGTTGTATATTTTTTATCTTTAATTTTTAAAGATATCCTTTAAAATATGAGCATATCGAAGGCTATATAGTCTTTTAACAGTGTCGCGCATGGCACTCCTAAAAGTAAAACCGTGTCTTTATTCCCACTTGCCACTCTGCTGCTCACTCATCAAAAAAGGTTACTAGCCACAACTGCTAGAGCATCTGGAGACACTTGCTGTGTTGCTGAGCCTGCTCTGGTTCTCAGTCTTCTTTAGGACTGTGGTTTCCCAGGTCTATCTTTTGGGATGACCTCCGAGTCTTGTTACTAGATGTCAAGCTTTGCTTTGGAAATGTTGCAATCCCTTTCCTTGTTGTAATCCCAGCATCTCACAAGCGATGCAGATCACACAGCCTAGTTGCTGTGTTCTCCTTATACTTGGATCATCCACACTTCTTAGGAGCGGTGATATTATATCAATTTCTACTTTGGGTTCAGTTTTTTTACCTCCTACTTTGCTTATAATCTTCTTTGTTGCTTTTCCAGTACCAGCATCTCTGTCTTCATGTGGTTAATTTCTGCAAGTTATTGATCTGTCTGAAAAAGCTGCATAAGCTGTTTCTCGGCTTTGAGTCAAAAGTATTAACTGGAATATTCTTACACTTGATCAGTTTTCTGATGGAGTTGATTGTGTGAGCAAGGGGTGGCTGGCGCAGCCTGTAAGTTGTACAGATGTGGCCATGAGGACGCAGCGGTTGAGGAAGCAGCTCCTTCTCCAAAGTGAGGCAGCAGCTGGAAATGGCTCTGCTGCCAGGGGCCTGGCTCTGGCCTCACCCCACCTCCCTGCATGCAGAGGCTCTCCCATGGCTGTGACTTTTCAGATCCCTGAAGTAATTCCTAATCTGTTACTTGTGTGTTTTAGTGATAGAGAACAGTGTTTACTTTTTAATGAGGGCGTTGTGTGTTACTAATTCAAGTGCCTTAGGACACCGAAGTGTATTGAAATGGTGGTTGCCTTTATCAAACAATCTTGTAATCTCATTAACAAAGTAACAGCTATTTTACATAAACCATGCAAAGTAACTTATTTATATTCAGTTTCCCTATCTGTTTGAATGATCTTGGCATCCTTTCTGCCTTGCATTTATTTTTCTTACCTACAATTAGACCAGATCAATTGAACATTATTTTGTCTTAATGTTATTTAGTCCCTTCAATATTATGCTTAAGATTTAGAAAAAATTAGGATAAATGAAATTAAAACATGCTTGACCAACCCCTAGCACTCTTCCAGGCTTCTTTTCAAAGTGTTTCTGTTCAGTACAGATTATCTAACTTAGCTTTGTTATTAATTACCTGTACAGATTAATATTAATCCACATATGCCGAATCCCCTGGCAGTGGTACCAGGGGATGAACCTTCTTTTTGAGTATAAACCAAAGTATTTACTGAGCAGCAATATTTCTTATACATTATTATTTAAACTATCTAATGTGGGCTGCTCTGAATATCTCGCTTGCTTTCAGTATAATTTTAAAAGAATGAAGAAAAAAAAATCCAATTGTTCCTAGTCCTTTGACCACAGTATTTCCACGGTAGAAGGAACCAACAGTATCCATTTTCTTTATTCATGGCTTCAGGTGTGTTCATTACAATCCTATTTTTTTCTTCTTTCTTTGTCTTTTCCCCAAGGAAAAAATATTCTGGAATCAACACGCCTTTCCTCCCTAA